>JAHSUH010004739.1:0-25000 GCA_025388415.1 Cynanchum wilfordii | reverse complement strand
GGAGAAAGACGAAAATGGATTCGTATTCACATACATAAAAATTATATAACAAGAAAAAAAAACGTTGATTTCTTTTTTGTTAAAAAATGAAAACAGGTTTTCTTTGTAGCAATAAGATTATTGCAATTACAATTGCAATTACAATACTCGCGTAGAAAGAATCGTAATAAGTGCAAAGAAGGGGCATCTTTTACCCAATAGCGAAGGGTTTGAACCAAGATTTCCAGATGAACAGGGTAGGGTATTAGTATATCTAATAGATAATTAAAATGTGAAAAATTGTCCTCTAAGAAAGGAAATGTTGAATGAATTGATCGTAAATTATGAGATTTAAATACCCCTTTCCGTTCTTCAGAAGATATTAATCGCATGGAAAACGGAATTTCCACAATAAATGAAAATCCCTCTAATATCATTTTAGAATACAAATTTTTGTTGCGCTCAAAAAATGGATTTTGGCTAGAATCATTAGTAGAAGTAAGAAAATGATTCTGTTGATACATTCGAATAATTAACCGTTTCACAATAAGGAAACTCGATTTATTGTCATAACCCGGATTTTCCAACAAAATAGCTCGGTTTAAACTATGGTCATGGGCAAGTGCATAACTATATTCCTGAAAGATAAGTGGATATAGAAAGTTGGGTTGTTGAGATCTATCAAGCTGGAAATATCTTTGGATTTCTTCCATTTGAAATTCGATTTGAATCCAAGCTAGACGGTTTGGGGATTAGCAAATGATACATAGTGCGATAGAGTCAAAACAGGGTAGTCTAGTAAGACCAGATACCTCGGAAACGGGTAAACTTATCAACAGATTCTCTATTTCTTCTTTTTCTCCATTTTTGGATAAGATTCTAGGATAAGAAAAGAAGGTGTTTCAAAATCTTTTATTTTTTCAACCTAATCGCTCTTTTGATTTCGGAAAAACTTAATTTATCAATATACTGTTCCTTTTACACACACATTTCCTTTCATAAAGGAGAATTAAAATAGTTAGGATTCATTGAAAAAATGGAGAATCCCCCATAACCCTTTCTGGATCGGCACTAATATTTTTTTAACGTCTAATTAGATCAGGAAAAAATTCAAATTCAGAACGGAAGCTCGTTGCTTTGTCTTTCCTTATAGTTAATTGAAGCCACAGGGCCCTATCCATTTATTCATTCGACCCGATTTTTTTTTTCTCCATTCCAAGACTTCAAACGGGTTTTTGTACCGACCCCGTAAAAATGAAATACTGTCAGAACTCTCCATTAATACGACATGCTATTTTTTCCATTCATTCCCTTTCAGGATCAGTCGTGGTCTTCCAAACCTTACCGATGGTATGGGGCGAATCCTTTGCTTCATCCAAATGTGTAAAAGATCCTAGTCGCACTTAAAAGCCGAGTACTCTACCGTTGAGTTAGCAACCCGAAAAGAAGAAACCAAGTATAGAAGATAATCTATGATTATAAAATATATGTATAATTAGAAAATATATGTATAATAAAAAAGAAGTGCATAAATACAATCGGAATTTAAATAAATTAAACAATAAATTAAACAAAGAAATTAGACCAAGCAATTAAACCGTTGAGCTAACAAATGAGCTAACAAATCGAAAAAGTGGATTTTCTAATGAATTCAGAACATAAAAAAATATATAGATCAGATGAAAATATAAGAAATTCTCGGATAAATTTCGATTTAGCTAAAGGAAAACAAAAAAGAAAAAAAAATGAAAATAGAGATTCAAAATTTATGAGCGGATCCTTTTTTTATCCCCTTTTTTCAATCAACCAAAAAAAGCTGCTGTATCGAAGAACCTGTCCAAGTAAAGTAAAAAACCAAACAAACCAAATAACTAGATCTAACTTCACTTATCATGATGGATTATATTTGTTCAATACACTGTTGTCAATATAAATGTTACGAAAAGAATAGAAAAAAAAAAAAATTCAATTGAATTTCTTTTTTTTTTTTTTGGTTGTTAAATTGAAAAAAAAATTTGAAAACCATCAAGTTTCAAGTTGTCGAGAATGTCTAAATTTGCTAGGATCAAGGAAATAAGGTTTTGTCGTTATAGAACACAGGATTCGAAGAAAACAATGATAAATAGATACGAATAGAAAGGAAAAGGAAAAAGAGGGGGTAATAAAAAAGAGTAGAGAAAGGTTATCCAAAGTTATATACAAAAAAATGCCCCCTTTCTTGTATTTCCTTAATTGAATTTCGTTTGATTAGGATAAAGTTCCTTAAAAATCCCCACCCTTTTTAAAATATCCTGAACAGTTCCTGTAGGTTGAGCCCCTTTTTCAAGGAAATAGAGAAGAGCAGGAACGTTTAAATAAGTTTGATTCTTTATCGGATCATAAAAACCTACTTTCTGAAGATCTTTTCCTTCTCTTCGAGATCGAACATCAATTGCAACGATTCGATAGACGACTCATTGAGATAGATGTAGATGAACAATACACCCCCCCTAGAAACGTATAGGAAGTTTTCTCCTCGTACGGCTCGAGAAAAAAGAATTGGATTTGAAGTTTTATCTATGGTATGGAATTCGAATAAATTCCATAAATGAAAAAAGGTTCTATAAAATCATCAAATTAATTAGACTGGGGTTTAAGTCTGTTTTTTCTTCTTCTTTCCTAAAAAAGAAAAAAAAACCATTCTTACTCATAACTCAAGTTGGATAACTCTCAAATAATTCAAAAGAGAATCTTTCGTTTATTGAGTAGTCTTTACCCCCTTTTGTGTTTGTCTCGGTTAAAATATATTTGGATTCTTAAGTCTGGCCCAGTTAGTGAGACGATTAAAACGGTGTTTCCTTGTTCTGGGATCCTTTATCTTTGTTTTAAATCCTTGGGTTTAGGCATTACTTCGGTGCTTCTTAATCCTTTCAAAATGGTAGCAACATACCCCTTTTTTTTTTTTTTTCTTCTATCAAAGAATCCTACGGACACTAAATTCCTTCTTTTGATCGAAACGGTTTGATTAATTCCAACAAATTTTCCTTTTGAATTGGAAACTTGTTCGAATAGGATCCCTTCCATTTCTATATCGAAATCGAAGATATATTCACGAAGTTGCTCCAATTTATTGATTTGCATTAACCCTAGATTCTTGTCCTGAGAAATGAATTAATACTTTCTACTCGAGCTCCATCATGGACTATTTAGGTTACCAACGGATGTCGAAGCCAAGAGCACCTTCATTACTATACAAATCGAAAATGGTGGATATAAGAAAGAATCCACAATGGATCATGTCCTTCAAGTCGCACGTTGCTTTCTACCACATCGTTTCAAACGAAGTTTTACCATAACATTCTTCTAATTTGTAATTTGGACCCAGTATGGAATTGATTCAATCATGGAATCATGAATAGTCATTGGTTTGTAGACATCGTAATCTATATCCCTTTGTTCTATAAATTGTTCTATAAATACAATAGAGATTTTATATATAGTTATAGATCGGTATATAAAGAATATAGCTATAAATCGGTAAAGAGTTTTCTGAATAAGTTTTAGCAAGTCCTCTTAATTTAAAGAATTTCTATTTAATAATAGATTAATAGATTAAAGGTTAGGGGTAAATATTTTCTATTTTTATTTAAAAATTTCAAATCGGGGGGATCAAAAACCTTTTTCACAAAAATAGAAAAAAATAGAATAGAAGGATACATATACGTTAAACATTTCCTCATTTTTTATGTTATTTTGTTTAAGCTGTGTAGTTCAGCAAGATTTCGCTAATCCAATCTTGCCATACATAATAGAATAGAAAGTGAATAAAAGATAATAAAAGATATAAAACACTCCCTCTTAAGTGTTACGTAAATTTACAATTATTTATTAGGGCCAAACACGAAATACTTATTCAAAGAAAATACATCGGATGGATATATAATTACATATATAACATATATAATTTTTTTTTGTTAATGCAATTCAGGCAGACGCAGAAATTTGAATATCTTCGGTTAATGCATTCGCCCCCCGGGGGTACTACAGGACTAATGGGACATAAGAGAAAAAAAGGGGAATTATGATCGGGGATGCGGACTGGCTAGGTACAAATTCCAACAAGTCCAAATTAACAAATTAAGTTGCTCCTTTTTTATTTTAGCCTAACCCCTTAGGAGAATTAATCCTATTGACTTTGACTGAATTTGATTAGTACCAAAATAGTTAGAATTAAGAAATCTATATAAAAATTCCTAAAAATTTTGTTTCTAGGATAAGAAATAATAGATAGGATCCTTGAAAATCCAAATATTGATAAAATAGAAAAAAAAATATGGGACGGAATGCTTTTCTAAATAACTAACTTCCCGAAACAAGATGGGATTGGGCATAGGGTGAAAAGACCCCCTTTTTAAAAAATTCCAACTCTTGGAACCCATGTTCCCCATTTACCTGGATCAGAAATAGAGTCAATTACATTTGCGTGTCATTTGTACTCGATTCAATAAAGATATGATTCATGCATAAAAGATAAAAAAAAAAAAAAAAAGAAATTCCAGCTAACATTAGACTTTAGCCCATTCAAAAAAATCTTTATTCTATTCTAACATAATGAATATGCTCTGGGACGGAAGGATTCGAACCTTCGAATGCCGGGACCAAAACCCGTTGCCTTACCACTTGGCCACGCCCCATTTCGATTTCTATTCGATACTACTTTCGATACTACTAAATAAAGTATAATTATAAAGTATAATTAATTAGTATATAATTATATAATTAATTATAATTAGTAATTACTATTTAATATTTAAATATTTTTTGAAATATTTTTCATTTAAAATTTTAATTAATTAAAATTTTAATTAATATAAATTAATATAATATTCGTTATTTGTCAACTCCAATCTAATTAATTCTATAGATATTTAGATTATTACTAATTACTAGGATTTTTTTGAATATAGAATTAAACTTAATTTATTGATCATTAGATATAATTCAATTAAGATATTGTATGAAAGTATGATTTCCTCTATTCTCTTTTGAGAATTGGAGGTTTTTGATTGGGTGAGTTCAAAAGAAAAGAAGGATTTTTTGTCTACCTAAATTTTCCCTTATATCATATCAATAACTCAATCAAAATGCAATTATCTCCAAGAACAAAATGTCTGTTATGCTTAATATCTTTAGTTTGATCTGTATCTGTCTTAATTCTGCCTTTTATTCAAGTAGTTTTTTCTTCGGAAAATTGCCCGAGGCCTACGCTTTTTTGAACCCCGTCGTAGATGTTATGCCAGTCATACCCGTGTTCTTTTTTCTCTTAGCTTTCGTTTGGCAAGCTGCTGTAAGTTTTCGCTAAGATCCTTAATCTGAAATCTAAATTATTTAAATTGAAAAATTCTTACAAATTTCCTAAATTTCCTAGATTTCCTAGAAAGTTCGTGATTTTTTCTAGAAAGAAACTCGGTTCTTGATATCCAAATAGGATATGTGGTAGAAAAATGGAGGATCTATTTTCGTTTTTTTTAATTATCTTGGAGATTGTGTAATGCTTACTCTCAAACTCTTCGTTTACACAGTAGTGATATTTTTTGTTTCTCTCTTCATCTTTGGATTCCTATCTAATGATCCTGGACGTAATCCTGGGCGCGAAGAATAAGGGTTTTTCCTTTCTATTTTCTTCGGATTTTTTGTTTAGATAAAAACAAAGGATTTGCCAAATTTGAAAAAAAAAGTCATCAAGGGAAGCGGAAAGAGAGGGATTCGAACCCCTCGGTACGAATAACTCGTACAACGGATTAGCAATCCGCCGCTTTAGTCCACTCAGCCATCTCTCCTAATTGAAAATTAGGTTAGATTACACATAAAATAAGGAGTATTTCTTTCTCGATTCTATAGATATGTACAATTTTTATCAATTTTTATCAGTAATTTATTTTCGATAAATAAAGAAAAGGGCTCAAAAGTGCCAACAATATAAAGAAAAAAAAAAAGTGGCCCCTTCATATTTTGTTCGAAAGACCCTTCTTATTTCTTATTGACACGGCCTGGCCTGGTCAGTACCCCCCAGCCGGGCCTCTTTTTTTTCCAACTAATTCCAGAAAAATAATGATGATTTTTCATTTATCTGATTTGAAAACAAAAATGCTTAGTATTATATAAATTTATAAATATAAAAAAGTGAATAGGAAATATTTAAGCACGAACAAAAAAAAAGGGAGGACTATTTCCATCCGCGAAAATGAAAAAGAAAGGAGGGTCAATACTTTAAATTTTATGATTTTTTGATGATCCCATCTTATTATACCCCATTTTCCGGTTCGACAAAAGGTCGAATTGTATACAATAATCGAATTGTAGCGGGTATAGTTTAGTGGTAAAAGTGTGATTCGTTTTTTTCCCCCTTTGATAGTTAAAGGGTCGTTGTTTTCGGTTTGATTCGTATTCCGACCAAAAACTTTATTTGCAAAAATAAAAGGATTTACTCCTTTACCTCTCAATCACGGATTCGAGAAAACCTATACATTCTCGTGATTTGTATCCAAGGATCACTTAGAAAGTGAGAAATTGGATTATGAAATTACGAAACATAATTTTGGAATTGGATTAATAGTTCCAATTGAATCAGTATTGAATCAGTATGAGTAAGGGATCCATGGATGAAGATAGAAAGTAGGTTTCTAATCGTAACTAAATCTTCAATTTTGGCTTTACAAATCAAAAATTGAATCAAAATAGCTATTAAATGATGACTCTGGTTTACTAGAGGCATCGACCTGGTTTTTTAGCTCGGTGGAAACAAAATCCCTTTCCTCAGGACCGCCTCAAATAAAAATAGAGAACGAAGTAACTAGAAAGATTGTTAGAATTACTCTCTTCTAGAGGGATCATCTAGAAAGCAATCAGTAGTCAGACAAAAGTTGACATAGATGTTATGGGTAGAATTTTTTTTTATTTAATTTTGTTCACATCCATATCCATAAAGGAGCCGAATGAAACCAAAGTTTCATGTTCGGTTTTGAATTAGAGACGTTCAAAATGCTGAATCGACGTCGACTATAACCCCCTAGCCTTCCAAGCTAACGATGCGGGTTCGATTCCCGCTACCCGCTTTCTATTCTTTTTTTTTTTCAGCGAAGAGGTGGGGAAAGTAAAAATACGAAAAAAATCGGAATGAAAAGCGTCCATTGTCTAATGGATAGGACAGAGGTCTTCTAAACCTTTGGTATAGGTTCAAATCCTATTGGACGCAAATTTTTTCCATATATCTTTTTTTTTTTTTTTTATTTTGATACCACCAAAGACTTTTCGAGTAACTTGAATTTGAGTTAATTTGAGACCCTTAATTTTTAAGAGAAATTTAAGATAAAAGAAAGTAAGTGATCCTTTTTTATGCTTATTCCTGAAGTAGAAACCGGTCCATTTGTTCCTGAATAGCTTCTTTCAAAAGGGCTTCCGCTTCCTCGGTAAACATCTTGGTAGAAGATATAATTTCTTGGAACTGAGGCTTGTTAGTTTTTACGTAAGTCCGTAAATCAACAAGAAATTTCCTTACTTGTGCAATTTCTAATGAATCAAGATAACCGTTTGTTCCGGTATAAATAGTCATTATCTGTTCTTCCACCGCGAGGGGAGCTGATTGGGATTGTTTAAGCAATTCACGCAATCGTTGACCTCTTGCCAATTGATTCTGAGTCGCTTTCTCGAGATCAGACGCAAATTGTGCAAAGGCTTCTAATTCTGCGAATTGAGCCAGTTCCAGCTTTAATTTACCAGCTACCTTTTTCATGGCTTTAATTTGAGCTGCGGACCCCACCCTGGAAACGGAGATGCCGACATTAATAGCGGGCCTAATTCCAGCATTGAATAGGTCGGCGGATAAGAATATTTGGCCATCGGTAATGGAAATTACATTAGTAGGAATATAAGCCGAAACATCTCCCGATTGAGTTTCAACTATTGGTAAGGCGGTCATACTTCCTTCACCTAAACTAGAACTTGATTTAGCGGCTCTTTCCAAAAGGCGTGAATGTAAATAAAAAACATCCCCTGGATAAGCTTCGCGCCCAGGCGGTCTTCGTAATAAAAGAGACATTTGACGATAAGCCTGTGCTTGTTTTGAGGGATCATCATAAATGATTGAAGTGTGTCGTTCGCGATACATAAAATATTCAGCCAGAGCTGCTCCTGTATAAGGAGCGAGATATTGTAATGTAGCAGGGGAATCCGCCATTTCGGCTACCACAATAGTGTATTCCATCGCCCCCCTTTCCTGTAAAGCAGTTACTACCTGAGCCACAGAAGATGCTTTTTGACCTATAGCTACATAAACACATATTACATTTTGACCTTGTTGATTGAGAACCGTATCCGTGGCTACTGCAGTTTTACCGGTCTGTCTGTCCCCAATAATTAATTCTCGCTGGCCCCGCCCTATAGGAATCATCGAATCAATAGCAATAAGTCCGGTTTGAAGAGGCTCGTATACGGAACGCCGCGAAATAATACCCGGGGCAGGAGATTCAATTAATCGAGATTCAGAAGCTGAAATTTCGCCCCTACCATCAATAGGTTTAGCTAGGGCGTTTATAACACGCCCTAAGTAGGCGTCACTCACTGGAATCTGAGCAATTCTTCCTGTTGCTTTTACCGAACTTCCTTCTTGTATCATCAAACCATCACCCATTAATACAACCCCAACATTATTTGATTCTAAATTCAAAGCAATACCTACCGTTCCCTCTTCAAATTCGACCAATTCTCCCGCCATTACTTCATCAAGACCATGAATACGAGCAATGCCGTCGCCTACTTGAAGTACGCTACCAGTATTTACAATCTTTACTTCTCTATTATATTGTTCAATCCGTTCACGAATAATATTACTAATTTCGTCAGCTCGAATGGTTACCATGAGTATTTCTTAATTCTTTTTTGAAATTTGAAAAAAAAAAAAAAAAAAATAATGCCTACAGTACAAAAGACTAATCAGTTATTTTTTTCATTGATCCTAACATGCCAATATTGGCACTAATCATACGTAAATGTAACTCGTTATTTAAACAACTATTCAGAGTTCCTAAGGCTCCCCGTAAGGCTTGTTGGAAAACCCGCTGTCGGACTTGATTAATCGCCCTTTGTTGTTCAAATTGAATAGTTTCATTTTTGTAATTTTCTAATTGTTCTAAAGTCTTAGAAGTTGAATTAATTAAATTCAACTTTTCTCGCTCTATCTCAGAGTATCCATTTACTCGAAACCGATCTGCTTCCATTTCCACTTTCCGTAAGCGAGCCCGGGCTTTTTCCAGCTGTTCAATGGCGCCTCCACGGAGTTCTTCTGAGTTTCGAATAGTATTCAAGATTCTCTGTTTTCGATTATCTAATAAATCGCTTAATGAAAGTGGATTATCTTTCCATTTATTCCAAAGCTTCCATAATCCCTTCCCGAACCAAACATGAATCTTTCGACTCATTTGGCTCTCCTACTCAATTACTTAAGAAAAATTAGAATATCTTTTTTTAAATGTAATGAGCCTATCCTCTCTTCTTTGCTCTCTTCTTTGTTTGTTCATATTTTCATATCCAAAAAAATATATAAACTAATGCCAAATCAAAATATTCAGAGGACTCTTCTGACAAAAATATGTAATTGTCAACAAAGTTGTTTCTTTTTTATTTTTTCTTCAAATCCAAAAAACTCTTCTTACTTCTACATAGGTCGTCGATTCAGCATTGGATAAAAAGGGGAAATACCCATTTTTACAATAACCATAAGGGTTCAAAACCTATGAATAGGAGTGTTCTCTATCCATAAAATATTGATTTTGAACCATCTCTATATTAACATAGAGGGTGAAAGAGTACCGGGCTGCGTCTAGACTTCAAACAGTTTGCTTTAACCATATTCATATTAATGGCCACACATTATTGGTTGATAGAGAATCAAAAAAAAATTACCAATGGATCACGAAATGCTATGGTTCTTATCCATAATCTCTTAATTTATTCCGAAGTCATTCGTGGGATCGTGCACCTTTTTTCTAGTTATAACGAAAAAGGTACAGCTGGTTGGACCCAGCATATTCTTGAAATAAACAACCCGCACACACTCCCTTTCCAAAAAAGATCAATACAACAAGCACTACACTTAGATTTATTAGATTTGTTGAAAAAATATCGGTATTAAACCCGAAACTCCCGGCGGATGGCCAATGGCCCAAAGAAACGAAAGAATCGGTTACATTTTTCATACGATCTCCTATAGACTAAATAGATAGACTAAAAAATCGAATAGAGTTCTTTTTGTATCACTTCGCCCCTCTTTTTTTTTTTTTCCTATTTTATATTTTAAATAAAAAAAAAGTATTTGATTTATGTGAACTATCCCCCTTGTGTCAATCCTTTGGACTTGGACTCCGAAGGGGAAGGATGAAAGGGAATGGGTATACTAATCTCTCATCCACAAATCAAACCTTCCCACAGGTTATTTTGTCAACGAATAAGTAATTGTAGGAGTGAAATCTTAATAGAATTCGAAAAAGGAAAGAATTAGTTCAAGGCAAAAAAATAGGGATTTTTCATATTAAACAAAAAGGATTCGCAAACAAAAGTGCTAATGCTACAACCAGTCCATAAATTGTTAAAGCTTCCATAAAAGCTAAACTAAGCAATAGAGTACCTCGTATTTTTCCCCTCTGCCTCAGGCTGTCTGGCAATACCCTCTACAGCTTGACCTGCAGCAGTCCCTTGGCCAACTCCGGGTCCAATAGAAGCAAGCCCTACAGCCAACCCAGCAGCAATAACGGAAGCGGCAGAAATCAGTGGATTCATGATAAGTTCCCTCGTACCAAAAAAAGAAATGGTTAATGATACAATCAACCAACGAATTATGACTTAATAATTCCGTCGCGAGCATTTCGAAGTAACTAAGAACTTCGAGTTAAATTATGAAGTAATAGTATTAGTGAATAATTCGAGCTATTTTTTTTGTTTCTGTTTCTATCCACAGAGTCTTTGTGAATCCATACGACTTTCGATCTTCCATTTCTTGGTTCCGAACTCTTATTTTCGTCCACCCTTTTCTGAATTTCATCTGTTTATTTAGTCAATTCACAGTCCCAGGGAGACGGAAAGGGAAAGGCTTGTATTGGTATTAGAATCCCTGCCAAAATTCATAGGAGTCGGGTGGCAAATAAACTATCTCTTTAGTTCATATAGAATCAGTCAATATCTAATATCACATATACGTGTCTTTCTTCCATAACGTAAACCAAGCATTCATCTTAGATTCAATCGGATTGGAGAATCAATTATCAAAATATCTACAAGAGTTTACTTATTTATAGTTTATAGCCATTCAATTACATATACCTACCCTCCCCCAACCAACCCATTTTTTATCAATTAGGTTTTTGTGTAAAATTTCTTTTTTTTTATTTAATTCTTTTATTTAATTTATTTAATATTAATATTTAATCACACGTCCTAAATACAGGCCTTCATATTGAATATTCGAATTCTTTTTTTATTTGAATATTGATATTGAACTTGAACTATTGAATAATGAGATAGAAATCGAATATTCGTTGAGGAGAGGTATGATATTAAGTGGACGAAAGAGAACTTTAGGAAAAAGATCTTTTCGATCTCTTTCCTTTTTTACACCTATCTAATATCGTAATTTTTTTGCTATTATTCTATATCGTATATGGCCTAGTTGTATATTCCCTAAATCAATTTTATTGAACCAAAGAAAAAGACCCGTTAGTTTGAAAAAACTATTTCAATGATGACCCTCCATGGATTCCCCGATATAAGCCGCGGCTAAAGTTGCAAAAATAAGAGCTTGAATACCACTTGTAAATAACCCAAGGAACATAACAGGTATAGGAACCACTGAAGGTACTAAAGAAACTAGAACCACAACGACTAATTCATCAGCTAAGATATTCCCGAAAAGCCGAAAACTTAGTGATAGGGGTTTTGTAAAATCTTCTAAGATGTTAATGGGTAAAAGGATTGGAGTTGGTTGAATATATTTCCCAAAATAACCTAATCCTTTTTTTGTAAGACCCGCATAGAAATAAGCCACTGACGTGAGTAAAGCCAAAGCAACAGTAGTATTTATATCATTCGTGGGTGCGGCTAACTCGCCATGAGGTAATTGTATGATTTTCCAAGGTAAAAGAGCTCCCGACCAATTAGAAACAAAAATAAATAGAAACATAGTTCCAATAAAAGGAACCCAAGGGCCATATTCTTCTCCAATTTGCGTTTTACTAACATCTCGAATGAATTCAAGAACATATTCGAAGAAATTCTGACCCCCACTCGGAATGGTTTGCGGATTCCGAACAGCTATGGCGGCCGAACCTAATAAGATAGCAATTACAACCCAAGAAGTAATAAGTACTTGGCCGTGGACTTGGAAGCCCCCTATTTGCCAATAGAAATGCTGGCCTACTTCCACACCAGATACATCATATAACCCCTTTAGTGTGTTTGCTAGAACATTCATATTGCCCTCGGAAAAAAAAATGCGAACTTAAAATTTGATTCAACCATCTCTTTGCCTACTTGAATCGGATATTTTGAATACCAACTAATAGTACAATTTTGAATAATAACTAATCACATGGTCTGCCCAGTTTTTTTTATCTCTTTTTTTATTTTCATGAAATTCAGAAACAGTAGTCGAGTCCCTAAATCTATGAGATTTTCGAAGTCAATTATTTATCTTATTATTAATCAAGGATTTCGTATATAGCTAGAACGACCCTCACAAATTGCAAACACTAATTTGTTAAGAATTAATCGGATTGAAGATATAGCGTCATCGTTAGCTGGAATCGAAAGATCTGCTAGATCGGGGTCACAATTTGTATCGATTAAACAAATTGTTGGAATTCCCAAAGTGATACACTCTCGTAGCGCCGTATAGTCTTCGTGCTGATCGACGATGATTACAATATCGGGTAACTCTGTCATATATTTAATCCCGCCCAGATATGTTTGCAAACGGGATAATTGTCTTTTCAACACAGCTGCATCTCTTTTTGGAAGACGGTTGAGTCTTCCTGTTTTTTGTCCTTTGCAAAGAGATGCGCGGTGAAAGACAATTATCCGTGCAAACATATCTGGGCGGGATTAATTCTATGACAGAGTTACCCGATATTGTAACATCGCGATCAGCACGAAGACATGCGGCGCACGAGCGTGATCACTTTGGGAATTCCAACAATTTGTTTAATCGATACAAATTGTGACCCCGATCTAGCAGATCTTTCGATTCCAGCTAACGATGACGCTATATCTTCAATCCGATTAATTCTTAACAAATTAGTGTTTGCAATTGTGAGGGTCGTTCTAGCTATATACGAAATCCTTGATTAATAATAAGATAAATAATTGACTTCGAAAATCTCATGGATTTAGGGACTCGACTACTGTTTCTGAATTTCATGAAAATAAAAAAAAAGATAAAAAAACTGGGCAGACCATGTGATTAGTTATTATTCAAAATTGTACTATTAGTTGGTATTCAAAATATCCGATTCAAGTAGGCAAAGAGATGGTTGAATCAAATTTTAAGTTCGATTTTTTTCCGAGGGCAATATGAATGTTCTAGCAAACACACTAAAGGGGTTATATGATGTATCTGGTGTGGAAGTAGGCCAGCATTTCTATTGGCAAATAGGGGGCTTCCAAGTCCACGGCCAAGTACTTATTACTTCTTGGGTTGTAATTGCTATCTTATTAGGTTCGGCCGCCATAGCTGTTCGGAATCCGCAAACCATTCCGAGTGGGGGTCAGAATTTCTTCGAATATGTTCTTGAATTCATTCGAGATGTTAGTAAAACGCAAATTGGAGAAGAATATGGCCCTTGGGTTCCTTTTTATTGGAACTATGTTTCTATTTATTTTTGTTTCTAATTGGTCGGGAGCTCTTTTACCTTGGAAAATCATACAATTACCTCATGGCGAGTTAGCCGCACCCACGAATGATATAAATACTACTGTTGCTTTGGCTTTACTCACGTCGGTGGCTTATTTCTATGCGGGTCTTACAAAAAAGGATTAGGTTATTTTGGGGAATATATTCAACCAACTCCAATCCTTTTACCCATTAACATCTTAGAAGATTTTACAAAACCCCTATCACTAAGTTTTCGGCTTTTCGGGAATATCTTAGCTGATGAATTAGTCGTTGTGGTTCTAGTTTCTTTAGTACCTTCAGTGGTTCCTATACCTGTTATGTTCCTTGGGTTATTTACAAGTGGTATTCAAGCTCTTATTTTTGCAACTTTAGCCGCGGCTTATATCGGGGAATCCATGGAGGGTCATCATTGAAATAGTTTTTTCAAACTAACGGGTCTTTTTCTTTGGTTCAATAAAATTGATTTAGGGAATATACAACTAGGCCATATACGATATAGAATAATAGCAAAAAATTACGATATTAGATAGGTGTAAAAAAGAAAGGAGATCGAAAAGATCTTTTTCTCTAGGTTCTCTTTCGTCACTTAATATCATACCTCTCCTCAACGAATATTCGATTTCTATCTCATTATTCAATAGTTCAAGTTCAATATCAATATTCAAATAAAAAAAAATTCGGATATTCAATATGAAGGCCTGTATTTAGGACGTGTGATTAAATATTAATATTAAATAAATTAAATAAAAGAATTAAATAAAAAAGAAGAATTTACAAAAAACCCTAATTGATAAAAAAGGGGTGGTTGGGGGGGGGTAGGTATATGTAATTGAATGGCTATAAACTATAAATAAGTAAACTCTTGTAGATATTTTGATAATTGATTCTCCAATCCGATTGAATCTAAGATGAATGCTTGGTTTACGTTATGGAAGAAAGACACGTATATGTGATATTAGATATTGACTGATTCTATATGAACTAAAGAGATAGTTTATTTGCCACCCGACTCCTATGAATTTTGGCAGGGATTCTAATACCAATACAAGCCTTTCCCTTTCCGTCTCCCTGGGACTGTGAATTGACTAAATAAACAGATGAAATTCAGAAAAGGGTGGACGAAAATAAGAGTTCGGAACCAAGAAATGGAAGATCGAAAGTCGTATGGATTCACAAAGACTCTGTGGATAGAAACAGAAACTAAAAAAATAGCTCGAATTATTCACTAATACTATTACTTCATAATTTAACTCGAAGTTCTTAGTTACTTCGAAATGCTCGCGACGGAATTATTAAGTCATAATTCGTTGGTTGATTGTATCATTAACCATTTCTTTTTTTGGTACGAGGGAACTTATCATGAATCCACTGATTTCTGCCGCTTCCGTTATTGCTGCTGGGTTGGCTGTAGGGCTTGCTTCTATTGGACCCGGAGTTGGCCAAGGGACTGCTGCAGGTCAAGCTGTAGAGGGTATTGCCAGACAGCCTGAGGCAGAGGGAAAAATACGAGGTACTCTATTGCTTAGTTTAGCTTTTATGGAAGCTTTAACAATTTATGGACTGGTTGTAGCATTAGCACTTTTGTTTGCGAATCCTTTTGTTTAATGATGAAAAATCCCTATTTTTTGCCTTGAACTAATTCTTTCCTTTTTCGAATTCTATTAAGATTTCACTCCTACAATTACTTATTCGTTGACAAAATAACCTGTGGGAAGGTTTGATTTGTGGATGAGAGATTAGTATACCCATTCCCTTTCATCCTTCCCCTTCGGAGTCCAAGTCCAAAGGATTGACACAAGGGGGGAGATTCACATAAATCAAATACTTTTTTTTTATTTAAAATATAAAATAGGAAAAAAAAAAGAGGGGCGAAGTGATACAAAAAGAACTCTATTCGATTTTTTAGTCTATCTATTTAGTCTATAGGAGATCGTATGAAAAATGTAACCGATTCTTTCGTTTCTTTGGGCCATTGGCCATCCGCCGGGAGTTTCGGGTTTAATACCGATATTTTTTCAACAAATCTAATAAATCTAAGTGTAGTGCTTGTTGTATTGATCTTTTTTGGAAAGGGAGTGTGTGCCGGGGTTGTTTATTTCAATATGCTGGGGTCCAACCAGCTGTACCTTTTTCGTTATAACTAGAAAAAGGGTGCACGATCCCACGAATGACTTCGGAATAAATTAAGAGATTATGGATAAGAACCATAGCATTTCGTGATCCATTGGTAATTTTTTTGATTCTCTATCAACCAATAATGTGTGGCCATTAATATGAATATGGTTAAAGCAAACTGTTTGAAGTCTAGACGCAGCCCGGTACTCTTTCACCCTCTATGTTAATATAGAGATGGTTCAAAATCAATATTTTATGGATAGAGAACACTCCTATTCATAGGTTTTGAACCCTTATGGTTATTGTAAAAATGGGTATTTCCCCTTTTTTCCAATGCTGAATCGACGACCTATGTAGAAGTAAGAAGAGTTTTTTGGATTTGAAGAAAAAAAAAAAAGAAACAACTTTGTTGACAATTACATATTTTTGTCAGAAGAGTCCTCTGAATATTTTGATTTGGCATTAGTTTATATATTTTTTTGGATATGAAAATATGAACAAACAAAGAAGAGAGCAAAGAAGAGAGGATAGGCTCATTACATTTATAAAAAGATATTCTAATTTTTCTTAAGTAATTGAGTAGGAGAGCCAAATGAGTCGAAAGATTCATGTTTGGTTCGGGAAGGGATTATGGAAGCTTTGGAATAAATGGAAAGATAATCCACTTTCATTAAGCGATTTATTAGATAATCGAAAACAGAGAATCTTGAATACTATTCGAAACTCAGAAGAACTCCGTGGAGGCGCCATTGAACAGCTGGAAAAAGCCCGGGCTCGCTTACGGAAAGTGGAAATGGAAGCAGATCGGTTTCGAGTAAATGGATACTCTGAGATAGAGCGAGAAAAGTTGAATTTAATTAATTCAACTTCTAAGACTTTAGAACAATTAGAAAATTACAAAAATGAAACTATTCAATTTGAACAACAAAGGGCGATTAATCAAGTCCGACAGCGGGTTTTCCAACAAGCCTTACGGGGGGCCTTAGGAACTCTGAATAGTTGTTTAAATAACGAGTTACATTTACGTATGATTAGTGCCAATATTGGCATGTTAGGATCAATGAAAAAAATAACTGGTTTAGTCTTTTGTACTGTAGGCATTATTTTTTTTTTTTTTTTTATTTCAAAAGGAATAAAAAATCCTCATGGTAACCATTCGAGCTGACGAAATTAGTAATATTATTCGTGAACGGATTGAACAATATAATAGAGAAGTAAAGATTGTAAATACTGGTAGCGTACTTCAAGTAGGCGACGGCATTGCTCGTATTCATGGTCTTGATGAAGTAATGGCGGGAGAATTGGTCGAATTTGAAGAGGGAACGGTAGGTATTGCTTTGAATTTAGAATCAAATAATGTTGGGGTTGTATTAATGGGTGATGGTTTGATGATACAAGAAGGAAGTTCGGTAAAAGCAACAGGAAGAATTGCTCGGATTCCAGTGAGTGACGCCTACTTAGGGCGTGTTATAAACGGCCTAGCTAAACCTATTGATGGTAGGGGCGAAATTTCGGCTTCTGAATCTCGATTAATTGAATCTCCTGCCCCGGTATTATTTCGCGGCGTTCCGTATACGAGCCTCTTCAAACCGGACTTATTGCTATTGATTCGATGATTCCTATAGGGCGGGGCCAGCGAGAATTAATTATTGGGGACAGACAGACCGGTAAAACTGCAGTAGCCACGGATACGGTTCTCAATCAACAAGGTCAAAATGTAATATGTGTTTATGTAGCTATAGGTCAAAAAGCATCTTCTGTGGCTCAGGTAGTAACTGCTTTACAGGAAAGGGGGCGATGGAATACACTATTGTGGTAGCCGAAATGGCGGATTCCCCTGCTACATTACAATATCTCGCTCCTTATACAGGAGCAGCTCTGGCTGAATATTTTATGTATCGCGAACGACACACTTCAATCATTTATGATGATCCCTCAAAACAAGCACAGGCTTATCGTCAAATGTCTCTTTTATTACGAAGACCGCCTGGGCGCGAAGCTTATCCAGGGGATGTTTTTTTTTACATTCACGCCTTTTGGAAAGAGCCGCTAAATCAAGTTCTAGTTTAGGTGAAGGAAGTATGACCGCCTTACCAATAGTTGAAACTCAATCGGGAGATGTTTCGGCTTATATTCCTACTAATGTAATTTCCATTACCGATGGCCAAATATTCTTATCCGCCGACCTATTCAATGCTGGAATTAGGCCCGCTATTAATGTCGGCATCTCCGTTTCCAGGGTGGGGTCCGCAGCTCAAATTAAAGCCATGAAAAAGGTAGCTGGTAAATTAAAGCTGGAACTGGCTCAATTCGCAGAATTAGAAGCCTTTGCACAATTTGCGTCTGATCTCGAGAAAGCGACTCAGAATCAATTGGCAAGAGGTCAACGATTGCGTGGATTGCTTAAACAATCCCAATCAGCTCCCCTCGCGGTGGAAGAACAGATAATGACTATTTATACCGGAACAAACGGTTATCTTGATTCATTAGAAATTGCACAAGTAAGGAAATTTCTTGTTGATTTACGGACTTACGTAAAAACTAACAAGCCTCAGTTCCAAGAAATTATATCTTCTACCAAGATGTTTACCGAGGAAGCGGAAGCCCTTTTGAAAGAAGCTATTCAGGAACAAATGGACCGGTTTCTACTTCAGGAATAAGCATAAAAAGGATCACTTACTTTCTTTTATCTTAAATTTCTCTTAAAAATTAAGGGTCTCAAATTAACTCAAATTCAAGTTACTCGAAAAGTCTTTGGTGGTATCAAAATAAAAAAAAAAAATATATGGAAAAATTTGCGTCCAATAGGATTTGAACCTATACCAAAGGTTTAGAAGACCTCTGTCCTATCCATTAGACAATGGACGCTTTTCATTCCGATTTTTTCGTATTTTTCTTTCCCCCCTCTCTTCGCTGAAAAAAAAAAAAAGAAAAGCGGGTAGCGGGAATCGAGCCCGCATCGTTAGCTTGGAAGGCTAGGGGTTATAGTCGACGTCGATTCAGCATTTTGAACGTCTCTAATTCAAAACCGAACATGAAACTTTGGTTTCATTCGGCTCCTTTATGGATATGGATGTGAACAAAATTACAAAAAAAAATTCTACCCATAACATCTATGTCAACTTTTGTCTGACTACTGATTGCTTTCTAGATGATCCCTCTAGAAGAGAGTAATTCTAACAATCTTTCTAGTTACTTCGTTCTCTATTTTTATTTGAGGCGGTCCTGAGGAAAGGGATTTTGTTTCCACCGAGCTAAAACCAGGTCGCCTCTAGTAAACCAGAGTCATCATTTAATAGCTATTTTGATTCAATTTTTGATTTGTAAAGCCAAAATTGAAGATTTAGTTACGATTAGAAACCTACTTTCTATCTTCATCCATGGATCCCTTACTCATACTGATTCAATACTGATTCAATTGGAACTATTAATCCAATTCCCAAAATTATGTTTCGTAATTTCATAATCCAATTTCTCACTTTCTAAGTGATCGCTTGGATACAAATCACGAGAATGTATAGGTTTTCTCGAATCCGTGATTGAGAGGTAAAGGAGTAAATCCTTTTTTTTTTGCAAATAAGTTTTTGGGTCGGAATACGAATCAAACCGAAAACAACGACCCTTTAACTATCAAAGGGGTAAAAAAACGAATCACACTTTTACCACTAAACTATACCCGCTACAATTCGATTATTGTACAATTCGACCTTTTGTCGAACCGGAAAATGGGGTATAATAAGATGGGATCATCAAAAAATCATAAAATTTAAAGTATTGACCCTCCTTTTTTTTTCTTTTTCGCGGATGAAATAGTCCTCCTTCTTTTTTGTTCGTGCTTAAATATTTCCTATTCACTTTTTATATTTATAAATTTATATAATACTAAGCATTTTGTTTTCAAATCGGATAAATGAAAAATCATCATTATTTTTCTGGAATTAGTTGGAACAAAAAGGCCCCGGGGGGGGGTGACCCAGGCCAGGCCGTGTCAATAAGAAATAAGAAGGGTCTTTCGAACAAAATATGAAGGGGCCACTTTTTTTTTTTTTTTTATATTGTTGGCACTTTTGAGCCCTTTTTTTTTTTTATCGAAAATAAATTACTGATAAAAATTGATAAAAAGGACATATCTATAGAATCGAGAAAGTACTCCTTATTTTATGTGTAATCTAACCTAATTTTCAATTAGGAGAGATGGCTGAGTGGACTAAAGCGGCGGATTGCTAATCCGTTGTACGAGTTATTCGTACCGAGGGTTCGAATCCCTCTCTTTCCGCTTCCCTGTGACTTTTTTTTTTCAGATTTGGCAAATCCTTTTTTTTTATCTAAACAAAAAATCCGAAGAAAATAGAAAGGAAAAACCCTTATTCTTCGCGCCCGGGATTACGTCCAGGATCGTTAGATAGGAATCCAAAGATGAAGAGAGAAACAAAAATGTCACTACTGTGTAAACGAAGAGTTTGAGGTAAGCATTACACAATCTCCAAGATAATTAAAAAAGGGCAAATAGATCCTCCATTTTTCTACCACATATCCTATTTGGATATCAAGAACCGAGTTTCTTTCTAGAAAAAATCCGAACTTTCTAGGAAATCTAGGAAATTTAGGAAATTTGTAAGAATTTTTCAATTTAAATAATTTAGATTTCGGATTAAGGATCTTAGCGAAAACTTACGGCAGCTTGCCAAACGAGCTAAGAGAAAAAGGAACACCGGGTGACTGGCATAACATCTACGACGGGGTTCAAAAAGCGTAGGCCTCGGGCAATTTTCCGAAGAAAAAAACTACTTGAATAAAAGGCAGAATTAAGACAGATACAGATCAAACTAAAGATATTAAGCATAACAGACATTTTGTTCTTGGAGATAATTGCATTTTGATTGAGTTATTGATATGATATAAGGGAAAATTTAGGTAGACAAAAAAATCCTTCTTTTCTTTTGAACTCACCCAATCAAAAACCCAATTCTCAAAGAGAATAGAGAAATCATACTTTCATACAATATCTTAATTGAATTATATCTAATGATCAATAAATTAAGTTTAATTCTATATTCAAAAAAACCTAGTAATTGGTAATAATCTAAATATCTATAGAATTAATTAGATTGGAGTTGACAAATAACGAATATTATATTAATTTATATTAATTAAAATTTTAATTAATTAAAATTTTAAATGAAAAATATTTCAAAAAATATTTAAATATTAAATAGTAATTACTAATTATAATTAATTATATAATTATATACTAATTAATTATACTTTATAATTATACTTTATTTAGTAGTATCGAAAGTAGTATCGAATAGAAATCGAAAATGGGCGCCAAGTGGTAGGCAACGGGTTTTTTGGTCCCGGCATTCGAAGGTTCGAATCCTTCCGTCCCAGAGCATATTCATTATGTTAGAATAGAATAAAGATTTTTTGGAATGGGGCTAAAGTCTAATGTTAGCTGGAATTTCTTTCTTTTTTTTTTTTTTTTTTTATGCATGAATCATATCTTTATTGAATCGAGTACAAATGACACGCAAATGTAATTGACTCTATTTCTGATCCAGGTAAATGGGAACATGGGTTCCAAGGTTGGAATTTTTTAAAAGGGGTCTTTTCACCTATGCCCAATCCCATCTTGTTTCGGGAAGTTAGTTATTTAGAAAAGCATTCCGTCCCATATTTTTTTTTATTTTATCAATATTTGGATTTTCAAGGATCCTATCTATTATTTCTTATCCTAGAAACAAAATTTTTAGGAATTTTTATATAGATTTCTTAATTCTAACTATTTTGGTACTAATCAAATTCAGTCAAAGTCAATAGGATTAATTCTCCTAAGGGGTTAGGCTAAAAAAAAAAAGAGCAACTTAATTTGTTAATTTGGACTTGTTGGAATTTGTACCTAGCCAGTCCGCATCCCCGATCATAATTCCCATTTTTTCTCTCTTATGTCCCATTAGTCCGTCCCCGGGGGAATGCGTAACCGAAGATATTCAAATTTCTGCGTCTGCCTGGATTGCATTAACAAAAAAAAATTATATGTTATATATGTAATTATATATCCATCCGATGTATTTTCTTTGAATAAGTATTTCGTGTTTGGCCCTAATAAATAATTGTAAATTTACGTAACACTAAGAGGGAGTGTTTTATATCTTTTATTATCTTTTATTCACTTTCTATTCTATTATGTATGGCAAGATTGGATTAGCGAAATCTTGCTGAACTACACAGCTAAACAAAATAACATAAAAAAATGAATGTTTAACGTATATGTATCCTTCTATTCTATTTTTTTCTATTTTTGTGAAAAGGTTTTTGATCCCCCGATTTGAAATTTTTAAATAAAAATAGAAAATATTTACCCTAACCTTTAATCTATTAATCTATTATTAAATAGAAATTCTTTAAATTAAGAGGACTTGCTAAAACTTATTCGAAAACTCTTTACCGATTTATAGCTATATTCTTTATATACCGATCTATAACTATATATAAAATCTCTATTGTATTTATAGAACAATTTATAGAACAAGGGATATAGATACGATGTCTACAAACCAATGACTATTCATGATTCCATGATTGAATCAATTCCATACTGGGTCCAAATTACAGATTAGAAGAATGTTATGGTAAAACTTCGTTTTGAGACGGTCTGGTTGAGAAAGCAACGTGCGACTTGAAGGACATGATCCGTTGTGGATTCTTTCTTATATCCACCATTTTCGATTTGTATAGTAATGAAGGTGCTCTTGGCTTCGACATCCGTTGGTAACCTAAATAGTCCATGATGGAGCTCGGTAGAAAGTATTAATTCATTTCTCGGGACAAGAATCTAGGGTTAATGCAAATCAATAAATTGGGCAACTTCGTGAATATATCTTCGATTTCGATATAGAAATGGAAGGGATCCTATTCGAACGAGTTTCCAATTCCAAAGGAAAGAATTTGTTGGAATTAAATCAAACGTTTCGATCGAAGAAAATTTAGTGTCATGTAGTAATTTTTTTGATAAGAAGGAAAAAAAAAGGGGGGATGTTGTTGCTACCATTTTGAAAGGATTAAGGAAAGCCAACATAATGCCTAAACCAAGTTTAAAACAAAAATTGAAGCCCCGGAACACGAAACGACGTTTCCTTTTAATCGTCACCTTGCCGGGGGCCGACCTTAAAGAGCCAAATATATTTACGGAGACACAAAAAAGGGGTAAAGACTACTCAATAAACGAAGATTCTCTTTTGAATTATTTGAGTTATCAACTTGAGTTATGAGTAAGAATGGTTTTTTTTTTTTTTTTGGGGAAGAAGAAAAAACAGACTTAAACCAGTCTAATTATTTGATGATTTTATAGAACCTTTTTTTTGGGAATTTATTTCGAATTCCATAATATAAAACTTCAAATCATTTTTTTTCTCGAGCCGTACGAAAAAACTTCCTATACGTTCTAGGGGAGTGTATTGTTCATCTACATCTATCTCGATGGGTCTATCGAATCGTTGCAATTGATGTTCGATCTCGAAGAAGGAAAGAGTCTTCAGAAAGAGTGGTTTTTTATGATCCGATAAAGAATCAAGCTTATTTAGAACGTTCATCTCTTCTCTATTTCCTTGAAAGGGCTCAACCTACAGGAACTGTTGCAGTATTTAAAGGGTGGGGATTTTTAAGGAACTTTATCCTAATCAAACGAAATTCAATTAAAAATAGAAAGAAAGGTTTTTTGTATATTTTTGGATAACCTTTCTCTACCTCTTTTTATTACCCCCTTTTTCCTTTTTCCTTTCTATTCGTATCTAGTTATCGTTTTTTCTTCGAATCTGTGTTCTATAAACGACACAACCTATTTCTTTGATCTAGCAAATTTGGGCATTCTCGACGGCTTGACTTGATGGTTTTCATTTTTTTTCAATTTAACTAACAAAACAAAAAAAGAAATTCAGGTGGATTTCTTTTTTTCTTTTCTAACATTTATATTGACAACAGTGTATTGAACAAATATAATCCATCATGATAAGTGAAGTTAGATCTAGTTATTTGGTTTGTTTGGTTTTACTTTACTTAGGCTGGTTCTTGATACGGTTTGGTTGATTGAAAAAGGGGATAACAAAGGAAGCGCTCACAAATTTTGAATCTCTATTTTCATTTTTTTCTTTTTGTTTTCCTTTAGCTAAATCGAAATTTATCCGAGAATTTCTTATATTTTCATCTGATCTATATATTTTTTATGTTCTGAATTCATTAGAAAATCCACTTTTCATTTGTTAGCTCATTTGTTAGCTCAACCGGTTTAATTGTTCTAATTTCTTTGTTTAATTTATTGTTTAATTTATTTAAATTCCCGATTGTATTTATGCACTTCTTTTTTGTTATACATATATTTTCTAATTATACATATATTTTATAATCATAGATTATCTTCTATACTTGGTTTCTTCTTTTCGGGTTGCTAACTCAACGGTAGAGTACTCGGCTTTTAAGTGCGACTAGGATCTTTACACATTTGGATGAAGCAAGGATTCGCCCCATACCATCGGTAAGGTTTGGAAGACCACGACTGATCCTGAAAGGGAATGAATGGAAAAATGGCATGTCGTATTAATGGAGAGTTCTGACAGTATTTCATTTTACGGGGTCGGTACAAACCCGTTTGAAGTCTTGGGATGGAACGAAAAATCGAGGTCGAATGAATAAATGGATAGGGCCCTGTAGTTTAAGGAAAGACAAAGCAACGAGCTTCCGTTCTGAGCCCATTTTTTCTGATCTAATTAGCGTTAAAAAATATTAGTGCCGATCCAGAAAGGGTTATGGGGGATTCTCCATTTTTCAATGAATCTAACTATTTTAATTCTCCTTTATGAAAGGAAAATGTGTGTGTAAAAGGAACAGTATATTGATAAATTAAGTTTTCCGAAATCAAAAGAGCGATTAGGTTGAAAAAATAAAAGATTTTGAAACACCTTCTTTTCTTATCCTAGAATCTTATCCAAAAAT
>JAHSUH010004738.1:0-517107 GCA_025388415.1 Cynanchum wilfordii | reverse complement strand
CGTTCATCTATTGCAAGAAAGTAAAGGGTTCCCGCAAAGAGAAGATTAGAATCAGATAGTTGAACTTCCCTGGCCAATACGACGTCGCTATATGAGAAAGAGAAATTTGGGCTAATTTCTTTTATGAGCAGCATAGGCACATATCCTTTAAACGAACAGATGCCTAAAATGATTTCGTCGCGGAATATGACCTTTATAATAATACAAATTTACTGCTAATATAACTGCAGCGCAGAGAGGGGAAAACCAGTGAAGGAAGGGTTTTCTAATTCTTAAAAAACCCAACCAAAAAAAAGTTTAAAAAGAGGGAGAAATAATAAAGATGATAAACAGAACTAACATTTGAACAAAAAGAAAGAAATTCAAGAACTAACTAAGAAATAACAGATTGAAGGAAAAAAAAGTTAATAAATAGGGAGAATTGAGATGATGAAACAGCACCAACATTTGAAGAAGAAAGAAGATATAACAGATTGAAGAAAGTTAAGAGAATCAATGGCAGAGAATTGTGATCAAGATCTTGAAACAGAAGAAGAATTGAAGATCAAGAGGGAGAATAAAGATGAATTGAAACGGTTATCTCATAATGTGCTAAAAATAAACAGATATGCAAGCAGGTTCATGGTAGGCAAGAATTGTATAGAAATATGGCAAAAAAAAAACAGCAAAACAGAAGATGCAGGGAAAAATAACCAAATATTACTCAACTAAAGAGTACCTTAGATTGTCCTGCAGCAGAGAGAGATGTTTCAAGTTTCAGGCTTCACTTAGAAGTATTCAAAGAAGCATATCCAAAGTTATCAGGATGAATGACGGGTACATCTTTTGCAGCACTTTGAATCAAAAAATATATGTGGTCCAATGAGCAGTGCCAAAAGCACATTTCCGTGATTCAACAGAGAATGTGGTCCGAACTTGGTAAGAAAAATAGAAGGAATAATACCAATTTCATCCCTGGCCCACCAGTGAAAGTGAAAGCTGTGAAAGACTTATACTTAATGTCTTCAAGTGGCCCCAGTTAGGATGTTGAAGCTGCTGAAAATCTTGTGCATTATCATAATCACCGGATACCATAGTCTCAACATCACGAGCAATTATGCGTTTCTCAGGTAAGACAGAGCAGACAAAAAATATCATGCACAAATCAAGATGAAGTGTGCTGGAAAAATGTCATATATGGATGATTACATACCTCAAGGAAGTTAATAATAAAGATGATAAACAGAACTAACATTTGAAGAAAAATGATTAAATTCAAGAACTAACCAAGAAATAACAGATTGAAGAAAAAAAATTAAAAAAGAGGGAGAATAAAGATGATGAAACAGCACCAACATTCGAAGAAGAAAGAAAGAAGTCCAAGAACGAAAAGTGATAAGAAAAGTGCCTGCAAATCAAGATTTGCAGAATAAGAAAGAATTCCAAGAATTACAAAATATTTAGAGAGAGGTCTCTTCACTTACCATTATTCACCAACCAAGAAAGGAGATGCAAAGAACTCCACAGCCCGGAAAACTCAAAATGAATAAAAAAAAAAAAGCCTGCAAATCAATCAAGAATTGGAGACAAAAATTAAAAGAGACAACAAACAACAAAGGAAGTACAAATTAAACAAAAAAAAAAAAAAATGGTAGAGATTAGAGAAAAATGTTTGCCCGCCGGATGAGAAGATGCTTCATAAACTTCCGTTCCAAAGAGAATCACCAACAAATTCTAGTCGACATTCTTAGCATTCTTTTTTTCCCTCTAATCAAGAAAAGTGGGAAATTTTGAAACCTAGAATCCAAAAAAGAAGTTTAAAAAAAGGAAGAAGGAAGATAATGAAACTACTAAGACTTGAAGAAGAAGAAAGAACTGCAAGAAATGAAAACTAATCCAAGTCTATTTATAACTTGTAATGGTGCTACTCTTACAATGGTCATTTCTTTTTTGGTAAGTAACGGTCTTTTCTTCTTTTCTTGCCCAATACGTTTCTTTTTTAAAAAAAAAAATTCAAAATATAGATTTATATTTCACAATTATATCTTTTAAAAAATAAATGGTTAGATCTTAACGGTTATAACATTTTTTTCCTAAAAGAAAATTTTCTTTTTTAGTAAGTGCCTAAAAGAAAAATTTTACAAACTTAATCATCGATCTTTATTTCTTCAATGAATTAATTTACATTTCACCCAAAAAAAAATTAATTTTCTCCTTCAATGTTTATCTTGTTTATTATTATCATTTCACTCCCCCAATTAATCCCACACCCCAGCCCTCAAACCCCAACACCCCCCACATAAAAAATGTATATATTTATTATACATACAATGTAATAGGAAATACAGTGAATTATTAATCAAATTAAATTAAAATATATGCACGTTAGTAGTAATAATAATAGTATTTTTATTTTTTTTTTTGTTATAATACGATATGCGTTCAGCATATCTACATTCAAATAAATTTTTGTGTTCCGAATGGTCCCTAAAAATGGATAAAACTTTTAAGGCATACATGTACTAATCCTCCATTAATCCCAAGAGATAAAGGAATCTCGAGCGGAACTTTTAAAACACATTCACATTTAAACTAATCTTAGTTCAAGTCAAGTAGATTTAATCTTGTGAAAGGTAAGTTAAGTTCGACTTCAAATTTTAAATGATATTCACAAATCAATTTCAAAACCTCAAGATAGAAAAACTCGTTATTAAGTCTCCTATATTTTAAAGTTATAACATTTCATTAAATTTTAACTAAAATACATGTAAACACCACTCTATCTTTCTTTTTTTTTCTCTATCATATAAAATGTTTAAAATAAATAAATTTTTTTATAAGGAAATATATATATATATATACTTAGATATACATCCCTCCCCAGGTGCGGGATGCATATCATAATATATATATATATATAATTTATATAATTTTTTATAAATAAAATAATGTTTAAAAAATATTATTTACATAGATAATAAATAAATATATTTAATAAGTATATATACATAAAAGAAAATAATAAATATATAAGATTTTTTTAATATATGATAAAAATTTGAAGATTTATATCTTATATATAAGATTGCATTTTTTTATGGCAAAAGTAATATTGTTATATTTTTAAAGGGTAAAATCGCAATTTAATTCTTTTTTTCTTTTTTTTTTTTATATCGAAAACATTCTTTGTTTAAAAATTCTAGTGGTAACACTTCTTCTATCAAAAAAATTATATTAATATGGTAAAAGATTCTAACATTAATCAATTTCTTATATGTTGCAAAGTAATGAGTTATGAATGTTGCATCATATTTTTATCAACATTTGGTGTAAAAGTATACTACATAAGTTTCTGAAAATGTCCTCACTAATGACATGAACTGTTAACTCTTGCAATATATCTGCAAAATATCGAAACAGTGAATTGAGAGCTTTAATGGACACATAACCAGAAAGCAGGATTCTTTCCTCTTGGATAGTTGATGGTGATCCCTGTGCTGGCACATTTCTTGGTATTGTTTGCAATGAGCACCGTAAAGTAGCTAAACAGATTCTAGAACAAAAAGGGCTCCTTCCACTCTGCTACTAATAACTTCAGCACCACTCAATAGGCCACCATTCTCGTGTGTAAACTTTGACCTTCACATCATCATGCCCTTCTATGTACAAAGAGCTTGACTGATTGAAGGCTTCCTCCAACCGCAAAAGACCTAAATCGTGAGATCCAAGAGCAGTTGTTAAAGTTCCAACCTTCTTATGGGATGTTCGATCAATAACCTTAGACTGTGGAGATGCTCTCTCTTCTGTCTCTGAGATAACAGGATGAGAAAGTTAAAACATATATAAAGATATAACTCCCACATAGAAGGCACCAAACTTATGATAATCTTTTACCATTTCCATTGTCATTCAAGACACTTAAAGGAAGCAATCACTTTCGAATGACTCTATGGTGATGTGTACGAGCGATGAGCTCTTGGGCCACATAACACCATTATCAAAGCTTATCGCATTCAAACCAGCAAAGTTATATTCAAGTGGCATTGCCTCACTTGAAATGAGGCTAATGTGAGAACAAAAAAGCCTACAGCAAAATACCATCCTTAATCTCCAATTCGCAGTCCCCTAAACAGAAAAATTTTAGAAAACATAGAACAAGTTTCTTGAAATGGCATGCAATTTCAGGAGTTCTATTCTTCTCATAACCTCAACTTAGGTCCAGAGAATAACATGCTTGTATTAGATATTGCTACATGTAAATGGACACAAGATACCATTTTTTTTTTTAAAAAAAAAAGGACGTTGGAAATATATTACATATCACCAAATCATAAAAGGAATAAGACATCACCCATGCCAATATATTCATAGAATTGAAGATCATGGAAAACCATGAACAAAAGGGAAGGGGGAGGGGACCTTTTGGAATCTCTGCAGGACCCTCAACAACTCCCAGAGGACATAGTTTTCTTCATCAGTTTCTTTATCTGCCTCAACTGAAGGAGCTGCAACAAACACAAAGAAAGAAAGCCATGAATATCAACATGCAAATAAACATTCCCTCGTATTAAATTCAGACAAATGAAGAACTACACAATCTGCCACACAAGTTATGTACCTTGCAGTCCATAAAACCAGGTCACACTATCATGCCTCATTATTATAGTGAAAGGAGCATCTCACTCTCTAAAATGACAAGGGGAATATAATATAATATATATATATATATATATATATGTAGATATATATACATATATATGCTCATCAACGGGTTGAACTGCTCATCAACTAGCACTTGTTCCACAAACAAGTTCTGGTGAACCATGGGCAACTTGTTTTGTTCATTGCAAAGCAAAAAACCTAAATCGTGAGATCCAAGAGCAGTTGTTAAAGTTCCAACCTTCTTATGGGATGTTCGATCAATAACCTTAGACTGTGGAGATGCTCTCTCTTCTGTCTCTGAGATAACAGGATGAGAAAGTTAAAACATATATAAAGATATAACTCCCACATAGAAGGCACCAAACTTATGATAATCTTTTACCATTTCCATTGTCATTCAAGACACTTAAAGGAAGCAATCACTTTCGAATGACTCTATGGTGATGTGTACGAGCGATGAGCTCTTGGGCCACATAACACCATTATCAAAGCTTATCGCATTCAAACCAGCAAAGTTATATTCAAGTGGCATTGCCTCACTTGAAATGAGGCTAATGTGAGAACAAAAAAGCCTACAGCAAAATACCATCCTTAATCTCCAATTCGCAGTCCCCTAAACAGAAAAATTTTAGAAAACTTAGAACAAGTTTCTTGAAATGGCATGCAATTTCAGGAGTTCTATTCTTCTCATAACCTCAACTTAGGTCCAGAGAATAACATGCTTGTATTAGATATTGCTACATGTAAATGGACACAAGATACCATTTTTTTTTTTTAAAAAAAGAAAGTCGTTGGAAATATATTACATATCACCAAATCATAAAAGGAATAAGACATCACCCATGCCAATATATTCATAGAATTGAAGATCATGGAAAACCATGAACAAAAGGGAAGGGGGAGGGGACCTTTTGGAATCTCTGCAGGACCCTCAACAACTCCCAGAGGACATAGTTTTCTTCATCAGTTTCTTTATCTGCCTCAACTGAAGGAGCTGCAACAAACACAAAGAAAGAAAGCCATGAATATCAACATGCAAATAAACATTCCCTCGTATTAAATTCAGACAAATGAAGAACTACACAATCTGCCACACAAGTTATGTACCTTGCAGTCCATAAAACCATGTCACACTATCATGCCTCATTATTATAGTGAAAGGAGCATCTCACTCTCTAAAATGACAAGGGGAATATAATAATATATATATATATATGTAGATATATATATACATATATGTAGATATATATACATATATATGCTCATCAACGGGTTGAACTGCTCATCAACCAGCACTTGTTCCACAAACAAGTTCTGGTGAACCATGGGCAACTTGTTTTGTTCATTGCTTTGCAAATATCTTATACCTGTTTTTCACAAAAGGAGAGAATTATAATTAAAAGTATATAATATTTTAATTTAATATTAAATGCATATGTGATTATGTAAATTAAAAAATATATATTTTTGATAAGTGTGAACTAATCTTTTGAAAAATAAATTAATATTTATATTTTTTGTCATAAATAAGTATAATGAAATTCATTTCAATATATCGATGACAGAATATTGAACAAATAAAAAGACAAAAACAAAATGAATAAATTTTCAGTTGATTCAAAGAGGCAACTTCTTGAAGAATTATAAACCAATAACACGGGACTTCCACAGAGAAAATATGAGCAAGAAAATGAAACTCCAAGAATTTGTAAAAAAAACCATGAAAACAATCACCATGGCCACCAAATAATGCCATGTGGGCACAACCATGGTTGTTCTAAAGAGTATGCATTAACTACATATATTTGTAACAAAACTTATATAAATGGGTTTATTCCAATAAAGTAATTGTAGATAAATGTAAGTATTATGTAATTGAGTCGTGTTTGAGCCAAAATTTATATTTATATATATATGCTATATTTACATAATGGATGGAAATGATACTTTCCACATATAACCTATATCCATATATTAGTTGCACTAATTTGCAACACATATGCACTCTAGATCTATTTTTCTACCAAAAAGAAAAAAAAAAAGAATAAGAATTGGTTAATTTTCCAGAAATATGAATGCAGAAATACTGCTAAATGTTGCAGCCATGGCTGCAAGAAAAAATGATGGTAAGTTAAAAAGGAACCATATTTTGCAGTAATTTATTTATCTTGTAGTAATTTCTCAGCATAATTTCAGCAAAAGAAATTTAAACACTCAGTAGGTAGATTGCATAAATCTTTAGTAAATAAGCAAACAATATTGGAATTGCATTTGCAATAACTTATATGAAGGGAATATAGCATCATATAAGGAAACTTGAGATGTATATTAACAATAAATCATGCGAATCATCTATTGATTGCCCTGCTAGCACCTTGCTTTTTTTAAAAAAAAAAAAGAAAAAAAGAAGAGAAACAAAATGATACAGGTGGAGGAGCCTGATCTCTATGCCTCACCAGTTATTTGCGTCAACCATAGTTCATCTAGCTTTTTGAGTTTTGAGTCTCAGTAGGTCTTCTTACATCTTTAGTAAAAGTCCTGAGACAACCATTGATAATACAAGGTGCTGCTCCATCACAGAATCGTTTTGCAAGATCAACAGCCTTCAAGAAAGCCATGAGCCACTGATTCAAAAAGCAGAATGAGTAGACAAATATCCTGCACCATCAAAGTACAACATTTTTTCCCCTTGTTACAAGAAGAAAGGTGTGTTTCAATACATGGAAATTATCAGCCCCACAGAACAATTCTCGCTTACAAGGGGAAAAAAAAACACAAAAATTACCTCATTAATGACTATCTGATGCCTTGTCCCAAGAACTGCTATTTCAGACATTGCTAAATGAACAATGGATAGCTCCAAGATTTTCCCTGCTGGTTCTTTCTACCAAAACAATCAATTACTGCATCATTATACAGAAAATTCTAAGGATACATATTTGCACATGGATAATGTTGACTGTGGAAGTCTCCAACTAACAAGCTATGACAGAACAAGTTGATTACAAATTTAAAATATTGAGGATTAGTATAGGAAGAAAAACAAGATGTAATCCTGAAAGAAAGTAAACTACCTTACTATTAATGATATACTATAGTTAAGGTCTAAGAATGAAGGAGAAAAATAAAAATCACAAATCTAAGTATACACAAATGTGTAAATCTAACCTTCCAATTATGGGGTGCAACTTTATCAATAACAAGCACATGACTATTCCAACTTTCTACAACAGCCACCAAAAGTTTCCTGGTGAAACTGAAATACAGAAACAGAGCTGCTTTCAAACCAAACCAATGTAATCATAAAAATGACCAATAACATATTAAATGACTAACCGCAAAATTAGCTTGATGTACACCAACTTTGAAGGGGCAGAAAGATCCTCAGCTTCTGAAAATAAGCAATACAATTAACTGAATCCTAGTATTAAAAAGAACTTCAAAGGTGAAAGAGGTAAACCAATTTGCAAAGCTAAAATCAATTGACTTGAAATACTCCATCCACAGGCCAGCACCTCTAAATGTAAATTTCTTAAAACAAAAAAAAAAGAAAAGTATAATGAGGTCCCAAGAATATTAAAATCATGCTTGCTTGCAAACGATACAATCTGTAAAACATTGCGTAACACATCTACTCTTGAAATAACCCAAATTTCCTCACGCAGTTGGTCTCATCTAAAGTTCAAAAGATACATAATTGGAAAGGTCAAAAGTTCAGTTCTTGAAAAAAATTACTGCCAAAACAAAAGGGAGAAAATGATGAGAAGAAAAACAGAGAAAATAAACCCCCAAAAAAATTCATCAACAGATATGAAACCACCCTTAGCATTCCTATCAAGTTGGCAAAACCTCCCATAAAGAGATACTATTTCTTGTTGAGAAACTAATTAAAAACCAGTGAAAAAAATTTGGAAGAAAACGAATGATACTTGAGCCGAAAAAAAATATGAACCGTTCTACATTCTACAACTCTGCTTCCTTGTTCAGTTGAGAGAATTTGAAGGGTAAAGGCTTTTGGCAAGTCAAAGAGTTTCTGAAGTAAGGAGAGAGAGAGAGAGAGAGAGAGAGAGAAATAGGTGCATATGAAGAATGTAATTTACAATTATAGCCTTTAAAAATGTCAAAATATTCTATGTGCCTCAGAATGCTTTCAATAAAAAAAAAATTAATTACGAATTTACCCTTTAAAATATAATAATATTAGTTTATGTACCATCCGAAAAAGCAATCTTTTATATATATATATATATAAGATATACACACCCATTAAAAGAAACTTAAGGAAAATAGTAAATGGTAGAAAATGTTATTTAATAGTGTTCACTTTGTGGCGTAGAATTAAGAAATATTGAAGGCAAAATGACCAAATTATTTCAATTATAACCAGAAACATGCGAAACAGCGAGCGGTCTTCATTAAGAAAGCAGTTATGCATGGATGTTGAAAGTTGAAACCATCCATTTTCCACAAATACCGCTAATGAAAGCATCGGAGATATCAGAAACACAAAACCGAACGGAAGAAGAAGACAAAGAAGAAGAAAAAGAAAAAGTCAAATTGTACGATCGACTTCGTCTATCCTTTTCCTCACGAGAAAATATCACTTAATTCTAGGTTGACAGAAATTACCGGAAGAAAAAACAAACGAGGAAAGCAAAATTAGATGTTATTTTCTTCTCGAGGAGGAGAAGCCGAAGGAAAAACAAAAAAGAAGCTTTCCAGTTCTTTTAACACAATTTTTCCCTGTTTCTCTAATTTCATGTTTCTATTGATCAGATTTCCTCTTTCTTCTTGAATTCTTTAAATTGAGGTTGGTTTTTTTGGCAATCAACAAAGAAAGTGCGTGCGTGTGTGTGTATAAATATATACAAATATATATATATATATATAAGTTTTTATTATCTTTTCTGGTTTTATGGTAAGGCAAATGAAGAACTCAAATGCAGGCAAAAATAGGATTACAGAAAACGGTGGTCGTAGCAAAAAGCCAGCGTCAGGGGATGAAGCAAGGCAAACTGATCAAAATGAGGAAGAATACTCATTCAGGATCAGCAATACATCTGATTCGAATCCTGGACCTCCTCGATTAAGCTCCGATCGTAGTTCTGGTAACAACCCAATTTGGGATTACTCTGGACCATCAGCCTGGGATCAATCATCTTCATCAGGAGGTCCATCAACAGACACATCATCTCCAATGGCGAAATCTCCATGGTCCACACATGTTCCACCGGCTGCTGCTGCTGCTGCTGAGCAGGGGATCATCAAAACTATGCTTATACGGGTCTAATGGGCTCCCTTGTTCGTGAAGAAGGTCATATATACTCGTTAGCGGCTACAGGGGAATTGTTATACACGGGATCAGATAGCAAAAACATTAGAGTGTGGAAAAACCAGAAAGAATTCGCTGGGTTCAAATCGAACAGTGGGTTGGTTAAAGCAATAATTATCTCCGGCGACAGAATATTCACGGGACATCAAGATGGGAAAATACGAGTTTGGAAAATCTCCGCCAAGAATCCCACCGTTCATAAGCGCGTCGGAACTTTACCCACACTTAAGGCCTTTATTAAGAGTTCGATGAAGCCCAGCAATTACATTGAAGCCAGGAAAAATCGGAATGTGGTGTGGATCAAGCACTCCGACGCCATTTCTTCCTTAAGCCTAAGCGAAGACAAGAATTTCTTATACTCTGCGTCTTGGGACAGAACCATTAAGGTTTGGAGAGTATCAAATTCAAAATGTTTGGAATCCATAGACGCCCACGAGGACGCGGTAAACGCCGTCGTTTCTGGATTTGACGGATTAGTCTTCAGCGGCTCTGCAGATGGATCAGTGAAAGCATGGCGAATAGAATTACAGGGGAAAGGAACAAAGCACCACTTTTCACAAACATTATTAAAGCAAGAATGCGCAGTAACGGCGTTAGCCATCGATCCATCCGCCAGCGTTCTTTACTGTGGTTCGTCAGATGGACTAGTCAATTTCTGGGAACGTGAAAATCATCTCTCTCACGGCGGAGTTCTTAGGGGTCACAAACTTGCTGTTCTGTGCTTAGCGACGGCGAGAGAAATGGTATTCAGCGGAGCGGCGGACACAAATATTTGTGTGTGGAAAAGGGAAGAAGGTAGCCATGTCTGTTTGTCTGTATTAAGTGGTCATACCGGTCCGGTAAAATGCTTGGCCGTGGAAGAAGATTGGACGTCGACGACGAGAGGAAAAGGCAACGATGAACAGTGGATAGTTTACAGCGGCAGCCTGGATAAGTCGGTGAAGATATGGAAGGTATCATCAATGCCGAAACATATGCAACCCCAACCGGAATATAAGACGGAAACTTTTCCATCTCTCCATAGCTTCTCGTCAAAAGGCAGCAGAGTAAGCCAAATGCGGCCTTTCTAGGGCTTTCATTATTTCTTAAAATTTGATTTCAAATTTAGCAACAACCCTAGTAAATTAAGTTCATCTTATTTGCAGGTTCATGTAAATTGTATGAGTTATACATAACATTTTCAATTATTTTTCCCAATATTATAAAGTTAATCCAAATTATTGATTAAAATCTTTTATATATAATATTCTACTTCTTTTTTAACACGCATTTATTATTATATAAAAAAAAAATTAAATAATTAATGAATAAATATTAGGCATAAAGTCAAACCAAAAAAAATGTATTTGCAATATAAAAAAGTCAAATATTGATATCTCCTAAATGTTTGACTCTTGATGCAAGTTTTCTTAAGTTGAATTTTTAACAACAGGTAAAAATATTAAAAAAGTCAAAGAGGATATCATTAAATGTATTTATGATGCAAGTATGACATAAGATGATATGGATTTAGTTGGGTTTATTCCCAAAATAGGATAAATTTTGGAATTCTTCTCAAAATAGTGTTATTTTTTAACAATATTTTCAAAATAGGGTACCTACTTTGGCAAAGTAGAACTTATTTTTTTTAATAAAATATTTAACATCTACTTTGGTAAAATAGAGACTATTTTTTTTAATAAAATATTTAAAATATACTTTCCTATTTTTTAAAAGTTATTTATAATATATTAAGTTATTTTTTAAGTTAATTTTTTAATTGAAATTATAAAATATTATAATATTAAAATAATATTTTATGTAATTATGTCGCATATTTCCTTTTTAGATAAAATTATTATAAAACTTACCAAACAAAACTGAGATCATCAAGAAAAAAATGGCAATGCAGTGCTTTTCAAATGTTGCCTTTTTACTGAGTAAATATATATATATATATAAATATGTATAGACAAAACACATATATTGCAGGTGACCTAACTAAGTTTGGTGTCATTAACTACTTCCAAAATAAGAGAGGAATGGTAGGTTCATGAAAATTCTATATTTGAATGATTATATACATACATATAGGTGTGAAAAAAAAAAATGATGTATCATGCTATGCTCAAGTGAAAAAAAAAGGCAAGCTCGTTTAAGTGTTTCTTGAACTAACTAAAATTGTGTTATTATTGGACATATGTAAGTTGATAAAAAACTCTATTGATTTTATATTTCACGATAACTAAACTCAAAACCCGAGAAGATAACTAAACCCATATTCATATTCTAAGATTACAAAGACTATATTGTAGACTTGTGAGATGGTAAAGAGTCGGTTTTAGCCCCAAAATCCAAACAATGGTCACGTTCACACTGGCCCTGGATTTGCAGCCTCTTTCTCTGGCTTCATACTGCGGGGTGGGGAATAGATTGGTTTCTATAAGCCTCAATTTATCACCCAAGTATGATAGTACCAATGACCAACTATTTTGTATTATTTTCATTACACCAAAAAAATATTTTAAATTACCTATGAGTACCTAAGCTTATTATTATATATCATTACATATTTATTTATCATTTCAATATGGAACGGGATATTACAGATTCCTCATTCACAAGGTTTCAAATTCAAACATTACTTATGAAGAGACAAATGTAGGGAAAGCTTCCTTCTATTAGGGAATCTGACGTGACTCAAATCCAATTTAGTTAAGACACAAATAAATTATCGAAAATGAAAAAATTACAAAAAAAACCCTCAATATATCAATATACGTGAAAAAAATACATTATAAATAATAAATATAAATATTTTAATCAATACAATTTTGATATGGTCAATATCTTAACCATAATTTAGAATTTTTGTGTAACTAAATAAAAAAAAAAAGAAAGAAGAATTACTACTAGCACTGGTCTGTTACTTATCCAGGAAAGGAACGTTTGGAGAACGGCGTAGGCGTGACGATTGCCAAACATTCCATACCGCCGAGGGTTAGTTAAAGAAAAAAAAAAAAAAAAAAGAAACGGTGTGAAAATTCCCCTACTACGACTAATGATGCTATAAGAAAAAAATTCAAAGAAGTCGTGAGAGAGGACCACGGTTTTCCAAAAAAGCAACAAACTCGATGCCAATCACGAGGTAAAAGACAAATAAACCTATACCCTCATCCCCCACATGCCTACTCACCATTTCTCTTTTCTTTAAAAAAAAAAAGAAAAAGAAAAAAGAAATGCCATTGAGATGCCATGCCACTGAAGAGAGAAGAACAGTGGCCACTATTGGTTGTTTTTTTTTTCTTTTTTTTTTCCCGTCTTTTTCCATCCCCACACTTCTCCCAAAGGTGAAAGGCCTAACTCTTCACTTTCCTTTTCCAATGTACTTTCCTCTTTTTTCCATACCAAGAAGAAATTCACAGTTCCTCTCTCTCAGTTTTGGATTTTCCGTTGAACTCATCGGATTGTCCTTTCTCTCCGATTCCTTTTCTCTATTCATAGTAATCATAACCAAGTGCTGCTTCTGTTAGCTTCAAATTTAGGTAAGGAACTTTTTTTTTTTTTTCTTTGTTTCTTCTAATAAGTTAAGATATGGTTGGTGATTTTCTTGTCTTGTAGTTTTTGGATATGTGACTGTATTTTTCTTCTTATGCTTTTGTGTATTATTATTCTTAGGGCTTGTATTTTCGGTTTCGGGGGAATACTTTGGATGTTGTTTTTGTAGTTAAAACTCGTACAAGGTTTGGTTAATTTATTTGGAGTGGGTGTGGATATGTCGCCGGAGGTGGCGACTATGGTGGTGGAGGAAGGTGTGGAATATGCTTTTGCTATGGAGTATCATGGTCCGCCAATTACTTGTCAACTTCCCAGGGCGGTGCCTATTAACGTTGATCGGATTCCGGTGGCCGCTGTGGTTTCCGAAATGCCATTGCCGGATAAGTTGTCTTTGCCGGTTGTACAACCGATATTAGCAAATAACGTTACTAAGAAGTTCTCCAAGGATTTGGAACTTTTGGGTTCTGAATCAAATGTTTCTCCGACTTCTGTTATTGCCTTTGAATCGCACAATAGTGTTGTGACTTTGGAAGAGTCTATCAGTAAAGAGCTAGCTCTGGGGTCTGAAGCTACTGTTTCTCCAAACTCAGTGGACGGGTTCGAGGAAAGAGCGCCTAGTAATGGTGGTTGTTGTTCTATATCTGGTGACCTGAGTTGTTCCAGTGATTTGAAACGTCCTAGCGGTGACTATGAATCTGGCGAGTTTTCCGGTATTATTGATAGGTCTACTGGATTAGGGTCTTCCTCCATCAGCCATGACCATTCACACGAGTTATTAAATGGTCTGAGGAATTCAGGCACATTGGGATGCTCTGAAAGCTTTGAAAAATCCCAAGAATTGTTGGGAAGTTCTCGTAAATTCAGGGTTTCTACTGGTTGTAAAGAGAGTTTAGATTTCAGTAACGAATTGAACCACCCAGACTGGGCCTCTAGTGAATCAGTGGTCAGTTTCGATTATCCATCTTCTCGGGTTTCTTCACTTAAGATTGGGGATGGCAATAATGAACACGGTTGTGATTCAAAACGTGCCCCTGCTGTAACTTTCTTAGATATTGAATCAGAGGACGAGGATGTTCACAGACAGTTTGCTCGTGCTGGTCCTGAGACCACCCGCCCAAAGAAGGAACCTCCAGTCAAGGTGAAAAAAGGGGCATGTTATCGATGCTTGAAAGGAAATAGGTTTACTGAAAAAGAGGTCTGTATGGTTTGTGATGCCAAGTTTTGCAGCAGTTGCGTGCTTAGAGCAATGGGATCTATGCCAGAGGGGAGAAAGTGTGTTACTTGCATTGGGTTTCCTATTGATGAGTTGAAGCGAAGTAACTTGGGGAAGTGCTCTAGAATGCTCAAGCGATTGCTCAATGACTTGGAGATTCGCCAAATAATGAAAGCTGAAAAATTGTGTGAAGTGAACCAGTTACCACCAGAGTACATTTCTGTAAATGGTAGACCTCTCTGTCATGAAGAACTGGTTTTCCTGCAGAGCTGCCCAAATCCACCAAAGAAGCTGAAGCCAGGGAATTATTGGTATGACAAAGTGTCTGGTCTCTGGGGAAAGGTGAACACAATAATTTTTAATGCAATGAATTTTGATATTATTTTAATCTGTGTAATGTTTTAACCTGAGGTTTTTGTTTAATAAAAACAGGAAGGACAGAAACCTTCTCAAATTATCAGTCCCCATCTGAACGTAGGAGGTCAAATTCAGGCTGATGCAAGCAATGGGAATACACAAGTATACATAAATGGCCGTGAGATCACAAAAGTAGAACTGCGAATGTTACAGGTTGAGATTTACATTCATGCACTAAATCTTTTTAGAACTACTTGATGTAATTACTGTTGACAGTTTTTATTGGATGTCACAGTTAGCAGGAGTGCAGTGTGCTGGCAACCCACATTTTTGGGTGAATGAAGATGGTTCATACCAAGAAGAAGGGCAAAAAAATACCAAAGGGTATATATGGGGCAAGGTGGGATTTCTATGCAAGGATGTGCTTGATTTTGTTAAAATTTTCTCCCCTCTCTTATTGTCTCCATCTTTCCCTTAATACCTCATAGATGTTGGTTTCTGTCAAATAAAGCAGTTTGGATGTTGGGTCTAAATTTTCTCTGCTCATTTATGGTTCTTGTTCAGGCCGGAACAAAGCTAGTTTGTGCTGTACTCTCTCTTCCTGTTCCTTCAAAATCCCCTCATCTGTATGGAGAACAAGTGAATAGTATGCCTAGTCACACAGCAACTGAGTACCTGGAGCAGAAGGCACTACAGAAGTTCCTGTTAATTGGATATAGTGGATCTGGATCAAGTACCATTTTTAAGCAAGTAAGTTTTCAGCCGGTGTATGTCTCAGATATGTATGTACATATACTTTTGATTTCTGATTGTTGTGCGCATCTATGCAATGGTTGTCTTACTCTTCATTCTCTTCTCTCTCCCCTTCTTTTCTTTAGCAACAGTATAGAACAAGATTGGGTCTTCTTTCTACCCAAGATACAAGTATATTAGAAAAACGGTCTTTTAATTGTTGATCCCTTTTCTTTGGTGTTGTTGAGAAAGAGGAAGGGGGAAGGTATGAACTAAGGATTTATTTGGTCTTTTATTTATTTTATTTCATGGGTGTTGAAAAGAGGATTGAAGGCATCCGCATGATAAAAGACTACAACATTTCTAAAATGGTAATATGTAAACATCACATGGCTGTTCATGCCATGTGTTATTGCAAAAGTGGTTGTCTATCAGTTGTCTCACTGAGTTGTGCCTTATTTATTGCATTTTTAAAAGTTTCCATTAGAACTATTGCCGCTTTCTCATGTGGGTTATATATATAAATTTGGATGACACCTGACGGACTTTTCTGAACTGCTGCTTAGGCCAAAATTCTTTATAAGGATATTCCTTTCTCAGAGGAGGAGCGGGAACATATAAAGTCATTGATCCAAAGCAATGTTTATGGCTATCTTGGAATACTTCTTGAGGGTCGGGAACGATTTGAAGAGGAAAGTTTGAACAAGTTAAGGATTGATGTCTCTCCTGATGAGTCGAATCTCCTTGGTAACTATTCGTCCCTATTTCTGCTGATAACTTGAAAACATGTATGCATTGTGAACCTGAACCCTGGAGAGCAAAAAAGAACAACAATTGCCATTAATGCCTCTTAGGACATGCATAACTTTCAGTTTTTATTGTGGAAGTATTGGTTGCTTTAGTAGCTATATCACCAATCTGATAATTTCCTCCGGACTTCTGTATTGTATATATTTCTATTTACTATTGGCCTGATATCAAGTAAAATCCTTCAAAAATCTTGGGTGATATTGCACTTTGGACACTTTTACTGACTGTACCTTGTCCAATTATTAGATTAGTTTATATCCAAGCTAATTTGTAACTCTACTGGGCCATATTTCCTAATAATGCAGCTCTGTAGTAAATAAAGAAGTGTATTTCATTAGTATTGTCATGACTGGGTGCTCAATATTCTTTCATTTGTTATTTGACAATTTGTTAATAGACAAATTTTTTTTGCCTATTTCAATTTTTATTTGACTGGGAGCAGATTCAATTGTAAACTGAGTTATGGCTTGTTTGCCTCCTATGTTGACTTGCATAAGTATGGACTTTATGTTGAAGAGTGCTAGTTAAAAATTTGGAAATTTCTATTGTAATGACATTATGGTTTATCATATTGTTCTATTGGTGTTAAATGTACCAGTGTTGGAAATTTTGTCCAATGCCATGTAAATGGATGATGTATGCAGATTTTCTGGGTGATGTAATGTTTATTGTTTGAATTCTTTTGGTTCTTCACAGGAAATGATGATGGCAAAGAGGAAAAGACTATCTATTCAATATGTCCAAGGCTCAAAGCATTCTCCGATTGGCTTCTGAAAATTATGGTGTCAGGTAACTTGGAGGCCGTGTTTCCTGCTTCCACTCGAGAATATGCTCCTTTGGTTGAAGAGTTGTGGAGCAGTACTGCCATTCAAGCCACCTACAAGCGCAGAAGTGAACTAGAAATTCTACCTAGTGTTGCCAGTTACTTTTTGGAGAGGGTAAAGATGCTGCCTAATTTTCTCTTATTGAAAGACATTACATAAATAAATATAGCTTGTGATCTCCACTGTTAAGTAGTTTAACATCAACTGTTTAATGAGAGAATGGTTATTAAAAGTCATAATATCTGAACAATTTTTTCGGTGGTGTGTCCTTGACTGGTTGAATTATTGAACATTTTTACTTCTCATTTTTTGTGTTTCTCTATGAAAACAAAAGCCTTTTCTTGGCTGTTTGTTCTTAAAAAGGTTTTTTAGTTTTGTTCCCCTTATGTTTTCAGGTCGTGGAAATATTGAGGTCTGATTATGAACCTATTGATCTGGATATTCTCTATGCTGAGGGTGTTACTTCATCCAATGGACTTGCTTGTGTGGACTTCTTATTCCCAGAGCCTGCATATGATGAGAATACTGAAAGTGGTGATCCACTTGATTCTTTGCTAAGGTAAATCTATTGCATTTCTGTTGATTATAAGTTTATGAGGAAGTTTCCTTCAAATACAATTGCTTCTACCGTGCATAAGTGGCACTGGTCATTATGTTTCTTATTTACGTTTTTATCTGTGTACTCGTTTATGAAACTTCTGACATCTCATTTGGTGAATCCTTTGGTTATTTCTTACTCACGACATCTGTCTTCTTTACAAATCCAAAAATGGTAGAAACCTTTGGCAGAATAATGATATCCACTTTATGAACTTTAATATCATAATTATAAAGCATCAAAGTGATTGAAAGTATAACGAAGCCTCTCTTATTTCACTTTATACACACTACATAACATGATTAGCTCTCTTGAACTGTAATATATTCTTTGCAGCGAGAACATTTTTTGGATTCTTTATGCATTTATGTTTTATAGTATTTCGCTCTAACTTCACGATTTTGAAAACTAATACATGTATTTTTGTTTTTGACAGGTATCAATTGATAAGAGTACAGGCAAGACGATTTGGGGAGAATTGCAAGTGGATTGAGATGTTTGAAGATGTTCGAATTGTCATATTTTGTGCATCCTTGAGTGATTATGACCAATTCAGTACTGATGAAAATGGGAATCTAGTGAACAAGATGATATTGACCAGAAAGTTTTTTGAGAGCATTGTTACACATCCAACCTTTGATCAAATGAACTTCCTACTGTTGCTTAATAAGTTTGATCTTTTTGAGGAAAAGGTGGAACGGGTACCTCTAACCAAGTGTGAATGGTTTAATGATTTTCATCCAGTGACAAGCAGACACCGTTCCAACAGTTCTAACTCCAGCCATTCACCGCCTTTGGGACAGCTGGCTTGCCATTATATAGCTGTTAAATTCAAGAAGCTCTTTTCATCTCTCACCAATCGGAAACTGTATGTTTCAGTGATGAATGGGCTGGAGCCGAATAGCGTAGATCAAGCACTCAGATACGCAAGGGAGATTGTGAAATGGGATGAAGAAAGGCCCAACTTTAGTAGCTTAAGTGAATACTCGGTTTACAGCACTGAGGCAAGTTCATTCTCCCAGTGAAGTGAAGTCATAAAAGGATTTATTATTATATTCTTTCTGTTGCTGCCGCTGCTGAGGTTTTGTGAATACATGGCCACTGTACATAAACTGATGAACATCAAACTTGTGCGCAAAGCAACCAGAACTTCGATGCCGAACATTTGACGAAGGAGCCCAATTCTTTATATCCTAGAATTTCCGCTTTATATTCCTTTTTGGGTGGGCGGCGGATCTTTTCTAGTCCTTGACCTTGAGCTGTGTTTGTATCGTGCCTAATGTTAACATTTTGGGTAGTGTTGCTATTTTGTTTAAATTACCACTGGGATATAGAATGATTGAAAATACATAAAATTAGTCAGATCTTGTACACAAGTTTGTATAGCTGGTAGTGCAGTGCAGTTCAGTGTCAAAACACATGGTGATATATTGTGTATTACACTTGTAGGGTTTGGATTTTTTAAGAGAAGAAAAATTGGCACCATAAGAATTCTTGAAGAGCACACTCATGGTACTGTAGTAAATAGAAGAATGAAATGAATCGGCACCTCCTATTTCATTTCATCATCACATTGAATGAAAACTTCAGTACATCTGAAAAATCCATCTCTGATGAAAGTTCACGGGACGAGGAGGATAGCTAAAATTGCCAAAATCCCGAGACTGCTTCAAAAAGTAAATTTTTTTTTTTGTACAGCATCTCAACAGTATCCCCTAAAAAGAATAGAAAGCAGCCAAATGTAATTAACACCTTTCTAATTTTGGCAAGGAGTCAACTATGAAGAGAGAAGAAATATTGAAAAATCGAATTTCTTTTATTTCTTTATATTTCATCACTTCTTTTGGAATCTCCTTTACCTTTCAGATTCGACATAATCTTTTCCTTTGCCAATCTCCACTTCCCAGGGTTATGCCTGCAGAATATCCTTAATCGGCCACAAAGCTGTATCGAGCTTGCTCTTGAGAACTCAACAGGATGTTCTTACAAGCCCACCCCAACTTAGACATCCCTTCATTTAACAGTGGTAAGTTCACTTGAGCAAACTGCTTACCCTCATCAATCAGTTTAAACCATTCCTCACTTAAACTATGGTCTTCAAGATTAGTTTCCCACATGCTCCTGCTGCTAAGCAGAAGAGCTTTCCGGATGTGACATGCCTGCATATATATATATATATATATATATTTTCAGAAGTACAACCAAGAAATGAAGTTAACCAAGAACACAGAAAAGAAACTTCCCTATTGCACTTGGGAAACACTATTAGGATTGGCAAAGGAAATTAGTCCAGAAGTTTCTTCCTACCTGCATTAAACCCATGATGATATCTGAAGACCGTGCACCTTCCCGAAGACAGAGAACAATACCGTGCTGTGATTTTGTTGCCAACATACATGGAAACAAACATTGTAAATAAAGCTCAAACTAATATAAACGCTAAAAAAGAAGGAAAAAAAGAAGTTCCAAACTTAAAGCTTCATCGTAGCATACTTGACCAACATTTTTCAAACCATTGAAGCTCTCCATACATATGAAGTAGAAATCCTCATTGTTCAGAGCTTGGATCGTTAGTACCGACAGTTTAGGTAGTTGATTTCTTGGATTCAAACAACCAATTCTAATTGGCAACTCTTTCCTTCCAAATGTTCCCCAAAAGTTAATACTTTCCTTTTTACTGACTTCAGCAGGTGATGGAATACAGCCTTCCTGAATCCACATATATATTATGATCTCAAGCCTATCCTGTACAAGCAGAAACAAAAATACAATTTTCTTTTTTTATTACAAATTGGTTTCTTAGGTATTAGCAAAAATGCCTAAAAGAGATGAAGCAGCAATATTGAACACTTCGAAGCACCTAGCCGGTTGCATGTACTTCCAAAGAGAGACACTCTATTATCATAGGTTGTTATTGATTACAATGGTAGTACAACATATACTGACCTTTGTTAGAGTTTGAAGATGCACATGCTTTAGTCCTTGATAAATTCCGAAGAGGTCTAATGCTGTGAAGATTGGGTACACAAGAAATGGTAGAGCTACCTGCAATCTTTAGCATAATTCAAAAGTAAGGTATCAAAAAACCGAGTCTTAAAATTAAACCAGTGCATGTTTTCATAAACGTATGCCTATTCAAGTTCAATATGAGATCATTATACATTAAATATTACAGGAGATCTATTCATGAGGGAAGAACATATTAAAACTCCCAGGAAATGACATATTAGTACATTGTAAAAAGGGGGAAAGCACATGTTAATATACAGAAACATAAGATTGCATCTGCCGGATACCCTTTCTGGACCATGATGATCGAACCATCAAATATTTATGGAATTCATCTCTGCTACTGACAAAAAAATCGCATATTTGAGCCAAAGAAAATCTCATTTCTAAATATTATGCAAATGAAAAATGAAGGAAAAGAGTCCTGATACAACAATAAACCAGGCAGTGTACCTAAAACTCTGAAAGTTCAGTAGCAAACCTTTGGTTGTTTTTAATTGCAATATTCAACACTGCAGCGAGTAGAAGACCAAGGTTATCAAAGCACACCGTTTGTATCTGCAATCCAACATAAAATTTGATATTCATCATAGACAAAGAAAAAGAAGATATCCAACAAAAATTATGACAATAATTAACCTGTGCCTTTGCTGAAAGTTCACCAAGGTTATCTGCGACTGCAAAGCTTCTATGAACAGCAGTCTGTTAAGAATCGAGAACCAGTGAAATTACAATTAGAACACATAAAGCTTGATTAACATAATTATCTAGAAGGTATGTCATCGTAGTCCATCAATGAGTTTAATTGGGTAAAATACAAAGAAAACAGAAAACTAAAGAGACAAAATACAGGTAATTTCTAATACCAACTAGATCTTTCTCCAGAATATTCAGCGAAAAAGCTGAAACAGAAAAACTTACACCAGTTGCCAAATAGCATGCCAGGCTTATTTGCTTTGCGATATTGGCAATAGAGGCAAGCAGCAAGAAGTATTGAGGAAATGCTGGCGTCAACAACTCCACTCCAATGCTCAAACTGAAGAGTGCAGATGTTGAGAACCTGACTCTCTTCACTTCAGACAAATAAAGGGTTAGTGATACATTAAACTTCTATCTATTTCTGTTTCAGCATTAGTTTTCTATACTAAACAAGAGATCCTTTCAAGAATATATAAGATAACACAAATTATTGAATAAATTAGATTAGTTTACTAGTTACTTCATAACAGGTTGCAGAATGAACTTTTAGAAGGGAAAAAATGCACCTTTAGATTAGTGTCAAAGGCAGAAGCCAAACTTGCAGTGTAGATGCACCTACTCAGGCGGCCTAGGCCATCCTTCAATACCCAATTTAGGGCAGCAGCTGATGGAAGTGAACGAGAGAATCCAATTCCAATAGCACGAAACATTGCCTAAACATATCATATAGAGTAAAATAAGTTCCTCTATAACAAGAATACAGATGTAATTTATACTCAATACAGAGGAAATTTAATATCATATACATTCTGAACACGGATAGAATAATTAGGGTTCATTAAAAGATTACCTGAGTAGCAAGAACTTGAAGAGCAGAGCTGGAAACCCTATGCAAGAACTTCCACTTGACATACTCCAGATAATTTGGGCTAACTTCTCGCGGAAGAAAGAAATTCCTCAAGGCAGAAGCACAAATTCTAACCAACTTTCTGAACCCATCATCAAAATCAGAGCAAAAGTCCCATAAAGAAAAAGAATTCCCATCGAGCGCGACCAATTTCAACTGATTCCCGTCCCAAAAGTACCTGAGAACACTGCTAGAATTGCGAACAACAATAGGGAGACGATAAGAAAATCCAAATTGGTTTTCCTCTTCTTCTTCGTTTTCTGGATTCTTGAAGTTTCCTTCTCTGAAATGAAAGTCGTTATGAGAGTTGAATGAAGTTTTCAAAGAATTTGAAATGATCAAGGGCTTATAAGGGCTTTTTGAGTTGAGGTTCTTGGCTGTTCTGATTATGGGAATTCTGTGCCTTTGTGAAGGCCAGGAGAAGTGATAATTTGCAGAACTAATGGAAACTCCACACAAACAGGATTGCATCAGAAAGACTCCGAGGTGAGTGAGTTCAGAGATAGAGAAGGGACTCGGAAAATGAAGACGTTAGGGACCATAAAAGAACCGTTGGTTTTGGACTTCGCGGAATTTCGATGGCCTTCTTATTCGAAGAAGAACCGCATTAGGGTTTTAGGACTTCAGAACTATCTAAATTACGGTCAACTACTTTATCTTTGAAAAATTACAGTTTAGCGCCTTCGTATTTGACAGAATATAGAATCAGTAAATTTCTAAACCATTTCATGTCATAAGTGACGTCTTCTTGACTTTTTGATGTTCTGTCTTAGATAGATAATAATAATAATACATGTTCGCCATGGTTTATACAAATTAATAAGGTGAAAATTTCAACTTCACCTGATCAGAAAAATACAGTGCTATTGAAATTTTTGGTGCCGGGTATAAATTCAAAAACACAAACATCACCCAATTTTAAGCCATTATCCTGCACAAACTCCTTCCATCCAGCACTTATCCTTCCGCTCCTAGACACAGTCACAGGCCAACTCATCATCTTCTTCCCCGAGACTCGAAGTTTCAGAAGATAGCATTCGTGCTTCATAGAGAAAAGGGTCTTCCAAAACTCCACCGGAATTTACTGCAAAAGAAAATTCATGAAGGATTTGAAGGTACCGCAAGAACACACAGATAATATTAATAGAAAATAATTTTTTAAAAAAAAAAAAAAAAAAAAATTGTATAGCTTTATTACCAGGGTAACTTTTCCGGTCACATTTGTAGGTTGCATGAAAGAGATGAAGAAGGGATTTGGTGAAGTAAAAGCTTTTGTTCTTTGATATGATTTAAACTTCTCTTTGTTAGTTACTGTTGAACATTTTAAAGGCTTCTTTGTTCCCTCAGAAATCTTTCCTGCCAAGAAGAAATTGAATAAATTAGTCATCCAGATGAGGATTTAAAGATTTCATACTGAAGATAATAGAAATGCAGACAGGAAGATTAAAAGGTTCCTAATCCTTATTCTTCTTTTGATTTCTCTGTGCTTCCTTGTTGCCCCTGTAATTTCTGCTTTCTCTGTGATTTTCATTCACCGTCAGTTTGTGACTTGTGAGATGATCTGGATTTAGGGTTCTTCCAATATTTCAATTGAAACATCCTCCTCCTCCCTTGCTCTCTTTCCATTCAAAGCTCGTGTTGTCGGATAATTTTTTTTCCAAAACTGTAGCGGAAATTTCTTCAAATTCTTCGTCATCATTAGAAATTGTAGGCACTGTTTGCGCACTAGACCTACCTCTTCGGTCTGGCTTTGGAATGCGATTGTCACTCCGATCACAGTTGGTCTGGACTGGGTATTTGATTTCTAAAGCGGTTAGATCAAATATGAAAATAAAAAATAGCATCTCAGTCACGGTTCAATTCTGTGTACAAAAGTTAGCAGAACACAGTAATTAATGGAAACAGAGTTCTGCGTCTTTCTGTGTGCTCGCCATAAATAGAAACAAAAAAAGATGTAAGCCACGCAAGATCAGATTCAGAAAAGACGCCCAAAATAAACGAGTGAATATATTGTTTGGTTGAGGAAGCAAAAAATACTGCTGATCCGTGACGCCTCTTCACCTGACTCCAATTAGTATTTAATACTCAAACTAGAACAATTAAACAATCAATTAATATTTCCAAATCTTCCGTAAGTACTCCATAATTGATATTATTGGGTGTTAAAAGCACAAAAACACAAGATAAAATTTACAATAGAATTAAAGATCACTTAGATAATAATACAGGCTAATAATCATAGTTAATTTTTTTTCAAACAATTGATTAATATACAATGACGTTGAATTTTCTAGTGCCTGGCATCAGTTCAAACACACAAACATTACCCACTTTTAAGCCATTATCGTGCACAAACTTCCGCCATCCAACAGTAATCCTTGTGCGTCCAGAAGTGTGACGAGACACAATCACTGGCCAACTCATGATCCCCCCGCCCGAGACTCGACGCATTAGAGAGTAGCGTTCGTGCTGCTCCGTACAGAGATAGCTCTTGGCAAACTTCAGCGGAATTTCCTGTAAATTTTGATTAATGATAAAGGTAGGTACTAGGTAGTAGCACCATATATATATATATATGCAAAACAAAACTTGATGTAGCTTTATAATAATAAATTACCAGAGTAACTGTTTTAGTGACATATGAAGCTTGCATGAAAGAGACGAAGAAGGGATTTGAAGAAGTAAAAGTCTGTGCTCTTTTATATGATTTATATTTCTCTTTATCGATTAGTGTTGGGTAGTTGAAATTGGATGTTGAACATTTTAATGGCCTCTTTCCTGGGCAGAACAGTGATAAGAAAAATTGATTAATCAATCTATCAGATCCAGAATTCCAGATGAGAGAATTTATGGATTGAAAGGTTCCCTCACCCTTATTGAAATTTTGTTTAGACCAACCTAAATGGGTTTCATCAGTTTTTGCAGCAATATTCTTCCTCTGTTTTTCCGTCACGATCAGTTTTTTTTTAGATCTGGCTTTAGGCTTGCATTCTGACTCTGAGGGATCATCATCATCCAATAAGATTTCAATCGAATCATCATCATCCTCTCGCGGTCTCTTTCCCTTTCCTCTGGAAGATCTCGTAGCAGAAATTACTTCTTCAAGTTCTTCGTCGTCGTCGTCATCTTCTGAGCAGCCACCACCACTCCGATCAGAGTTGGTCTCAACCGGATATTCGATTTCCAAAGCTGTTTGATCAAATATGAAAACGTTGAATTGGGAGTTTCCTTCGTACTCGAACACTAGGAAGTAGAATTTTTCAATAAAGTAAAACTCTGCAAATCTCTCCCATCCTTTCTGCAACACAGTTCCACCGTGATTAATCTCATCCCGAACCAATTCCACTTGCCATGAAGCTCCAGTTGGAACCTTCAGTACCACAAAATCATGCAAATCCCAACCGTATTTTCTCATAAAAGCATCTGGAATCTTCTGAGAGTACACAGAATTAATTAAACGAGTGTGTGTTAGAAACGGCTACATTCATATTGCATGCAAGATCACTATGCATAAATTAATAAGAACAGCCCTTAAAAAAAACTTACCAAGCTATGGTTAGAGGGAAACAAAACCACTTTGAAAAAGTGTGAATCATCATGGATCTGAAATGATCTTTCCCCTTTTAGATTCATCACTACCATTAGTGGTCCTCTTCAAACTAGATAGTAGTAGAAAGTTATCTAAACCAAATCCTCTTTTGGATATTAGGTGGTGGGTGTTTGTTGTCTGTATGCATTCTTTCTGCCATTATAAATATTTGAGCAGCAGTTCTTGGGAAATCCACCCACTCTTAATTGCTTCATTTGTACAGTTAGACATATAAATATTTTATTTTATTTTTATTTTTTTAAAAAAATCATTATTATTATTATTTTTAATTTTGATCCACTTAGCAATATCCTTATGAGGTAAAAAAATTGGGCAAAAAATGGGCCAGCCTGGGAAATTAACAGGGCCTGCAAGGCCAGAAACCCATATTTACTTTTTCATTCATACAAATGCATATAATAATATTAATTAAATACTGAACAAAAAGAACCAACAGAAGATCATTCAATTAAAGGAAACAATTTCCATTTTCAGCAATAATATATGGTGACTTTAATATTCATGGTACCCGGCACCAGTTCAAACACACAAACATCTCCAACGCGTAACCCGTGATCCTGAACAAAATTCTTCCAACCAACCACAATTCTTCCCAAGGGAGATGCACAATCTGGAAAAAACACAGTCACGTCCCAACATTTCGTGCTTCCGGTGACGTGAAGTCGGTAAATATCGCGTTTCCTGTTCTTGTAGAGGTATTTCGCCACAAAATCCTTTGGAATTTCCTGCAATAAAACACAGTAGTGCGTATTTTGAGATATGTTTTGATTTGTTATCAATGAAGAATATATATGTGGAGAGAGGAAAGAAAACCGGTAATTATTAAAGGAATTATTGTAAGAGAAAGGATATACCAGATAAAACTTCTTGGACACGAAAGATGGTTGCATGAAAGAGATGAAGAAAGGGTTTGAGGAAGTAAAGGCTTTTGCCTTTTCATACGATTTAAACCTACTTTTATCTCGGATTGTTCCTGCAAAGACAGACGGAAAAAAAAAGTTGAACGACTATATATATATATATATATATATATATATATGTGTATGTATAAATTTCCATAAATAAAAATCAGAAAATACTGAACAATCTGATTTGCCATCTTCATTTCTCTTACCTTTTCCTTTTGCCAGATTGGGTTGGTTTTTCAAGGGATTCTTCTTCCCTTTGAGGCGTGGATGTTTTCTAGACACTTTACGAGAAGAAGGCTGTGGAAGATCATCATCATCCGAGATTTCAACATAAACATCTTCCTCCAAATCCTCAACGGCCAGTGGTTTTTTCCCCTTAGAAGAAGCTGCTGGAGTTTTCCGATTTTGTTTCTCTAAAATCTGGGAAGAGATTTCTTCAAAATCTTCGTCAAATGTCCTGAAACAGTAGTTGCTCCTCCGCCCATCCTCTCGATATTCGACTTCTCCCGCGGAAAGATCGTGTATTATAACATCGAACTGGGAATTCCCTCGGTACTTGAATATTAAGAAGTAAAACTTCTGGATGGAGTAATACTCTGCAAATTCCTTCCACCCGTTTTTCAGTAGAGTTCTGCCATCGTCACAGTGAAACAGCTCCACTTGCCATGAAGCTCCAGTTGGAACCTTTAGTAAAACCATATCCTGCAAATCTCTTCCATATTTTCTCATGAATTTGTATGGAATCTTCTGAAGAAGACACCGAAAAATAAGTGTTAATAAACACACAAAACTACTAACTATTTTGACAAAATTTAACAAGAACAATCAAAACACCAGTGAGATATACATATACCCCAAATATGGTACTATACTTACCTGGCCCTGGTCAAAGGGAGACGAAACTACCACGAAAAAATTAGGTTGTTGGCTAAAAACTTTAGCCATGGTGGGTCTTCTTTTTCTTACTCGGATCTACCCTTTCTTCCTCAGAGAAAATGAAAGAAAATGGGGGATAATGGAAGTAGCTAGGGTTTGTGAAGCTCGTTTGTTTCTGTAAGTACAGCAAACAAGAGAGACTATAAGAATATAAAGTATATATATATATTTAAGGATAATCATTTCAGTCTACTTTTTTTTGTAGGTTTGTCAAAAAACAGGAAAAAAAAAAAAAAAAAAAGTTTTGTTATATAATATTAATGTAATAAAATAATTATATAATTGACGTACTATTTATTGTTTTCTATAATATTATATTATACTAAAATTTGAATCAAAGAAAGAAATATAATTAATAAATTTATTAGTTTGAGTATAATATTAAAATTATTTCAACTTATCTTTTCTTAATTTAGATATTATATTTAAAATTGTAATGGTGAAAGTCTTAAAATAGAAATATAATAAAATATAATTTAATGATTTGATAAATTTCATCATTTAGACTAATAATTTAGTAAATTTCATCTTTTAACTTATATATTTTTTGGGATATCATCATTAACTATACAATTATGAAATATAAATTTACAAATGTATGATATAATATCTTTGATAATATACAAAAATTTTTATTAAATGTAAATTTACAATAGTAAATTAAAAGATTTTGTATTAAAATTTATATTTTTATCCATTTATTTTTTAGTATTATTATTTTAATTTTAAGTTAATAGATAAAATTTACCAAATTATTAATTTAAATGATGAAATTTACTAAATTATTAAGTTAAGAGATGAAATTTACCAAATTATATAAGTTAAAGGGATGAAATTTACCAAATTATTTAGTTAAAGGATGAAATAATACAAAAAAATAAAATAAAGATAAAATCACAAAAATTATATAAATTAAGGGACCAAATTTGTCAATTTGTTGTAGAACTTATTTAGTATATTTTTCTCTTTTTTATATAATTATTAAATTTATTTTATTTTATATTTAATTCTTTCAATTAAATAATTGTCAATTAATCATCATATAAAAGAAATAGGACATTATTAAATGACTAAACAATTTTTGAGTTCTTTGTCTACAAATTTCAGCAAAAATTTATTAATTTTTATTTATTTCTAAAATTAACTTTTATTCAGTATTTTTAATTAAAAATTTTTTTAATTCAATTTACTCGAATATATCTATTTTATATTTTTTAAGAAAAATGTAGAAAATAATATGAAATATATATATATTATATTAATTACGATATTTCCGTACATTCATTTACTTACAAACAAAATAAACTTTATTTAATTAATGAATAAAGTATATTTTTCATTGGCAACAACACTTTTTTAATAATAAAAAAAATTGTAACATTAATTAATATCAGTCTCACTTATGATTTCAGAGGTTATGAATTCAACACATAATAAAAATAGAAAAGCCTCAAATTTAAAATTTAAAAAAAAAAAAAAACTTTTTTAATGTAGTAACTTGAGATTATTAGGGAAGAAATTTTATGCACATTTGTGCATTTGTTTCCCATTTCTTGATAATCGAACAAAATAGAAATAAAAATACCTCAAATTTCAGAAGAAAAAAAAAATCTAATGCAGTAACTTTTAGATTATTTTTTTTTTAGGTGGTATCTCATGCCCTTCCGGCCTAAACTAATCTACCCAGGAATGCCCAACAGTGCGGGTATACCGCACTTGCAAATATATCTAGAACTGTGGAACCCCGGGTGAAGTTTAAACCCTTAACCTCTTGACAAACCAAAAGGTAAGGGAGAAACTCTTAGACCAATGGTCAAGAGAGATTCAAACTCTCAACCTTTTGGTTAAGGGAGAGACTTCTAGACTATTAGGCTATGAGAGTAACTTCTAACATGAGATTATTAGAGAAGCAATTTTATGCACATTTGTGCATTTATTTCCCCCACCCATCTCATAATTATTAAATTCTGCTTACCCAATCCATCATTACTGATTCCTTTATTTACCAAAGCATAAAATCAACCATATTAAGCATTATTAGTGAAAACCCACAATTCAAACTAACAAAAACCTTTAATTTATTCAAATACTACTCATCATTATATAAATGGAAAGGAATGCAGATTATTTCCTGTTTTTTAACCAAAAACTTCACACCAGAGAACAAGAATTCTTTCCTAAAGCATAGGAAAAAAAGGATTATATCATAAAAGATGTACCAAATCAAATACAAACACAGAAAAAGAAAAAGAAAAAAAAATTAAAGAGATTCAGCAATAGCTTTTAAACTAATTTGGCTAATCTCTCCTAAGCAGATGAACTCTAAAGCAGTCAGAATCAGGAATGAACTCCAAAGCACATCTTTCACCAAGCATCAGTTTATTCTGTTCCCAGAATTTTGACCAACCTCTTACCATTTCCATTATAACTAAGCATAACCAGTTCAGCAGGCCAAGTCTCTCCTTGTGAATTTTCAAGCCTCACTTTTTTTCTTCCCAATCAAATCGTTTGCCTTTGTGAATTGGATTGGGATAATCTGCACAATTCAAGAAAAGTTATCAGATATGAGATGAACTAAACTAATTGCATAAGCATCATTGCAGCTACCCTCACCCTTCATTGTGTCATCATCATCATTCTTTGATGAGTTTCAGAATTCTGTTATATAATATAACACTAATGGAATATAGGATAGAAGTACATATGAAAGTCTTGTATCTAATTGGGAGACAACAAAATCTATAATCCAAGAATTCCTAATGCTTACAACCTAGTAATTCACAAAACTGAAGTAATGTCTCTGTACCTGAACATAATAGGATTATAACAACTGTGGATAACAATGTCTCTTAACAATACAGAGTTTCATATTACTAGGTACTTCAATCCTAATACCTTAAATGAAACAAAGTGAAAAATATTCATATGCCAGAGTAATGTAAAAACCCACCCAGCCAGCAATCCACAATAGAGTAAAACTAAGAACAGGGAAAAAAGGAGAAAGGGGTGAAATACCTTGTGAGGCCATGGATGTACTGGGACTAGGAGTATATTCCTGGGGGTAATTTGCAAGGTCTTCTGGATCAGAATTGTTAGGAGGATCGCATTGAGTATCAAAAGACAGTTCCTTTTCGCAAGCACTTGGACCAAACATGAATACTCTGAAAGCTAATTTTTCCTCAGGGATGGGCTTAAAAAGCAAAAGATCACACATTTCCAGCTGATGATAGCTCACAAATTGAGCCCATCCATGATTTAAACAGTAATCTTCACCAATTTTCTCTATTTTAATGGACCATGACTCTCCATATTTAGTCTCCAGAAGGGCTTTATCAGGGAAATCACCTTTAAATTTCTTCACAAACAGTCGTGGGAGTCGCTACATTCACATAAAACAACAGGCATCAACAATAGCTATCAACATTCATTATAGAAAATTTACAAACTATTAGAAATACCAAAATAAAAGGAATGCATAAAACCAGCCACTTTAAACAATGGAGAAAAAAAAAGAAACCTTACAAGGGCTGATTTGAAATCACCGGCCATAATCTTGAAGAAAGAAGGCACCTTCATGTTAGGTCCCGCCTAACTTTTGGAAAATCAACAATGGTAGGCAACCTACCTCCTACCACTGAGATATATATATATATATATATATGTATGTATATGTATGTATATATAAACATTAAAAAAAAAGAAAAAAAAAACTTTTGGGGGTTATAAATAGAGAGCCTCTCGGCTCTTCATTCTATCCCATATCAAAACCAAAAATCTCATTCTTCTTTCTTCCTTTCTTACAAAGTTTTTGGTTGGTTGTGAGAGAAATATTTAGGGAGTCACAAAATAGTGAGGTTTTATAAGATAGTGTTTTGTGATACACTAGTACCACTATTTTGGGTTTATCTCATTTTTGGGATCACCTCTAGAAAGTTTCTAGGGAAGTCTCTCACTTGTAAGCCTACTAATATTTTATTAGTGGAAGATTTATTCGGAGTTTGTCCCGTGGGCGTAGCCCCTATTGAAGGGTGAACCACGTTAAATTTCCCGTGTCTCCTTTATCATTTGCTCATTTTATTTGTTTATTTGCCTCCACACTTCTATCCGTGTGCTAAATTCCCAACAACCGGTATCGGAGCCTATCGGTATTTCCGAGGGTATGCTCTGGGGTTGCAGCTTGGACTGAACCTCCTCATGGAAAAGTTTACCTTGTGGTAATTTGTTATCAAGAAAGATGGGAGGCAAGGACGAGCAAGATGATTAGTTTGAGTGGTACAAATTACCACATCCGGAGAAACAAAATGAAGGATCTCCTATTTATCATGAAAATGCATCTACCGTGTTTGCTAATACCAAACCCGATGGCAAAACCGACGAGGAGTGGGCATTCGAGCATGAACAAGTATGTGGTTTTATCCGACAATTTGTCGATGAAAATGTTTATAATCATATTTGTTCAGGAACTCCTGCTCGAACCATGTGGAGAAAGTTAGAAGATTTATATTCTTCTAAAACCGCAACAACAAATTATTTTGTCTAACAAAGCCGATCAAGTTAAAATACCGAGAAGGAATATCCATGGCGATCATTTAAACGAACTTCAAGGTATTGTGCATCGGTTGACGGTAAAATGGTATGGGGGGGAACTAAAGTTTGATGATGAGCTACTCTTCTTGGCCTATTACACACTCACCGCGCAGTCTTGGGAGACTTTGAGGATTTCAATCACAAACTCGCACCCAACGGGTATTAAGTATGGAGTTTGTGAAGAGCGGGGTATTGAACGAAGAAGAGGATGAGGCGAAAAACACAAGGATGGCTCCACATCGCAACAAGATGTTCTCGTTGCGAGAGACCGGAGGGAGGAACCGGCTCCGTAATCAAAGACCAAGAGATAAAGAGTCGAGGAAAGTCAAACAAATATTCAAACATAGAATGCCATCATTGCAAGAAAAAAAGGGCATATCAAAAGGTTCCGAAAATAAAACAAAAAAGAAATTAAAACAAGAAACAAACAATGAGAACAAAGGTAAAGAACAAAGGAGCAATGATGATGAAGAAGCCAACGTTGCCGAAGAATTCAACATAGTTTACGACGATCAAGAGACCATTAGTCTTACAACTCATGATTGGGCGTCGGTAAGGGCGGTTTGCTACCACTCATGTGAGCGTCCGAGGAAGGAGTTCTTCTCGCCTTACACACCCGGAAATTTTGGTGTTGTAAAGATGGGAAATGACGAAAAAGTCTCGGAAGTTGCAGGCATTGGAGATATCTGGGTGCGGGTATAATGGTGACGAGATGTAACCTTGAAAGATGTCGGGGCATGTTCCGATATGCGCCTGAATCTAATCTCTCCTGGAATTGGATGATGAAGGCGGCTTCGCAACACCTTCATCAATAGCCAATGGAAACTCACCAAAGGTTCGTGGTGGTGGCCCGAGGTACGAAAAACTCAAAATCGTACACGATGCAGCGAAGCTCTCCCAGATGTTGTGAACGCGCGTGGGGGAATGATAGTGCATTGAGTTATGGCATAGCGGCTAGGTCATATGAGCGAGAAAAGTATGATATGTCTAGCCAAGAAAAATATGATACCTGATCGGATCAAGTTCACTGAGCAAGAAGATTGTTGTGGCGGGTAAGCAAAACGAGTTTCCTTTAAGCGTCCCCCTTCCGAATGAAGAATGTATTGGATCCGATACACTCGGTTTGTGGGGTGGGCCAATGTCAAAGTCACTTGGTGGTGCCCATATTTTGTGACTTTCATTGATAACCATTCTCGAAAGACGCGGGTATATTTCTTAAATCAAAAGACCAAGTGTTAGATGTATTCAAACAATTCCTAACCATGGTGAAAGACAAACGGGGGGAAAGAAAGCCGAAGTGCATCCGGCCGAATAAGAATGGGTGGAGAATATATTGGACCATTTAATGCTTATTGTAAAGCAAATGGTATTCGACATCGACAACACCTCCAGACTCCCACTGAATGAATGGTTTAGCCGAGAGGATGAAACAGAACTTTGATGGAAAGAGTAAGGTGCTTACTCTCACATGCAAAGTTGTCAAAAGGTGTTTTGGTGAAGGCTATTCTAGCATTGGTACTTGCTAAATCGCTCACCATGTGTCCCTCGCTTTGATACACCGTAAAGTGTATGGTCGGAAAAGATGTTTCCTATGATCATCTGTTGTCATGTGTTATTCGGGTGCAAGCTTTTGTGCACATTCCAAGAGATGAGAGGTCTAAACTTGATGTCAAGACACGGCAGGTGTGTTTATTCGCTATGGTCAAGACCACTTTGGCTATAGATTCTACGATCCAATTCAAAGAGGCTTGTCGAAGCCGAAATGCAGACGCTGTTTTCTTTGTTGAAGATGAAACCATCGAGAATATTGAGAAAGTGCGAGAAGAATGTCTTCGACTCGACCGATGGTATTACAATAAACTTGCAAGTACTCCTCCAACAACAATGCAAAGGCAAGTTGGAGTGATGATCAACCAGAGAATTGGGAATTCTCGAATTCTGAAGATGAAGTTCATGATCAACCGCCACTCCGGATGGTTCTCAAATTCTCGAAGATCTATTAGAGTCGAGACAACGCTCTACTAGATATCCCGAAGATCGGATGTGTTATTAACCGACGGGGAGAACCGGGAAGTGTTTGAAGAAGTCATGCATCATGAACATAAGGAAAATTGGATTGAAGCCATGCAAGATGAGATGAAATCATTGCATGAGAATCAAACATTTGAGTCGGTGAAGTTACCAAAGGGTAAAGAGAGCTTTGAAGAACAAATGGGTGTTCAAGTCAAGCATGAAGAACACAATCACCAACCACGATTCAAAGCCGGGTTAGTTGTCAAGGGATTCCATCAAAGGAAAGGGATTGATTTTGATGAGATTTTCTCACCGGTGGTGAAGATGACATCCATTCGCACAGTCGGGGTTGGCAAGTCTTGATTTGGAAGTCGAACAAATGGATGTGAAGACCGCTTCCTTCATGGTGACTTGGAGGAAGAGATATATATGGAACAACCGAGAAGGTTTTGCACAAAAGGGGAAAAGAGAACTATGTGTGTAAACTCAAGAAGAGTTTATACGGCCTGAAACAAGCGCCAAGACACAGTGGTACAAGAAATTTGAGTCAGTTATGGGGAAGCAAGGCTACTCGAAGACTAGTTCGGACCACTGTGTATTTGTGCAAAAATTTGATGATGATGACTTCATTATACTATTACTCTATGTAGATGACATGTTGATTGTTGGCGAGAATATTTCCGGGATCGACACCCTGAAGAAGCAACCGAGCAAGTCTTTTGCTATGAAAGACTTGGGGGCAACAAAGCAAATCCTTGGTATGAAGATATCCAGAGACAGAAGCACCAAGAATTTATGGTTGTCACAAGAGAAGTACATCGAGAAAGTACTTCAAAGATTCAACATGGATAAAGGCTAAAACGGTTAGTTGTCCCCCAGCTAATCATTTTAGATTAAGTACTAAGCGTGCCCTTCTACAGAAGAAGAGAAGGAAGAGATGGATAGAGTTCCATATGCTTGGCAGTTGGAAGTTTGATGTATGCTATGGTATGTACGCGTCGGATATTGCTCACTCAGTGGGAGTTGTGAGCGGTTTCTATCAAACCCGTAAGGAACATTGGGTCTGCAGAAAATGGATTTTCGGTATCTTCGTGGAACCTCCGATTTATGTTTGAAATTCGGAGATGAAAACCTGTGTTGGTGGGATACACGATCCGGATGGGCCGAGATACCGCTCGTTGACTAAAGTCTACATCAGATACCCTGGTTTCATTTGCGGGGGAGTCAGTATCACGGCGTTGATAAGGTGCAAAAATATGTTGCTCTATCAACAACCCAGGAGCGGGTTAATTATTTATTGCGGCAGGGGCGTGTAAAGAGTTGCTATGGATGAAGAAGTTCTTAGGAGAACTTGGTTTCCACCAAACAAAATACGAGTTGTTTTGTGACACCAAAGTGCAATTCACCTTGGTAAGAATTCCTCCTTTCATTCCGATCAAAGCATATCGACGTGAGATATCACTGCGGATCGGAGATACATTGGAGAAGAAGCTCTTAGAGTTAAAGAAGATCCATACCGAAGAAAATGGATCGGATATGCTGACAAAGACTCTTCCAAGAGGAAAATTCGAAACCGTCGACAAGCAAATGGAATGGTGATGTCCTCCATGTAGGCGGGGGGGGAGAATTGTTAGGTCCCGCCTAACTTTTGGAAAATCAACAATGGTAGGCAACCTACCCTCCTACCACCGAGATATATATATATATATATATATATATGTATGTATATGTATGTATATATAAACATTAAAAAAAAAAAAAAAAAAAAACTTTTGGGGGTTATAAATAGAGAGCCTCTCGGCTCTTCATTCTATCCCATATCAAAACCAAAATCTCATTCTTCTTTCTTCCTTTCTTACAAAAGTTTTTGGGTTGGTTGTGAGAGAAATATTTAGGGAGTGACAAAATAGTGAGGTTTTATAGATAGTGTTTTGTGATACACTATAGTACCACTATTTTGGGTTTATCTCATTTTTGGGGATCACCTCTAGAAAGTTTCTAGGGAAGTCTCTCCCCTTGTAAGCCTTACTAATATATTTATTAGTGGAAGATTTATTCGGGGTTTGTCCCGTGGACGTAGCCCATATTGAAGGGTGAACCACGTTAAATTTCCCCTTTTCTTTTCATTTTATTTGTTTATTTGCCTCCACACTTCTATCCCTGTGCTAAATTCCCAACACTTCATTGCTGCTTTTTTTCCGGTTTCTTGTTTTTCTTCAACAAATACTCTGTAGACTTGTTTCAAAGTAGAAGATCCATGCAAAAACTCAGTATAATAGATTTGTTTACGCCAGAAAAGGAATCTTGCCAATAAAAGAATCTAGGAAATTGCCAAAAATTTCGGGGGAACAAAACAAAGAGAGAGAGAGAGAGACAAGGAAAACGAAAGTTACTAAAAACACTTGTTACAGCAAAGATAGCCACGCTTTTAAGCTTATAATAAAGGGAGGACCGCTTACTAAAGTCGCTGAGTACCTTGGCAACGAAAAGCGTTTCCAAGGAGGAGGAGGAGAGCGTTCCATCCAATAACTAAAACCCAAAGGCCAAAACCCAGCCACCGCCACCATGCGACACCTAGTAGTCGTACTCCGCCGCCTCCACTACCATAACAAACGACTACTTCAGTGGGCTCATTACAAGCCTCAGAAGCCTCAACCTCCACCTTCCGCACCATCACCACCAAAACCGCCCAAAAAGCCGGTGACTTTTAGCCTCCATGGAATATCATGGGAGGATTCTTATAATTGGATGTCACAGTTGAATGATAAAGTAGCCATGCGCCATATGGACGTTTACATGGAGCAGGAAGAGAAGTATACTGAAGCTGTCATGTCTGACACTGAACCTCTGCAGTCTAAACTCCAGTCTGAAATGGCATCTCGTTTAGCCTTTGACCTCTCCACGCCTCCCCTTCGTTGGGGACCATGGTATTATGGAAACCCTTTTCTAGATTTTCATATTACGATCCTTCGATCTTTCTAAAGAAGGGAAGAGGTTCCTATAGTTGAATTCCTTTTCATTTTTTTTTCCCCTGATTCTCCTATTGGTCGGCCTCATTTGGAGAAAGCTGGAAGTGAATATCAATTAGAAGTAGCAAATACTTTACTTCAAGTGGGGCAATTAGCCCTTTCAATTTGTTGCGAATAATGATATTCTTGGCCACTTATAGAGCAACATTGGTATTCTATCAAATGATAAATGCAAAACCGGGCATCTTTTTTCGCTCTGTTACGAAATTTTAGGTTTTACCGGCGTTAATGTTTTTCTTAGTATACAAAAAACTAAGGAATCTTATTTGCCTGAATTCTTATTGAATCTTATGAAAATTTTAAACTTTCCAACCTAAACGTTGAGAAAATCTGATAAATTGATCATTAAAAACAGAAAGATCTCATCTTGCTTTGATTTGGAGTTTAGATGTTTGGCTTATGATATATAGAAAAGGTGATTTTGGTTGGTGCAGGTTGTACTATAGGCGAATAGAAGAAGGAAAGCAGTACCCCATACTATGTCGGAGATTGGTGAGCTTGAATGAAGAGTTCATTAGTCATAAATATCCGTCAGCTGGGTTTGACTTCACTTCTGGGAGGAAGATTGAGCAGAAGTTGCTTGATTACAACCAAGAAGCAGAAAGATTTGGGGGTTGGCATTTTGACCATTGGTTTTTTATTTTTTAATTCTGTTTTATGGATGCATTTAATTGGTGTCAACTAATTGAAATTGAATACAGGATATGCTTATGAGGAATTATCAGAAGTGTCACCGAATCATCGCTATCTTGCATATACTATGTACGATAAGGACAATGATTGCTTTAGGTTATCTGTAAGGGACTTGAATCTTGGTTTACTCTGTAGCAAACCTCAAGCAGAACGTGTTTCAAATATAGCTTGGGCAAAAAATGGACAAGCATTGCTTTATGTTGTGACCAATCACGATAAGAGACCTTATAGGTTGGTGAATGATCAACTTTCTGAAATTCCATTTCTTTGGCTTTTATTTTCTGTCTTTCTATGAATCTAAACTTGCTTGTACTGTATATTAGGATCTACTGTAGTATTCTTGGATCAAATGAAGATGATATATTGCTTTTTGAGGAACCTCAAGAAAACCTTTATTTAAATTTAAGGCATACCAAGGACTTTCACTATGTGACTGTCAATGCATTCTCAACCACATCATCAAAGGTAACTTTCTAGATTCAGATTTCTGTTTACATATTCTGATATACCCATTTCTCTGGTTGTGACAAATTTCTAGGTTTATCTTATCAATACAGCTGATCCCTTATCCAGCATGACATTAGTGTGGGAATGTGAAGCACAAGCTCACTGTATAGTTGAGCACCATCGAGGGTATCTTTACCTCTTCACAGATGCTGTTAAAGATGGCCAACCTTCAGATAACCACTATCTCCTGCACAGTCCTGTTGACCCTTCTCCAAGTCATAGAAAATGGGAGGTTAGAATTTGTCTTTGACATGATCAACCATTTCATGTAATTGTGCTCATTGAACCACTTTTCTCATTTCTTTCACCGTGCTTATTATCTAGTCGTAAAAAACCTGCATGTGAATATGGAGATGCAATCCTTTATATTCATTTGGTTACATCCATCTTTTGGTGTATGTTTACAGGACTTGATTGCATTATTGCTTCTTTGCTTGGCTTTTGGATTTTGTTTGTGTTACCAATCATTCATGTGATAGGAAATTTTTTTTATCAAATGCAGAAGGTGTTTATTGACAACCAAGAGTTGATTGTTGAAGATGTTGATTTCTGCGACTCACATTTAGTACTGAGGGTACGGGAAGGTCGAACACTTCGGCTCTGTTCAGTTCTTCTGCCGCTGCCAAGTGGCCAGGTAAGAAATTTCTCCTTAAGACTACAACCTTGCTTATATTATTCTGGAGTGAGTCTCCATAATTTTTTCTTTTATATCATTTCTGTACACTCTGCAAGTGAGTTTGTTTGTCACTTACTCTTCATAGGATTTCAAACTGGTTAGTATCATTAGATATTTCGACAATTAATGGTGATACAAATGTAAGAGAGGAACTCATAAATCTTTGGTTGAGAAGTAATTGTTCGGCAGGATTTAATAGGGATCATAGTTATCAGATTGTTCATATGTTCTAAATTTCTACTTTTTTTTTTTTTTTTAATAAATTATATGAAAATGCCCCCAATTGGTAAGTATAAAAACAAAGATGAAAGTTGACTAAAATCAATTAGTGAAACATCTTTCTCTCACAGCCCCTCTTGTACGAAAGGGACAAAGTAGATGAAAATAATGATTAGAATTTATTCACTTCTACTACCCTATCTCCAACCTGAATGTAAGAGGTTAGCTATCTATTCTTCTTAACTATTTGTTCTTTACATGACAGGGATCTGTTCATATCAAAGAACTTAATCCACAATTTTTGCCACTTCCAAATGATGTTTCTCAAATATCGGCTGGACCAAATTATGATTTCTATTCCTCAACCATGCGCTTTACAATATCATCGCCTGTGGTATGCTATTTTATGCATGACATTTTTTTTATAGAAGCTTAGTCCTTCTCTAAGTTTACTGGGCTTTTCAGAATACTTTGACCTTCTTGATCAAGTTGTCATGTACTATTTTGACAAATTCAATAATTTGCTTGTACAGATGCCTGATGCTGTTACTGATTATGATTTGTCAAATGGAAAATATAATATTGTCCAACAACAAAACCTACTTCATGAAAGAACACGAGTTTTATACGGATCTACATCATCTACCAGCAACAATGAGAACTCCTCATGGAATGACCTTGCTGAATACTATGCTTGTGAACATTATAATGTACCGTCTTATGATGGGGTTGAAATTCCCTTAACAATTGTATACTCACGCCATAAGAAAAAAGAGTCTCAGACTCCAGGATTGCTTCATGGACATGGTGCTTATGGAGAAATACTTGACAAAAGGTGGCACAGTGAGTCAAAAAGCCTCTTGGACCGTGGTTGGGTGATAGCATATGCTGATGTTAGGTTTGTTAGTTACCATACGTTATTTTGTAGTGTTTAGCTTGCTTACTGTTGGGAATATGCTTCATAGTGTAATAGTGGCATCCTGGTGTATATTTGCATCATCATGATACAGAAAGCAAATTTTTAATTCTACTCTTTTGATGATTTATCTCTTCAGAGGTGGAGGTGGCGGAGGCAAAAAATGGCATCATGATGGGCAGAGAACAAAAAAGATCAATTCCATCAATGATTATATTTCATGTGCAAGATTTTTAATTGATAGGGAAATTGTGCAAGAAAACAAGCTTGCTGGCTGGGGATATAGTGCTGGAGGACTGTTGGTTGCTTCGGCTATTAACTTTTGTCCTGATTTATTTCGAGCAGCAGTTCTGAAGGTTCTGTTTCTTTCGTTGATCTCATGCCAATACTTCCTCACCAATTTTGTCTATTTATGCATTGATTTTCCATTTTAGTAAATATGATCAAGGGATTTAGTTCCATGCACAGAATTCCTCTCCCCCTTCCCTCCTGATCCAAAAACAGAAAGTGTGCAAAGCTCTCAATATATATATATATTTTCCCTTTTCTGGTGAAGCTATTTTAACTTAATTCTCTTTTGTTCTTGAATAGGTTCCCTTTTTGGATCCAACTAATACACTTTACTCTCCTATCTTGCCACTTTTACCTGTTGACTATGAAGAATTTGGATTCCCTGGCGATATAGATGATTTTCAGGCTATACGTAAATATTCTCCATATGATAACATTCCAAAAGATGTTCTATTTCCAGCTATTCTAGTGTGCTCATCATTCAGTACGAGGTAATTCTAACCTCAGCCATCCTTCAGAATTTGTATTTTATTCACATGGTGCTTATTTTATATATATATGTAATCTTATGTTTTTCCAGGTTCGGTGTTTGGGAAGCAGCAAAATGGGTTGCTCGAGTCCGCGAACAAGCTACTTATGATCCTAAACGGCCAATACTTCTAAATTTAACAGTAGATATTGTTGAAGAAAACAGATATTTGCATTGCAAGGAATCAGCTTTAGAAACTGCTTTTCTCATAAAAATGATGCAGCTTTAAGAATGTTAGTCTGAAAAAATGCTCATGCATTTTGAAACTCTTTATTTTCCAAGTTGTCCACTTCTATTCAAAATATAAAAGTTTGTCTAATAACTATCGTCACCACTACTTACCCTGGGGGGGGGGGGGGGGGGGGTGGACCCCTTATAATAAAAAAAACTATTTTTAAAAGTTCCTTTTTAACGGAATGGAACCCGAGAAAAAGCTTTCTTCCAAGTTTTTTTGGCTGCTCCATAAATGGTGAAAATACTTTATGTTAAACTTTTCTGGAGGGGAGAGGTTTTTTAAGAAAATGCGATGAAAAGGTTTCTATATTGTTGAAGAAATTTGCGTCAAACGAGAAAAAGCAGTGGGTTTTGATCATCATAATAATCATGTTCCTAAAAGAAGGCACTTGTGTCTTCTTCTCTACCAACACCTACCTCGAAGAACCACCCAAAAACTCTCTTCTGGCTACCATATTCTGCAAAAAAAAATATACCCAGAAAAAAAAAGAAAAAAGGTTTATCGATCCAAGAGACGAAACAAAAAGGCAAACTAAAACTCCAAATTCTTGTCAACCGTATGTATAGTGTTTGTCTGCAACGAAATTCTGAATATATATATATATATATTTCTCTGTATGCTGATTCGATCAGCAGAAGCAGAATGTGAAGTAATTCAAGAATGATGGCAAACAAAACTCAATGGGTGTGGCCCCCAACACAACAATAATCACTACCCAGAAGACGGATTAAAAAAAGGGTTTCATGGTGATTCAAATTCTTTACATTTCTTGAAGATAAGAGAAAGAGAGAGGAAATCTTGAATGACGCAAATTCGAATATTTGTGCACTATTTGTTAAAGTGATAAGACAGAAATTAACAAGCAGTTCTTCTGGTCTCGTGCCATAAATATATATATATATTAAAGCAAAGGAAGTCCATTTATACGTTCACGTCTGAGAAAATGGAAGTCATTTTCTGAAAGTGATTCAACCTGAGATAAGAATTAACATAGTCACAACTTTTTGGTGATTCATGCATCATAAGTAAATAATTCTCTCAAATAAATGGAAAAGTTCGTAGGTTTTGTTCTGCCTTCTTGGATTAGTCCCATCCAGACAAATATAAGGAAATTGTGGAACAGACTGAAACAAAGCAATATATAATAATAATCTCATTAATTAATATACAGAAGAAGAGAGAGCAATATTAGCTCATAAGCCAACAAATGGTGATGGATACATATATATATATATAAAGATTCTTGCCCCCTTATATCTGCTTTGGTTCATCTTAGTAACTACAACTACCTGAGACGATACAAATTGTCTAAAGACCAACTCTCTACAAGAAACCCAAAGAAGGTCAAAAATAAAAATAAAAAGGAAAAATTTTTAACCAAAGAGATCAGAAAACCATGAATAAACGAATGCAGCCCCCCAACCCACTTGGAACAAAGAAGATAGAAAGGGGCAAAGAATCCAGCACCATCATCAACAGCCTGAAAATTTCAAAAAATTCTTTCAACAATAAAAACCCACTATTTCAGGCCATCAAATTTCTGCATCTCTTCTTCTTCTTCTTCTTCAACGAGGCAATCATCAATGTCAGGAAGAAGGAAAAGAAAGAAAACAAAAACAAAAAAAAATAAATAAAAAACCAATCTTTCTTTACGTTTCTCCATCTTCTACAACTGTTGAAAGTCCACCCTCTTTGATAAATGCAGGGTTAATAAACTTAGCCACAAATCCCCACAGTTTATACACATCATCAAAATTAGTAAGGAAGCCAAGAGATGCAGTGACAACCTCAACTCTGATGAACCCACTATTTCTACCATCATGCCTGCCATTTTCCATTGGCTTGCACAACGTAGTATCTTCAAGATTCAAACCTCGTTGCTGTTTAGGATTATCTAGTATTCGGATATGACTAAGGATACCAACACCAAGAGAAATACCATGTGTCTCGGCTAGCTTCTGTACAACTTCAGGACTAATGAGACCTCTGTTTCTGTCTTTGACATTAAATGCAACGGCTGCACCTCTTTCGTACTTTATTTTTGGTCCATAAATTCGAACAAGTGGAATGCTATCTTCTCCTTCTAGCCCAGGTAATCTCAACTGAAGTAATGAAGTCACTAACCAGTTTACTAAAAAGCGTAATCGAATGGTGGTTTTGTTGAGTCCCAACATGTTTATGTGATCTAGATGTCTGCATAGTATCTCGGGTTCTCTTCTGTCTGAATCTTGACCATCACCATACTCATCACTGATATACTCATCATCATCCAGGCTTGTGGCTGAGAATTCTCCTGGCTCGTGAGCATGGCTGAGACGAGCTCTGCTCCGATTATCTTCCATGCTAAATGATACTCTTCTGCCCCTGCTTCCCGGTTGTTCAAACTCTTCTATGCCAAAAAATCTGCCACCAGCATATCTGTTTCCTTCTCTCCTTTCAAGTAATCTGAACTCACCCTCTGTTTCCCTTCTTATTGCACTCTCCTTAGGCTCGCGACAAATCTCAGCGGCTGAACCATTTTCATGGATTCTTCCCTGAGAAACAGAGACTGAATCAAGAAGATTAGATCCCTGCACATCAGAACTCGTCATGTGAACTGGTCTGCAGGTATCAGGTTCTTCTTGAATCTCTTGAATGCAATGGTCATCTGGAGTATTCCTACTTCCTCTTATCAGGGAATTTGAATCAGCTAACTGCTCTTCTTCGGGAATCTCCTTCACGTGGTTCGGCTCCTGAGACACAGACCTTACAGCAGCATCAAATGACAGCATATGGTCTTCATTATGTCCTGGATTCACCTCTTGGTCGTATATTGGGCTATTTGAGGCCTTCGATGGCCTAGGCGAAAGTCTCTTATTATTCTTCCTGCCAGAAAACCAAAATGGTGGCAACGGAGAAGATGTCTTTTGTTTGTTTGATTGACCAGCATGATCAGAACCCAATGGACTCTGACCCAAATCAATCCACAACGAGTTATCAGAGGATTCGTCTTCACTGAAGACTGGACTTTTCATCACCTCCCCTATAGAAATGCTCTCAGTTTCTTCAAATATGGTGCTCGCGCCATCTCTGTCAGAACTGTTATCATGCTCCATCTCAGTTTCAAACACATCTCTAACTTGAGCAGAAGTATATGCACCAGAAAATGCAGGCAATTGAACTCCTGGACGACTTTCAGTTTTAGCTTCGCCATTTTCACCATTTTCATCGTCCTCAACCAATCCAGGGAAGCCATCAATTGAATCACTCAAATACAAAGGAAAAACAGGAGTGATTTTCACTATCCCAGAACCAGTATGCCCAGACTGGTTCTGAAGGCTTCCCATTACCGATTTCTTGATCAAGAGACATCCAAATCCAGTTGGATCATATCCAAACACCCTGTAAAACGAAGTGATGATAAAATCTGGACGAAATAGAGACAATCCAAGCGAATCCATGTCTTTAGGACCCAATGCTCCAGCATCAAGTAAGACATGCCAGTTGTTCTGCTGAGCCAATGCCATCCACTGATAAGAGTACTTTGCACCGGTAACTCTAGACTGAACAGGGAACACAAAAAGACCAGTGGCTGAATCTTTCTTCCTCCTCTTTTTGTTCGAGATTTGCTTTCTTAGATCAGTTGAACAGAGCTTAAGGGTCGGCCATTTAAACCAGGCGCTCTGAACCTTAGCACCTTTTTCTCTGGCACTCTGACCCATCCAATTAACTGACTGGCTTTCATGATCAAACATAGTCAACAACCGTTTGTTTGTATGAAAAGGGTAAGATTCAGCTAACAATCTAAAAGCTGACCCTCGACTAACAGTGAAAACAAGGCCATACTCATGCTCAGGGATGTTCAAGTAATCCATAATTCTGGCCTTTATATCATGCTCCACAGTGCCTTTCTCAGCACCACCATATAAAGCATGATTACTCAAATTAGCAGTGATTTCAGACAGGCTAAACGTAGATGACTCCCAATAATGAACAGATTGCAGGAAAGAAAATAACCCAAATCCACAGTAATCAAGACATACCTTCGGAACAGACCCTGAAAGATGTGAATACTCATCTGACCTCAGTTGATCAATCCTCTCTGATGACTGATACTTGGGATACATAGTAAGGAATTTGGAAAAGGCTTCCTCAAGGTCAGGAATAGAATCCTCAGATTCAAATGTGCGCTCTGCAGCAAGAGCAGTGGCTCTGAGGAATTCCTTTTGGGCGTGTAAGCGTGCAAGTGACCTTGACCGACCCAAGCTCTCATCTTGATTTGCCATGGACTCGGAGTCCATATCCTGGGATTTAACGAGAGACCCATCTTCAGAAGCTTCCTCAAGAGCCTCCCTAAGCTTGTGCTCTTGTAATTTTCTCAGAATTGATGGGTTTCTTTTAATTTCCTCAGTCGAGTGACTAGACCCATCTTTTCTTCTGCTCTTCTTGTCTAAAATCAGAGCAGCACAGTGGGATATTGGCTTCCACAATGAAAGATGCATCAAAGCTTTCAAGGTAAAGAAACTGAGAGAGCAGCCAGAGAAAAAAAAAAAAAAAAAAAACAGAGTAATTACCCCGAGCTTCAACAAAGACAAAGGATTTGTTCAACTCACCAACCAAGCAAAGACCAGAAAAGGGGTCTGAAGTTTGAACCTGGGTTTTTTGTTTTCGAAAAAACAAAAGTAAAAAGAATCAAGCTAAAAAGCTTTCTCGCAGAATCAATTTGCTTTCAAAAATCAAAATCCTTGTCTTTAAATTAAGTAACGGAAAGAGCGAAAGCAAATTGCTTTATTTCAAACCCAAAGACCAGAACTTAAGGGAAAAGAAAGGGCCAGAACTTAGGGGAAAAAAATACCAGATCAGGAAACCCTAGATTTGACCTCCCATGAAAATGAGGCGGAAGTGAAATCCCACCTCGATGAGGTTGATAAAAACGAAAACCCAGTAGAGAATAAAGGATAAGTGCCACCCACAGAATTTAGTTTCTAGTGAGGGAAATCCAGTGTGTAGTTGGATTATTTAACTTTTGTGAAAGTAGTAAAGACAATATGATGAAAGAGAAAGAAAACAGAAACCCAGAAAAGAAAGAAAAAAAAAAAATCCAGACCCAAAGACTCAAAGATTCAATCTTTGAGAAAACCCCACATTCCAATAACTATAATCAAAGGGAAAAGGAACAAACCCAGAAAGTAGAAAGAAAACCAAAACCACCTTCCAAAAGAACAAGAACCAAAGAGAGAGACCTCAATCTCCAGATCCCCAATAAATAGCAAAAAGAAAACAATCCTATCGAATGTGGCAAGGAAAAACAAAATAGTATATAATTTGATTCTGATTCTACAAAACCAAAACCAAACCCAGATTCTCAGCTTAATTTGTGTCCAACCCCTCCACTTGGAACACACCTGAAAAAAAGCTCAAAGCTCTCTCTTTTCTTGTTTTCTTGTTTTCTTTTTTTTTTTCTTGTTTTTCTCTCTCCTCCTCCTCTTCGTCCTCCTTTGTAAAGCAAGTCCTCCGCATCAAATGCTCATTTACTTCGGTTGTGAATCCAAAAACATACCCCTATTGATTACTTTTTTTCCATCCCCCACAGCGCATATTTGCATTATCACACTAATCTCTCTCTCTCTCTCTCTCTCTCTCTCTCTCATCGCTGAACAGGGACAAATGACATTGACTTTCACATACCACACACAGCAAGGTGCTGTTTTGCTTGTATTGCACCAAAAAAAAAAAAAAAAAAATTGATTGAAATGATTTTCTAATCCAATAAAAGTTTTTTCTTGGGCAAAGGTGGGACCTTTATTTAGACCCTTTCCTCTCTCTCTCTCTCTCTCTCTCTCTCTCTCTCTCTCTCCTCTCTTCTCTTCTCTTTTCCCTTCTTCTCATAGAAATAGTCTAAAAAGTCAAACACTAATCAGCTGGCTTTGGCTTGTAAAAGCTGTTTTATGTCCAACTCTAAATCCTCTCTAAAAGTCCACTTACCTACCATTTCTGCCATTTTTATTACTATTTTGACATTTTGATTTCTCTCTTTTTGTAGAAATATATAAATATTTCATATTTCTTTAAATGTTAGAAGTTGATTTGAAGAACATTTAATAAAGTGAGGATGGAATGAATCTATACATAGATTTTTTACAAATTTACTGTTGAAAATGATCCAATACAAATTCTTGCATTTACTCCACAGAAATAATTAAAAAATAATAATGATACGATTATGGTATGGTTTTTATTACTTAGAGCTATTAAGAAGCATGTAATTTTTTAATAGGAAATCAAAGCATATTTATATATTTATTTTCTATTTATCAATTAAAAATTTATAATTCATAATTATTAATTATTCTTTGATGAAAAAATAAAATTAAAGAATATTTTAGTATTTTTAATTAGAAAAATAAATATGTACTTTTTACATTAAAAACTTAAATGATGTAAAAGGTATTGAGGAAAAATATAACAAATAATATCTAAATTCCATCAAGGAAAAAAAAAACTTGAACCTTAAATTTGTAAAATAAAAAATAGAAAATTATTTATTTTGGATCAATATTTTTTCCATGTTGATTTTGTTCATAAATCTTGAAAAGAAAAAATTATAATGAAATTGACAGGTAAGATAGGACAATCATAATTTATATAGTAGTACTATGTAGGATTTATGAAACAAATTACTATAAAGATGTCCGGGGAAAAAAAAAGTCAAGGGGGGAATGTTAATGAGACAAAGGGGTTAGTTAGTTGCTGTCTGCAGAAATCAAATATTTTTAAAGCTGCATATTCTTTACAGAAGAACAATAAATAAATAAAATAAAATAAAAATTATATTAAATAATTGAAATATAAAAAAATAAATAGCTTATCAATCACTTTAGGTTTCTTTTCCTTTCCTCTCCTTTTTTTTTTTTTTTTTTTTTTAATTTTGGTTGCTTTTCTTTTGCCTTTTGAGATGTTTATCATGAGAACCTACTAATTTATATGCTTTATTTTACATTCATGAATGAACACGTCTCATATTATTGCTTACATTTTGCTACTTTAAAGCAATAAATTATTTGATACAATTCAATTAATAACAGTTTATATATAGACATTAATGACATTATATATATATATATATATATTATATAACACGAGATATTCTAAATAGATTATAAACACGAGTAAAAATTAAGTACATCTTATAGAGTAGATAAACTTTGATATCAAATTTTTAAAACAATTACATACGTAAATACATATTTTTAAAGTTAAAAAAATATATTACCAGTTCACTTGTACCCAAAGATTTAATTATTGTATACTTAACATCAAAGAATTACACCAAAGGGCAAATGAGGAATCCTATGCCCATTCCTCCACAAGTTCATATATGGGTGTTCATTTTGCAAGGTATCAACCAACTACTTCCAATCAAAGTTGTCCTAAAGAAGTGTCTTTTTTTTTTCCCTTTCATAATAGGTTGGTGGGGTGTGTGTGTGTGTGTGGGGGGGGGGGGTGAGTGAGGGGTTGATTTGTCTTTTTGGCATTGGGTTTAGATGAGGACTAAACTAACATTTGTACTAAGTGGGTGGTAGTAGTATTACTATATTTAACATAGTAAAAACAAAAAATGGAGACATACCAAAAAAAAAAAAAATGGAGACATACCAAGTTGATTGTAGACTTTCTATATATTCTGTATGTCCATTAGCATCTTTGGTCAACCCCTTCAAAGATCCTCCTATTTCACCTTCTACTCTCTCTCTCTTCTTTCTTTATTTTTTTTCCCATTTCTTTTAACTAATTTATGCTATTTAATTACACCCTACTTGAACCCTATCAAATTCTGACTTTTTGTTTAATTGTTTTCTTTTTAAAAACATTTTTACATCATATATATATATATATATATATATAGAGAGAGAGAGAGAATTCATGATTTTTTAGATCATTAATAATATTTTGTATTTATAAATATCACTAAATATATTGTAATAGTATATCACAACATATCTTAATTTTTTATTGTTAAAAGTTCATTTTATCGTTTGCTATTATGGTTATTATTATTATTTATTTTTGGTAGATTTATGTAATTGTAAGACCATGTGGGTTGAGGTGCATTATGATGTGTATCTCATATTACTTGTTTAAAATATTTCTAAATAGTTATTAAACAAATACTTAAAATGTTTTTTACTCAATAACTTATTTATATATATATATATATATATAAATGTATAAAAATATGTTGGAGATGATTGTCTTCTTTATCGTTGGAGGAAGAAGACTAGAAAAATATAGAAGCCACGTGGTTAATTTGGTCAGGAAAACGTGGTGAGTGGTCACTCCAACCCAATCAGTTGATGTTTGTTAGTCAAATTGGCTCAACGGAATCATTTTGTAACCATCAAAATCCTCTCTTCATACAATAATTTTATATATTATTTAAGTCAATTCTCAGAACAATCAAAAATAACTTAGGCACACCACCGACTGTAATGTCCCTAGTTTAACACTTTTTTAATCGAATCTGTTATACAAAATTTATCCAGTGTAATTTACTCATTTATCATAATAAATCAATTAATTATATTATAAATGAATCCAGAAATTATTGAAAAGTAAAAAAATTATTATTTTAAAAAAGAGACAGAGTTTTGAAGTGGGTAAACGTCAGTGTCGTGATGTCCCATAGGATTCCTGGATTGGTGGACAGAGTCAGAGAGTGTCAGGCACATACTCCCAGAAATAGTTGCCAAAATAGAGTGTTAATGACTTTTACTTAGAACTAATTTTGACTAAAAGTTTAACTTTTAACTTTTAACTACGCTCCCCCGCCCCACTTTCGTAAGTCAATTTCAATACCCACATTTATCCATCAAACATTACTCAAATTTTCCTTTCAAAAATATTAATAATAATAATTTGAATAAATGATAATATCATGTAGTAAAAGTTAAGAAGTAAATTCATAATTATAATTATAATTAATTTTAGGGGAGAGGGGGAAGATTGAGTTTCAATTACTGAAAAATAATGAGTAGTAGTAGCTCAACTAATTTGGTCAGCACCAATTACTAAGGTAGAGAACAGAACAGTAGAAGAAATTTGGACCCACTTCTCAAAGCCAGACACATTTAATGCCAACTCTCTCAATCTTTCTAGGTTGTCCTTATTTTTACTGTGCACAATTACTTCTATGTTTTTGTTGAGTATGAAATCTGATATTGGTTAGAAATTCTTATTTACCGCATCATTTGTGAGAGTTTAAGCTAATAAACTTTTATTTAAAATTTATTTAAAAATTTTTAACTCTTGTAATAAATATTGTGTATTATTCTCGTATATCATTTATAAGATATGCGTATTTATTTATTAGTGTCAAACAAAGAATTAGTGGTGGAGTTGTTTTTTTTTTTTTTTTTTTTTTTTTAAGTAAGTGGTGGAGTTGAGACAAAAAGAAAAAAAAAAGTAAAGGTAGAAGCAATTATTGGGCTTTGAAAGAAGGGAAGGGAGGAGGGGAATAAAAAAGGCAAGCTTCTACCATTACTTGGCTATTTCAACCATTCTGTTCCATCTTTAAAAAGCTAATGTTTTTCTCTAGGGAGGCGAGGAGGACATAATTCATCTTTCCGCTGCCCAGAAAATATACATACACATACATACAATATATATATATATATATATTATTGACAAATTGGAAAATTTGGTCCCTTAATTTATATAATTTTTGTGATTTCATTTCTTTTTTATTTTTTTTACTATTTCATCCCTTAATTTAATAATTTAGTAAATTTCATCATTTAACTTAATAATTTAGTAATTTCATCCCTTAACTTAATAATTTAGTAAATTTTATCCTTAACTTATATAATTTTTGGGATATCATCCTTAATAATATATTTATGAAATATAAATTTACAAATGTATGATATAATATCTTTGATAATATAATTTTTTTTTTTATTAAATGTAAATTAAAAGATTTTGTATTAAAATTTACATTTTCACTCCTTTATTTTTTAGTATTATTATTTTAATTTTAAGTTAAAGGATCAAATTTACTAAATTATTAAGTTAAGGGATGAAATTTACCAAATTATTAAATTAAATGATAAAATAATATAAAATAATAAAATAAGGATGAAATCACAAAAAATATATAAATTAAGGGACCAAATTTGCAAATTTTCCATATATTATATAAAGAAAGCATTTGCCTTTTTCTTTGTTGAAACAACTACACTTCCAATCCATTGCTGCTTTACAATGTTTCACAAGCAACCAAGACTTTCCTTTTGTTTTCCCTTTTTCCTCTTGGTAAGAAGAGATTCAAAAATTCACTCAGTTTAAAAAAAAAATAAAATAAATAAAGATTGAACTAAATTCTTCCCACACACATTCTCCAAGAATAAAAAGAAAGGGAGAAAAAGAAAAAAGGGCAAAAAAAAAAGGATGTTGGCGTAGAGAGAGAGAGAGTTCTTGATAGAAATGATGTTGTTCAACGCATTATAAATCTTTACTTTATTAAAGTAGGAGGGAATTAATAACTAGTGATATGCATATATAGTGTGGTTTCTTTTTGGAAGAATAACCCCTTTTGCTTTGGTTTCCCTTTATTACTTTTCCTACATTTCTTCTTGTCTATCTAATTTAAATTTGTGCTTTGGTCTCCTGTTTTTCTTTCTCTTGTTTTTAAACCTAAAAGTAATTCAAAATCGAGCCACATAAAACCTCATGAGAGAGAAAAAAACTCTTCCTAACAGTATTTCTTCACACTCAACGTTTAAACTTGAAATCTTACCTAAACGATTAAACTCGAAATCACTTACCTTAAAGATTAAACTCTTTTGTTATAATGTATGTTGTTTCCTCTGCTAACAATGAACTTTTAAACAATGGGCTTTTTCCTCCACATGGGCTGCTTGCTGCCCTGCTTTCAGTTTCATGACAAGTTTACTAAGATAAGCTTGAGCAAAAAAAAGTTAGCTGTTTGGTGTAAGCCCAAAAAAAAAAAAATTTGATGAGTTTGAACAAGCCAAAATAGTAGTACCTACTAACAATTACACAGTTAGGAAGCTAAAACTGAGTTATGCACATCACAAAATCATGAGTTTTTCCAACACAAACTGAGAGAATTTTGTTTAGCAAAATGATGTGATCTTTTTTCCCCAACACTGTCAAGAATTGACCCAAAATTGAGTTACCATAAGGATTCTTCCTCCTTCTTTAGACATTTCCTGTCTGAACTCGTCTTTGTCTGAGTCTTCCAGCAATACTAACATCAGGGCATGGTGGTTCTGAGGAACAAGTTGGTTTCCTTTTGGACTTTGAACTTGTAATTGCAGCAGCAACTGGAGATGGAATATCTATAGTAGTTTCTGCTTTAGCTGAAGAAGATGAGAATTTGTTTGTCTCCTGCACTTGATTCTCATTACATCGCTTCCTCAATCTTTTGGAAATGTCATCACTTACTGTTGTTTGACTAGAAGAATTCGGATAATCTGCACTACATTGGGGCAGAAAAGTGTCACTCCAGTCCTGCTTATCAGTATCCTCATCATTATTTCTATTGCGCCTTACTCTCAGTCTTCCAGCTATACTGTCACCAGTTGTCTCAATGGTTCGGACATGCTTCTTCTTGGACACTGGACTAGATTCTGGTGCAAGAGTGCAGTCAATCTTACTGTTACCTATACCTATGTCAGAGGAGGTCTTATCTTGATTTTTGCCATTGATTTTGTCAATTGCAAGTTCAATTTCGAAAGTTCCATTCTGATCTTGACTTGAAATAGACAATCCTACCTTCCCTCCAAATCCATTATCTTCTCCTGGAAAATTGTCACAGTCATATTGTTTATCTACTATTCCCGTATCTAATTGACCCTGCTCAGTATCCAGAAATTGTGTCTTTTCTTCTTTCTTACAATCACCATGTTCTTTATCTGATAAAGTTGTATCATCTCCACCATCCGAGAAGCATGTTTTCTCATCTTGCTTATCACAAGGCAAAGTTCCTACATTTTCACCTTCATGATGTTTTGGGCTTTTGGAAACTAGAGGGTCAATGTTCAAATCTGTCAAGAGCATTTCAGTTGATGTCTCCTCCTCAGCGAATGTGAAAGCTAGTGATCTTTTTGCAGAAACTGGAACCTTGCTATTTGAATCTGTCTCTGTCTCGGTTTTTAATCGCCGAGTTTGAATGAGAAAATGTGCCACTGATTTGTAACCTAAACTTGTAACCTTAAGAAAAGTCAAGTATACAATGTTTAGATGCAAACTAGAAATCATAAATGTTAAAAAAGTACACAAAACATTAATTTCAACCATACAACATGCAAGGTGGTTTACCTTTCTATACAGCGAACCAGTAGGAGGCCACCCTTTTGCTTGACGACACAAGCTGCAGTTACAAATTCCACGACAAACAGGGCAAATCCAGTTTGGGTTCTGGTTTGCTTCAATCACATTCTCCCCATATCTGTGCAATAATTGCATCAGTGCCAAATCCTTATCATTACGGATTACTATTGCAATATTTTAGGAGGGTAGTATTACCATCTAAGAGAATATAGCAAAAAAAGAACTTGACTGGCTCAGATCCTGATTGCTACTAATCATGACAGTTGAAAGAACAGATTTTTCATTTTTCAGTAACATGCAAAGGCTTTGTACCTAATTCTCTCCTTCGGTTAACATGTCTGTAATAACAGAAATCTAGTACAGGTAAAAAGCTACGAATCATGAGGTAGGCCTTAAGTCCAATGTTTTTGCACAATGCTGCTGCATGCTAATGGTTAGAAGAAGCATGAATTTCTAGAAAATGCCGAAGAAGCTAAAGGAAACTCTTTAGCATCAGACACATCTATCACAATGAAAGCCAGAACCAATGTGTACCCAAATGCTCATTTTGCCAAATAACATGCTAAAATCAAATGTGCAATGCATAACAAGTTAATTAATGAAGTCTTGGATATACCTCATATACAAACAGTCTCCACAAAATTGCCCCTGCACCATCTTGCAGTTGCTGCAATGAGTGCGAAGACCAAGAGTTTTCTGCCTGCAACCGAAAAAAGGATAACTTTACTACATAGAAACATATAACATCTAGCTGAAAAAGAAACTAATTCAACCAAGAGATTACAAGATCCCCATTTTAGCAATTGAACAAATGTCTAAATCTTGAAAGTAGATAAAATCGCCCTGAATTTATTACTACTTCCAAGCTTTTTTCTTCCTTTTAATATGCCCCAATGTTAGCTCAATCATTGAACATAAGACATTGAATATCCATAGGAATCAGGTCTTTGAAATGAATAACTCTTGTTTGTTTAATTGAAGAAGAACCATTACTTAGATTTGAGGAGTTAAGCAAACAACTATCATAGGGTAACAGATCAATAATATCTATGCGTAATCTACAAGTCTTAATTAGCCATATATATTAAATTTTCAGATCACACAAGAAAATGCAGCAGCAGAATAACAACATCATGCAAGGAAAATAAACCTAACCTGCATTGGTGGCAAGTCTTTCCCTTCACTGGATCATAAATGCGTTTCCCATCTTTTCCAACACCGTCAATGAAAAGGGTCCATTCCATTTCCGTGCTACCCAACAATTTGTCATGCTCTTCAGTGTAAACCTCTGGTTTTGCACCCTCCTCCCTCAATCTCAACAAATCAACCTCGCTACTCAAGGATTTATCATTCTTAGTAAAATGGACTTCGGAATAACTAACTGGAGTTACACTCTGCAACCTAAAATCCCCAATAACAAAAACAAAAAAAATTAGACCTAATCTTCCAAAACAGGATCATCAAAAAAAGAAATTCTTACCTAGAGGAGCGTCGGACAGGTCCAGCACATGGCAAAGGCGAGGAATTCAGCGGAGTGCTCCGAGAGGAAGGTGGTTTTCTAGACCTAGTAGTGGTGGAAGGTTTATGAGCCTTGAATTGAAGAGAAAGATCAATAATCCCAAGCTTTTGCATTCTTTCACGATTTTCTTTGATTCTTTCATCTCTAGACTGCTCATACTCAGAGATCTTCTTCCTTTCTGCGTTTCCATATTCTCCACCACTTCTGGAATTCACCATTGTTGCGTTAATCCTTTTTTTCTTTTCTTTTCTTTCCCTAATGCGGCAAAACTGCCATCACTCTCTAGTGGGTAGTAGTAAGTGTGCCTCGAGGAGGGAGATTTTCACTTGGGAACTAGTAGTGCAGTACACTTTCTTCAACGGTCATTTTTCTGAAACTGTTTATATAGGTCAATGTCGTACTGTCGAACAGTCTAGACAAGGAAATTTTGAATGGAGAAATTGGAATGAATATTTTGACAAATCGCCATTAGTGGAAATTTTTTATGATTATTATTTTCTTACATATCAAAGCGATAATCTTTATTATTATTTTAGATTTCTTTTTCTATAAAAATCTTATGTATAAATTTTTTAATGTGAAAATTTTAAAAATAAAAAAAAATTAGAATTTTATAGAGTAATTTTTTTTTAAAAAAATAGTAATTTAATGCAAAATATTAATTAGAGAGAGAAAATATAATTAATTTCGCGCATGATCTTGATTTTAGTGGCATGTGGATACTTAGTGGATCGTCTAACGGCAAACGTGGCATTATGATCACGCGATTTTTTTTTTTTTTTTTTTGGGTAATAATCCAGTGGATTGTTCTCCAGGTAAACCAAAACCGGAGATTGAACTCCTCTTGCGGACTTTGCCCATTTTTTTAAGTCCATATAGATTTGGGCTTTTATATCTTATGATTCTCAATGGGCTGAAGGAGCAGTAACCCAATAGACACAACAAATAAAAGATAAATAACTCTCTCTCTTTTTTTCTTTTTTTTTTTTTTTTTTGATTTGTTTTGGCACGAGGTATCTTACATTTCAAATTATGGGATGACACCTTTAAGTCAATTCACATTTATAGTAATCTGCGTTCGAGCCGAGTTGGTTTTTTGCAGGATGAAATTTTGACCCCAAATTTTAAACAGTTGCATACGTGAGTTGGAGTTTAAACCATCAATATCACTTACCAACTCGTTTGCGCCTTAGCTTAGAGATAAATTCTATCTATTTGCCGAATTTGGAAGTTAAAACAATTATTTTATAAATTATATGATTTAACAATAATAAAGTATACTGTGAACGCCGTGCAAGAGTGAGGGTGATATTTTTCCTTGTATTAGAGTTAGACTTATAAGTATAACTCGAGCCAAATTGAAAAATAAAATATTTTAGAGAATTTGTTAAAAAATTAGACGAATTACACATACCAATCCTTTGATTTGACCAATCAAACAAAGGTGTTAGTTGATTAAACCCAGCACTTTGGGAGAGTTGGTAAACGGACTCCTAAAGCTTCTCCTCAAGGCGGATGGTCGAGGGTTCAAATCCCCCTGAGGTGGTTAGTGTCACGTTAAAAAGCTCCGGGTCAAACCCTCACCATCGAGTAAGAGTTGGACTTTGCAAACGCACCCAGGCCGAATCCGAATTAGTCGGCCCGTGTAGGTTCGGATCTCGGATACTTAAGAAAAAAAAAAAAAAAAAATTTAGTTGATTCACCAAACGGCTGGACTGGTCAAACCACCACATAACCATTTTCATTCATTCTTTTGTACTCATTACACGAAATATTTCTCCTACCAAAACAAGCCATTTTCCTTTTATAGTTCACTCACGCAAACGCAATATTAGTTTCATTCGTCCCCAGCCTATTACTTTCCAGCAGAAAAAAGAACCACACGTAATAAGGCAATTAAAAATATATGTATGTATAATTTTCCTTTTTGTTTTATATATTTTCAACCTATAAACCAAACAACACCTAAGTTCTGCACTAGAATTCTCATAATAGCATAAAAAATCAGTTCTATATAACATATATATATACATATATATAACGTAATATATCAAACCACAAACCCTCCTCTTTGACTTCACGTGGACGAGAGTGACTTGTAGTATAAGTAATTTGCATGATTTTTTTTTTTCTTCCATGCAGCTGGTTGAAAACAGCACCTTATGTTGATGACCTACTTCTTGAAAACTCACCGTCAAGAATTTCAAAAAAAGAAAAAAAACAGAGAAGAAGAAAAATTTAAATTAAATCTCAGGTCTCACCAATTTCAACTTCATTATAACATAGCTCTCCACAAGTTTTCTCAATCATATTTACCAAATTCTTGTGAAATATACACACACACATATATATATATATATATAGATATATATTACTTTCTTGTTTCAGTTGTTTTTGGAGATCGACAAATCCATCGTCTTCCTTCCTGATCATCCATCATCATCAGAGAGAGATGGCGATCGATTGTTTATATGTTCTGGTTGTGCTTTTGTTTCTTATATTTAATCTGAATTCTTCTGGGATTTATTGTGCGGACGTCAACGATGATGATTTAGAACATGGAGCTTCTTTTATTTTTGGAGATTCTTTAGTAGATGCAGGAAACAACAATTATTTACCAACACTTTCTAAAGCTAATATTTCTCCTAATGGAATTGATTTCCAAGCTTCTGGAGGAACTCCAACGGGAAGATATACAAATGGAAGAACCATAGGAGATATAGTAGGTACGTAATAATTAATATACAGAATTTTGAACCGTTAATAAGTATGGCAGAAATTATTTATTCAATTGACGTGTTTTAAACATATAGATGCATATAAAATATGATATTATCGAGATGTTTATAATATAATAACTACTTTATATTCAAGCATTTTTGTTAACCTTAATTTTTGTTTATTTTCTTAATTAGGGGAGGAATTGGGACAACCGAGATTTGCCACGCCATTTCTGGCACCAAATTGCACAGGGAGAGCTTTATTGTACGGTGTTAATTATGCTTCCGGTGGTGGTGGGATTATGAACGCCACCGGGCGAATATTTGTGAGTTCATATATATATATATATATATATATATATATATACAGATTTAATTAATTAATACAAATTTTTTCATGTAAAAATTAATAAATAAATATAATGACTGCAGGTAAACAGGCTTTCAATGGACATACAGGTGGATTACTTCAACATTACCAGGAAACAAATCGATAAATTGTTAACTCCATCAAAGGCAAAAGAATGGCTTCAAAGGAAATCAATCTTCTCCATCACCGTTGCCTCCAATGATTTCCTTAACAATTATTTACTTCCAGTTATTTCAGTGGGTGCAAGAATTTCAGAAAGCCCAGATTCTTTCATAAATGATCTTCTCAGTCATTTAAAAGGTCAACTCACGGTAAGTACATATATATATTGTTTAACACGATATCAGAACATGAGTCGTTTCCGAGTCAAAATTAGGGTTCATATTCACATGCACTATATGTTCTTGTTTTTTTTTGTTACAGAGATTGTACCAACTGGATGCGAGGAAATTTGTTATAGGAAATGTTGGTCCAATTGGTTGTATACCTTACCAAAAAACCATTAATCAGTTGAGCGAAGATCAGTGCGTAGAATTACCAAACAAACTTGCACTTCAATACAATGCACGCTTGAAAGATCTGCTTGCACAACTCAACGATAACCTCCCCGGCGCCACATTTATACATGCAAATGTTTACAATCTCGTCATGGAACTTCTAACAAATTACAAACAATACGGTACATACATATACATATATATATTAATGGCTATAATATATGTATACATACGTATAATTTAATGTGGTACTGTACTTTACTGTTACGTGTATAGGTTTTACTACTGCTAGTAAAGCATGCTGTGGAAACGGTGGTCAATTTGCGGGGATTATACCGTGCGGGCCGACATCTAGTATGTGTTCGGATCGAGACAAGCATGTTTTTTGGGATCCTTACCATCCAAGTGAAGCTGCTAACCTTATAATTGCTAAACAATTAGTTGACGGAGACACCAGATATGTTTCTCCGATGAATCTTCGACAACTTCGTGATCTCTGATCAAATCTGTTCCCTGTTCTTTGTTCTTGTTCTTGAATTATGTATCCATGAAAGAGAACTTTTTTTCCTTTTTTTTCCCTTCATATTTGCAATGTGTCTAAATATGAGCAAAAGATTTGTCATGTATTTATTTGGATGATAAAAAGAAAAGAATTATAAATGGGACACAAGAATCATGCGATATCACAATTATCCACTTTATGTATATATATATATATATATATATATATAATTATTCATATAAGAAAGATAAGAAATTATAAAAGAAAAACAGCACTAATCAATCAATTCTCTATCTCTCTTTTGAATATTTTATTCCTTTTGTTTCGAGATGATGGTGCACGCATTACCAAAAATTTGATATTTGGATTAAATTTAATTTTCTAATTAGTTCAGAGTCACTACTAATAAGTCACTATATCTTTATTCACACAAAACTTTATATTCCAATCCTTATCTATGAATCAATAATTTTGTATAATATTTATAAATTTTATATTTGTCAAATCAATATTTTATTTATGGTATATAAAGGGAAAGAGAGAATGTATGTATGTGTGTATATATATATATATATATATTTGTATGTATATGTTATTGCTTTGTTTTTCCACTTGTTTGTAAAAGACAAAGCAGCAAGCAAGCATGCACCTAAAATCAATCAGTATTATTACTTTTTTGGACAAGAAATGAACAGATGTTGCATTATACTTCCTAAATTTTCTGAGAATGATTAGGATAACTCATCATTGACAAACCAAGACCATAACAAAATTCCTACCATGAAATGAATACACATGGGGTATGCTTATCATTATTATTATTATTATTATTATTATTATTATTATTATTATTATTATTATTTCTAATGTTAGGTTACCTACCTTATTTCCATGTTATGTCCGTTTAAGGATTAATTTGTACAAAAAAAAAAAAAATTGTAAAATTTCAATTTATTAAAGATAGAAGTTCATCTCACGACCTAATGGTTTATGAGTCTCTTTCTCAACCAAAAGGTTGAGAGTTTGAATCTCTTTTTACCATTGATCTAAGAGTTTCTCCCTTACCTTTTGACTTGTCAATAGTTTAAGGGTGTAAACTTCACCCGGGTTCCACAGTTTGAGATATATTCACAAGTGCGGATATATCCGCACTGTTGGGCCTTCCTGGGTGGATTAGTCTGGGCCGAAAGGGCTTGAGATACCACTTTAAAAAAAAAAAATTATTAAAGATAAAAAAGGGGGGGAAAAAAAAAGGGTATTAAAAGAATGTGAATCATTGTAATAATGGCAAGTGAGATAGCATACCCAAAAAAAAAAAATGGCAAGTGAGATAAGCTAATTCAAAGTTAAGTTCTTTCGGTAAGTGATACGTAGGTACGCTTCTTCTTAACCATAATTTTATAGTTTTCCCAATTTAAACGCACACAACCTTTTCTCTTTTTTTTTTTTTTTTTTTTAAAAAAAAAATTGAGGTATTTTTCGTCTCTATTATATCTCAAACACATAATTTTTAAGAAGTTATAAATTAAACTATTACCAATTAAACTACGCATTTTAGATAAAAACACACACAACGTTAAATAGAAATAAATTTAAGGGCAACTTAAAAAAAAATCAAAATAAGATTTTATTTCAGAAACAATAATATAACATATATATAATTTTATAAGGGGTAAGTATAAATATAACATATATATTTATGATCAATAACAATAATTTAATATTTAAATACGATTTATCATTATCTCACATAAAAATTAGCTTATTCAAGAAATTGAGGTAAGTTTCTAATTATATTACTTTAAAAATTCTAAAACAACTTTGTCTTATTTTAAGTTTGACGTTGTTCGACTTCTAATTATTTGAACCCAAAATTACATTTAGATATGAAACATTAACCTTAAAATATTATTATTATATCTTTTTTAAATCAATCTTCTGAATTAGTAAAATAAATATTTATTTTAAATTTATTATCTTGTATATTTTTAATATAAAACATAAAATAATAAAGAATATTTTTAATTTTGAGACGTTTAATATAGTTACAATAATCTAAAGTTGAGTCAAAAGCTTTTCCCTGCAATTGTATGTTTCCTTGGGATCAAAGAGAGTCAAAGAAGCCAAAAAGGGAGAAGAAGCTATATATATATATATATTTAGCTCGATATTCCCATCAGGTTGGGTTGCCTCTTCATCTAACTCTACATTAGTATGATATTGTCCGCTTTGGGCCTAAGCCCTCACGGGTTTTTTCTTATGACTTTCCCAAAAAGGTTTCATACAAATGGAGTAAATGAAAATCCTTATATATTAGACAACTCTTGCCTAATCTTCCAATGTGAGACTTGAGTTGAACCACAACCCAACAATATATATATATATTCGTACCCGAAACAACAAGACAAAAAGAAAATCCTTATTCAGAGACTGAAGAAGGACAGATAGAGGCAAATTATACACACAAATGTTCTGTCCCCTTATACTCTTAGGACAGTCAAAAAAAAAAACAATACATACATACATACATATATATATATATTATAAAGAAAAAAAAAGGAAAAAAGAAAAGAAAACGCACACACACACACACAAACAAACACATACTTATCTTGTGAGAAGTGTAGAGACCAAACCCGTACAAACATATACTGCAATGAGAACGACATTAGAGACCGTAGAATACAGACAGCACCCAAACACCGTCCATCCATCCCCCGCTTGGCAGCACCGGCATTGGCATGGCTGATTGCCTGATGCCTTGACTCCTTCCACCTTCTCCTGCATGCTACGCCTCAGCACTGTTATAGCATAGCGCGCATGCCGCTCAGTATCGGCACATATCACTGACTTACTGACACCTGGTGCTTCCTTGGCCTATTATACTCATAGAATAGTAATATACACTTTTTTTTTTTTTTGCCTTTATTTAAAATAAAATAAAATAAAATTCTGGTGGCTCAGAAAATTCAGAGAATTAATTAGCTATCATCATTTCACAACTCATTGGGATGTAATTCAAATATGTAAAATGCCAATCTGACCCGACCCGACCCGACCAATGGGTATGGTGTGGGGAGACAGAGAAGCGAAAAATCCGGCTAGAAATGGAGTACGGAGGATGGGGGAATCTGAAGGAGAGGAGGAAAACGACGGAGGGAGGGAGGGAGGGAGGAGGGAAAAGGGAAAAGGATCAGAGGTGGTGCGATCCAATAATTGCAGTCCCACGCTAATCCGACATTCATGATATTGTCTGTACTAATTCAACACAATCCCTCTATCTGTCCACATCTTCACAAATCTTTTTCTTCTTCTTACACGCTCCCTCCCTCTCTCCCTCCCTCCCTGGATTCTTAGTATGCAAATAGAGAAGAAAAGCAAAGCATGTCTTTTGTATGGTCTTGTCGTCCTGTCCTTCCCTTCCCCCTTTGCAGTTTCCAAATTTTGGTCTTACCAGTTTGCTACCGTTTCGTTTTCCCCTTTTGGCAAAATTTCCGTCTCCTCTGTTGTTCAACCAATGTCTTTTTTACCATTCTGCTACTTCTTCCCCCCGTTTTTTTTTCTTCTATCGTATTTTAGTTTAAATTTTTTTTATAATTTGGAATATTTAATGATAATATGTTGGAATTGTTGGCATCCTAATAATCCATTTGAAAAACACACGCAATAAGTGTGAAATGAAGTTGATAGAAAGAGGATATATATACATGTATGTATGTATATTATATCACACGTTTGTACCCACATTCCCACACGCAGTAACCAAATGCACTTGATGGATGACTCCCTTCAATCATGGCATTAAGGATATAATTCAATGCAAACTCAAGTCTCCACTTATACTATTGTACTCTTTCTAATTTTTAAATTTGTTATTGAATAACATGCTACCCTATTTAAATAAAATATAAAATATTGTTATATTTTTTAATTTATAAAAAATAATTATTTATCTAAAAAATCGATTTAGGTTATGGTTCCTCCAATTGGATTTAGACATAAGTTAACTGTTAAGATTAAAAGTTAAAATAATTCAACAATTTGTACATATTTTTATAGAAATTAGTTTATATCTTTATGGTAATAACGTCATTTTGATATGTATATATTATAATATTAAATTATAAATATATTTCTAACATTTATAATAAAATTTTAATAATTTTATAGTTAAATTTTTTTTTTTTTTTTTGGTGAATAATTTTATAGTTAAATTAAAAACTCTAATTTCATATCCTTAATTCTCCATGTGACAAGTGATTTCAAGTTCTTTAAAATTTTTATATTATTTGTAATAAAAGATTAGAACACAATTATTTTTTTATTATTATTACTATTATTTATTGATGATATTATAGGTTGGAGACAAAGTGAAAGTAGGGAGATAGTAATAATATATATATATATATATATGTAGAAAAAATTATATGAAATAGTATTATTATATAGCCCAACCGAAGCCTCCAATTAGGAGCCGACCCCCAAGAACAGAGCCTGTTTTCGAGCCGACTGAAAATTTTGCATACTATACTGTAATATTTGTGAATAGTGATAGTCCCCCCCACCCCCTCTTTACAAGAAAAAAAAAAAAAAAAAAAAAAATCTGCAAAAAGCTGCTCACTGTTGCAAAACCTCAGTATCTGTTTCTGTAGACACTTGACAGAATCTCTTTCTCTCTCTACTTCTCTCTCTACTTCTCTCTTACTCACAGCTCCGTCCATAAAAGCTCCTCATCTCCTCTTTCCTTCCTCCTTAATTAGCTCTCTCGTATTCAGTCACTGATCATTTTATTTGTTCAATCAATCTTCCATTACTCCGTTTACCGGACAAGTAAAGAAGAAGGAAAAAGAAAGTACTAATACTAGTAATAAGAATTATGCCTTCGGACAGCGGTGAGCGTCGAGGGGGAGGGAGTAAGGTGAATCAAGTCGGCGTGCCGCCGCCGGAGCCAGAGCAGCTTCAGTGTCCTCGCTGTGATTCAACCAATACCAAGTTTTGCTACTACAACAACTATAATTTCTCTCAGCCTCGTCATTTCTGTAAGTCATGCCGTCGGTACTGGACACACGGTGGAACTTTAAGAGACATTCCGGTTGGCGGTGGTAGTCGTAAGAATGCCAAGCGCTCGCGCACCGTTGGATCCGGAAGTACTACGACTTCACTCGCTTTCTCTTCTTCTTCCCACTCTACTTCTTCTCATCACGACTACCGTCACTTGCCTGGCACCACGACATCTGCGATTCTGGCACCTTTCGTCGGCGGCGGTGGAGGTGATCACGGGGGTGCAATACCTTTCCTAAGTGATGTTAAGCCTGGTGGGATGAATCACGTGTGCGGCACTTTTACTTCCTTGTTGAATACTCAAGGGCCCGGGTTTTTCGCTCTGAGTGGAATCGGGCTTGGTCTTGGTGGGCATCATGGGCTTGAGGATATGGGCTTTGGACTCGGAAGAGCAGTTTGGCCTTTTCCGGGTGTCGGAATTGGGGACGGTGGTAGCAATACCGGTGCCAGTGCTGGGAGTGTCATTGGAAACCCGTGGCAGATGCAGAGTGGAGAAACTGGGATTGTTGGTGGAGGAGATTGCTTTACTTTGTCGGATGTTGCGATTTCTACACCAGGGATTGGTAGCGGCATGAAGTGATGGATCGCCATGCACATTGCCAATTAATTACTTTCAGTGTTTCTCTGTGAATTGTGATAGTTATAGCTAGCTAGTTCATGTTTGACTTTGAATCCCCAAAATTTACCCCTCAGACCAAAAATGAAGCAGAAAAAGATAAGGGGGCCATGAAAATGCATATATATATATATATATGCATGGTAGACTAGCTAAGAGTAGAACGTGGTATTCTAGGTCAGAGTCAGTTTTAAAAAAAAAAATGTAGAAAAATTTATGTTATTTTCTAAGCTCACTGATTGAAGAAACCTTTAGAACTTTGTTCTTGCAAAAATGAAATCTGTACTTTTTTTCTCTGATTTTTCACTATCAAGGTTTGGATAATGTTGTTTGATTTGACGAAACGTTAATATATAACTGATGCTTAAAATGGCTTGGAAGACCACTGCAGGATTTGCAAATGAATATGATCAACCAATCTGTGTGTAGAGACTAAAAATTCTTCTGAGGAAACGGATTGGGACGATTAAGGATTAATCTTTAATTATTGTCTAATTTTTTTTTTGCTTATCTGTCATGGGTGGGTTCCGTTACTGAGGGGCGTTACATTTAAATCATTCTACGCCCAAACTAATCCCGCTCGCTGATTTGGCAGGATTTAACATTTTTTCATACTCAAATTAGAATTTGAAACCTGGATCATTGGTTAAGGGAGGAAGTTATGGTCAGAACCTTAATATGTTATGAACGTTATATAAAAGGTAAAGTACAAATTTTCACAAAGAAAGAATAATCTTTGTAAGTGCAAATTAGATTGAATATAGATTAGTCATGACTACATACATGAATAATGAACTTACAAGTTTGATACTTGTTATGAACATCAAATTTTGCTTCGAGAAAAAAATAATTTTTGCAAGCAAAATTTAGATTGAATCTAGATTAATCATGACTATATACACAATAACTTAATAAAAAATAACCAGAGGCATGTGGTGGAGCGGTGAGACTCCTCTTCCCTTAACCAATGATTCATGTTTTAAATCTTGGTTTGAGTATGAAAAAAATGTTAAATCCTCTGGCCAGTTGTCCCACCTAATGATGTGTCTACAAATCAACGAGCGGGATTAGTGTGGGCGTGAAATGACTTGAAAGTATCGTCCCTCAGTGATGAGACCCATTCAGGACACCCGTGAGATAAGAAAAAAAAAAAAAAAAAAAACCTTAATTAAAAATAACTTCATGGTATTTTTGTACCATTTATCAAATAGCGATCTGGGGTAATTTATTTAGCTGTGTGTGAATGAGTTTAGAAAGGTTACATTTATTATATTGGGCTTCGAATGGGCCAGTCCAAGTTCGAGGTTTGGTTCAGAGATTTTGCTCTTCCATTTTACCGCGGCTTTTGCAGTGGAGGCTTGAAAGACGACGCGAGAGAAATCCGGTGCTTGATATCCAAGTTGTGTCAGCAATGCGCCTGTAATCCATTTCCATTTTTATTTTTTTACATAATGAAAGGGGGGAGAATTTACGAATTAAAGAATGGCGCCTTTTTGAAGTGTGTTTGTTCTAGGGTTTCTTTTTCAAAATTGAATGAATTTTTTGATTTTTCGAGATTTCTTCTCCAATTTAGTTCAATTTTCTCTCATGTGCCCTGAATTCGACCAAGAGTTTACAGCAGGAACGGAGGACTAAAAAGAGAACTCTACAATGGCTTTTTCTTTCACACCACAGCAGCAACAGTCGTCTCTGTTTCAAGCTCAACAGCAGCAGCAATCGTCCCCATTTTCGCTTTTCTCTCAAAGTCCCCAGCAACAACAACCACAGCAGCAGCAGCAATCTCCTTTACTGTCCCAAGTTCCCCAACTGCAACAGCAGCCTCAGCAATCTCCTTTCCAGTTGCAGCCGCAACAACAGCAGCAACCGCCACAGGTTCAGCCGCCGCCTCAGCAGCAGCTTTATCTATTTACTACTGACAAGACGCCGGCTAGTTATAGCACCAAATGGGTCGACCTACATCCCGATTCTCAGAAAGTCCTCCTCCAAATCGAGTGCGTAAACTAATGCTCACTTGAGATTGTTAATTTATTAATGTTTTTTTCTTTTTTTTTTTGGGAATCATTAGCAATTCCTTGTCTGTGATATAGGGAAAGAATACTGGAGTATAAAGATGAAAGCCAGCGCCTGGACCAATGTAACCGTTTGTATGATTCGTCGGTTTTTAATGGTGGATTTGAGCAAGACGCAAGTCGAATTTGTCAGGTCTTTTCTTAAATTTCTTATGGTCTAAAGGATTCTTATTGTTCTTTATTTCTAGTTGCTCCTTTCTTGTTTCCGGTGACGAATAAAAATGGTTATCTTCTTCATGTCACCCTTTTCTTTAATTTTTTTTTCTTTTTCTGAAATAATAGAAAGATGATATGTTAAGAAATATCAGCCGCCGGTATATCACATAAGACAACAGTTGGAGAATCACCAAACTAAACTTGATCATAATGCAAAGTACACCAAATATTAGCCAGTGTTTGGTCGTGTAAATTTCCAGACCAGGAATGTAAGTAAAACCCTGAAAACGTACACAACACTTCCGTTTTTTGATGTCCTTGTTGTGGGTTAGTAAAAGTTAAGTAAGTTAAAAGAAATAAACAATTTCTGTTCCTTGAAGAAATAAAGAATAGATTAATCATTTGGACTGGCAACATTAATATACCCTGCTACTTTGAGCTGCAGCATTGTGAGATAGGCAGGAAATAAACACAATGTTGCTTTTTTACAATGTTTTCAATTGAAATGGTACTTCGAAAGGCCATCTTGATGTTTTCTCTACTGAAGTTTTCTTCTTCATTTTTATTTTCAGGAGCTCAGTGGCATAAGTACAGCAATGGAAAAACAGAGGGCTATTTGCCAAGAGCTAATGGCTACAGCTAAAGATATTCTGCGCAATACAGAGGTTGCTGTGCGATCTTTTATGATGTTGCGCCCGAGATTTCTCCATTCAAGCATGTCTGCTCCAGCAAGCGGCACTGCACCATCTCAGGGTTCTGCAGCAACGATTACTCAAAGTTCTGCTACTCAACCAGCTGGTAGCTCTGTAGTTCCTGTTTTTGATTTTTATAGTGGAGTGCCAAGGAAGCCATCTCCTTTCTTGCAAGAAACTATTGACCGATTTGAGAAGTATATTGCTGAATGTCGTCAGTGGATCGAAGAGTTGGAGCAGTTGATTCTCTTAGATTCTGACAGGAATAATTTAAATTCCAGTTCATCTTTGTTGTTGTCTCTTCCTAAAGTCATGGCTAATGTGCACGACTTCTTTGTTCATGTTGCTGCAAAGGTAAAACAAAAAGTTTGTATGAACAATATTTTACTATACTTTCATGCATGTCATGTCAAATCTTTCTCTTCTAGTGTCATTTACTTCTTGTTTTGTTGTGGCTTACTTGCTAGTTTCCTTTCCTCCCTGCGTTCTTTTACTTGTATAAGAGTGTGTGCCATTCTGCCTTTTGATCTGAACTTCCTTGGAAATGATATTTCAAGATCCAGATATACTTAAGGCATATTTGTTTGGGTTGTGCTCATCTAATAGAGATTCAGATTCCAATCAGTAGAGAAAACTTTAAAATAGTATTTTAATGGGACAATTTAGAGGTTTATCTTAAGCATGAGAACATCTGATGGACTCTGCTATATTCTGCCTCCCTTCTTTCCTGCCTAATTACCTGGGGGGTTCAATAAATAGGTGGTGGAATCATTGGAGGAACTGAGCAGTGGAAAAGGTAGAGAAGGTTAAGTAAAATGACCTCTTGGACATCTAGGCAATGTCTTACAACTGACAAATGTTGATGGAATAAACTAATGGTCTTCTGCTTTTGTAATTGGGTAATATACTAATAGCTAGATCGTGTGAACCATCTCGCGATGAAATTCATCTGCTGAGCAATAAATCTACTTTCTGTCGGCAGGACTAATTGTGTGTTAAGGTACCTTAATTTCGTTCCATGCTCAAAGTTGTTACATTCTCATTTTTTGAATGTGATGATTTTCAGTTTTGATTTTCAAAAATTTAAGTGAAAAACATAACAGTCACTCGTTTGCTGACTTTCTTGTTCATCATTATGAGGCACGTTTACTCCTGTATCCTGTAGGTGGAAAGCATTCATCAATATATTGAATCCATGAAGACTGCTTACCTTGCTGATCAACGCCATCGAGGCGATGGGAATGATCCATTTCTTGAAGCTGATCGTCGGGAAACTGCCAAACAAGAAGCTGCTGCTAAAAGGGTACATCCAACTCTGCATTTGCCTGCACTGCCGCAACCAGCAATTCAAGTTGCTGGGCTTTTTGCAAGCTCAGCTATGCCTGGGGCATCAACTGCATCGCGTGCTGCTGCTCCAGCTTCATCAGCTTCATCTGGAAGTGGATTCTCTCTCTTAGCTACTCCTGCTGCATCTTCTTCTCTGTTTTCCACGCCCACCATTTTAGGTGCTTCTCCACAATCATCACTTTTTGGTACCATGTCTGCTACGCCTGCTATGGCTGGTTCTGGATCATTATTTTCTTCTACCCCTGCTTCTGGGGTTTCAACATTTGTTACGCCATTTGCTACTGGTAAGCTCTCTTTCAACTTTTCTTTCACCCACTTCATTTTTGTGATTTTTGTGATCGTAACAAACTTTAACTTTGATTTGTTCTAACTCGTGAACATTGGTAATATTAAAATGTGAAAGTGCGGAGTCAATTTAGTTTTTTTTTAATCCCACAACACTGTTAATATTTGTGGTATGATTTACATTAGATGTCAACTCATTTTCTTGACTAGACAAACACACACTATCAATCTAATTAAATCCAGGCTGGAAACTTGGAAGTATATTTACTTCAGCTTCTGAGTTCAATTTGGAGCTGCCAGAAATTTATGGGAGGCGGCAATTTTACAACTTTTATGTTATTCAATAGTTTAGTTAAATATCTTAGTCTTATTCATATTTCTTTGTTTAATTAATATTTCCCTTCTTTTTCTGATGCTTGTTCTTGTATTGTTGTAGGAGCTGCAGCAGGATCAGGGGCAAGCTTTAACACAGCTTCTGTAAGTAGTTCTAATCCAGTCATTTTAATTCATCTTTGTGCAACATTCCCACCACTTTCCAAACATAATAATACGGAGAAGAAAATTTTCTCGCCACCTTATATCATTCTTATCGAAGAAAATGTTTGTTGCCCCATATAATTAATGTCTCACCTTTTTCTTTTCTTTTTTTAATTTTTTTTTTTATGCCTTTACAGAAGGTGAGAGCAAAAAGTCGCACAGGCCGTCGCTAGAGAGCCTTCTTCAATTTCTGTGCATAATTTTTTCGTGAGTGTCGAAAGAACTAAACTGTGGAATAGGGAGGATGATCACAAAGCTTTTCTCAAAACAGAAGGAAGCTTCTTATACTCAAGTATTAGATCTCCACTGGTTCTTGATCCAAATTAGTTTCTGGCTTAAATCAGATTTCAACTGCCGCTCTGGTACTTGTAGTTCACTGGGCAGAATTTTCTTTGATATGGGTCACTATGTAACATTAAAACATCTGTATTCTTCGTGACAGCAATGAATTTCGTAACCATGTTCTTTACTATAACTCGAGATATGTTTAGATTGATGTCTTCTTCTCTTTTCCACTAGCGCAGCTGTTACATGATTTCTCTGTTTCCTCACAATTTATCGTTAACCAGGTTTATCATCTTCAGCAAAGGAGATTCAGATCACATCTTCAGGTTTATCACCACAGTAGTATATATATATATATATATATATATAATTTTAAAGCTTATGCCTGATAATCATTTTAAAACAAAAAAAAAAAAATAATAAAATTCTACTTTCTTTTGAAGGATATTAAATTGTACTTAAATTTTGTTTATTTATTTTGTTTGTTCTGCAAAATTATCCCTTGAAAACCCTCGTTAAAAGGGAGAAACTAACATGAAAAGCGAGCACTTCACTGCAAAAAAAGAAAAGAAAATGAAAAGAGAGCTATCAGTTTCCGGGAATGCGTCGTGACTAAATTAAACGGCTGAGGAGAAAGTTAAACAGGCAAAACTCCTATTCGTCGAGTATGGATTTTCAGGCGAATCAGTGGCGGCTCTGCCGACTCATCGACGATTCACTTCGTCGGTTTACCGTACTTTCATTCTCATTGACATCGTAGTTACGAAGTTACGATTGGAATTTTCGAGAACACGATTAACTATGTGCATTTGACACTGCAGGAGCTCGATTCTGTTTCTTTAACTCCAGAAGTTATAAAAGACATCTTGATTCGTCTTTCCCAGGCAACTCTCTCTCTGTGCGCGCGTGGTTTTGTGCAATTCTGCAGTATTTTCGATTGTGTTCTAAAAGTAAGTGTGCGTCAAATAAACTTTAATTGCAGGTTTATAGAAGAATCCAGGGCTGGACACTTGAGTTTTCTTCGGATTCTGATGATGTTAGAACTCTTTTAACTTCCCGAGATAGTCATTGTATTTACTTATGTTTTTCTTCTTTGCCATGATTTGCGTAAAAGAATTTTTTTAGTTTTTGGAATTATTGATATTTGAAATCAGGAAATAGCCACGGAACCTGCAGATAACACTGAGGGTTCTCATGCTTTGGAGTCGTATCCAAATGGACATCGATGTATGAACAAGATCATTGAACACTTGGTTAGTATTTAGCTTTGAGATCTCATGCTAGGAACCACGAACTTCATTTTTTTGAGCCTCTAATTCTGGTGAATTTAGTTTCATGATTTCTATGTAAAAGCACTAAATGTTATCCTTTGACTTCCTTGGCTAGTTGACATGTGTATGGCTACTATTTCATCATATTCAATGTTACCTTTTATAGTTTTTCGGTGCTCAAAGTGTTTTAGAGAGGGTTTTTAATCTTAGTTTAGGCTTTGATATAGGAAATATTTGAATATTGTTGATAATTTGATTTGGCTTTTCATTTTACCAAAGATAAGCCATTCAGCATTAGACGGAGGGACTAATAAACAAACTGCTGTTGTCAGTGTCTGTTCTCGAAATCTGTTTTCCTAAAAATTGCAAAATTTGTCCTATGACTAATGTATAATACTACTAATTTGTTCATTCCTAGTTGAGTAGATTATCCAAAATATACAAGTTCCAGCAATGGGATTTTTAGATTTTATTGGTTCTTTATAACTATTATTTTTGTCGCTTTATGTTCCAACAATTTTTATTAACTATCTCTTCTAGCTGTTGAAGGATATCTTAAAGCTTGTCTCAAGTACTAAATCAAACTTGCGTATATTTTGTTGTTTCTTCTGCAGATGTTTTTGATTGCTCTTGAGAATCAATACATACAGCATTTAGTTCGCAACACCCTTCTGGCTATATCTGAGTTTCTCATTGCATCTGTATGATTACGAAGGCTTCTTTTTCCTCTGTTACATCGACTTGCCTTTATAATTTGTCTTTCTAAGACATGTTCATTTTACAGGAAATAGGTTGGCATGAATTCATTCAGTTATTGTGCTGCTGCTTGAAAATTTCAATTCACAGCTCTCTTTCATCTTCTGTGAGGAACTCACTTATAGAGGCTAATTCTGATTTTGGTTTATTAGATTCTATGTTATCCCTGAAGATAAAATTGAAAAATGCTGACTGTAAAACAGCAGCTGCCATTATTCAGGTTCTCCGTAATATATTGAAACTGAAGTTAAACAGCAAGCTTCTAGATGAATATCTACATTATATTACTGATGTGATCTCAAATATGCCTTGGGATTTACTTTATGAGGCTGATGTCATAAATAGTAAGTGTTTGGCAGGCTCTGTTGGAGATGTTTCACTACATAGAGATACTGGTGAAGTGATTTCAGTTTCTGTCTTTTATGGGCATCTTCTTCAGCTCCTCTCTTCCCTAGTCAGGTTAAGTGGGCGTGATGAAGCTGAAACTAGTGTTAACAAGAATCGAGCTCTTTTCCAAATTAGAAGCTGTGTTCCCAAAATTTTAGCTGGCTGCATTGGAAAGTTAGACAATTTGAACAATGTCTGTATCTCTAGATATTTGAGACACAAGATTCTGGTATGAACTAAAATGGTTTGTTTTTACCATGTCAGTGCAATTTTTAGTATTCTGCTTCCTTCTCTTGCATGGAATGCTTGCTTAGTTGGGAGTATTTGGTGCTACTTGTTTGTGTAAGTGATGGTGCTAAGCATTCTATGAGGGATTCACGTTTACTGTATCATGTTTTTTGCCAACAAATGCTAACATTTTGCTTGTACATACTGAATCAGTGGTACTGCTGCTGGTTAGTTACTTCAGAATTCTTACATAATAATTTTCCTTCCCATTTTAGTTACACGCTGCTGATTTATTTTTTTCTTCAAAAGATTATTAAAAGTTATGCCTTTGATTTGTTAAAAGCATGTCATGATCATCTAAGATATACAGTCTGCTAATGGTGTTACCCGTTCATACTAGTGGTTTAACAGTTTGCATGTGGGCTTTTATTTCTGCACTTGGACCTTTTTGCTTCTGCAGATGCTTTATCCATGGTTGTTCTGATAAGTATTTTCCATGCAGATGTTGATGTTGAGGCTTAGTTTTGCAATTGACCTGGAACATTCTGTTCTTGTATCATGGATGCATCTTATCAACGAACACTTTCAAGGCCTGCTGTCACAACCAATAAATGTGATAGAGTCTGATCAGGTTGACTGCCTGGAAGGCTCACCATTTTGGACTGATGAGTTAAGTGCAGGAAAACTGAGAAGTTCATCCTGTCATTTGCAAAGACTAGCCATTTTCCTTTTCCTTAGGTGTTCCTTAACTCTGTTGAGCATGAAAGAGAAACATAATGAGGAATTTCCACTGGCAAGCTCAGATTCTTGCTTGACGTTTGATCTCAATTTGAAAAACTCTAGTAGTGAAGGTCTGTCAGAGCTCCTGAAGTGGCTTCAAAGGCATCTTCCTGGTGATATTTTTGTAGATGATGAAACATATTCTTCAAGTTGCATGAAGTTTGCATTATCCTTCCTGCAGTTATATATGCATGAGGTTGTACTTGTACCTAGCCCTTTCTTATTTCTTAAACTATTCATTTCTTTCGTTGCCCCTTTGTACCTATAAATTAACGTGGGACTATTATGAGTCTTCAGTGTAACTTCTCTAGTCACTTGGTTTCAAGTTCTATACTTTCAAGATGCATTCCCACATCTTTATCGATAAAATTGTTGGAAAAACTCTTTTAAATGAAAAGTGATGCTTTCTCTAGGTTTATGTAGAATGTTAATTTTCACTGAAGATTCCCAATCTATTTTCTTCTTACCTTGCTATGTGCTTACTGCTTTTCTCTGTTTCGGTTTGTAGGATGATATCTTATTTGAAATGCTCTTGCAAATATTTTGTCTGCCATCTTGCTCCAGGCAACGGTGAATAGAAAATTCCTTCATTATGTGCTCTTGATCTTCTCTACTGCTGTGATATGGAAATCTTAGATTTGAATTTCTATTCATGATTAGGGTTGCCAGAGGGGGAATCTCAGCTGCAAAGAATGACACGATTTCTCTTGTTTCTGACCTTTTCAGTCCTATAGATTTATTTCATTTATTTCTTGCAGAGGTGAGTTTGACATGTGCAGCGAAAAGAAAAAGCATTTGTCGCTGTTGGATTAGTAAAGCTCATACAACTTGATTTTCTTATCATGCTGAATTTTACTGTTTGTATTCTCTGCAGATACATTATGATCATCAAGTTCTTCTTGATTACCTTATCTCCAAAGATATGGGGGACAAATGTGCAGAATATCTCTTGAGGTATGTATTCTTCTTACCCTTGTTTGGTAATGTTTTTATTTTTATGTTGTTTGATCCCATGACTTGGAATTTTTGAAACTTAGTGATATGATTGATTAGGATGGAACAGAGCTTCAGTGGATGTTTCTTTTGCGCATGTTGTTAAGTTACCATCCTTCTTTAATTTCTGATTGCTCAGGTGCCTGCGTTTGGTGTGTGATTCATGGACCCTGTTTGTGGAATTTCCTTCCTGTCAGGAGTCACCAACTCCATTACCTCCCAAGAGAAGAAGAGTCTCAGTGGACGGAATACATCTTGAATCTGGGTTTCCCAATGCATCATTGAAGAATTATTTAATTCCATCACCTCTTCCAATTGAATGCAAGAAAGAACTCACAATTGATAGCAAACATGTCAGAAAAGTGAGACTTTCTTTGGAGGATGCTAAAGATTGTTTGCTTTCACTGAAAGCATCTATTGATAGTCTTCATCAGAAAAATCTGTTTCCATATAATCCTGGAGTCTTATTGCGAAGGTCCGTTTACTTGCAATAAAATGCTATTTCTTTGTCCACTTCTCTTGTGCCATTTTCCCCTTTTCCCCTAGATGGAGTTAGCACTAGTATATCCTTCATTTATGTTTATCTTTATTTGGCATGGAATCTTGTGATTCACTTTTTTTTTCTAGTCTGTTCATGGTTGTGTTACAAATTCTCCACCATACAGCCACCTAAATTAATAATTAGAATTTGTGGAACAATTTTTATTTGGACAATCCTTTAGGGAGCATCGGAGCCATGCATACTATGAATTGAATTCTTCTTATATAATGTGGCCTGTGGTTTAGCGTCACTTAAATTCTCTGCTCACATAGTTTATCTAAATTTATCTGTTATCAGCCATGAATCTAAGTTGAGAGCTAGTAACTTAACCTTCAAAGCAGAATATGTGGGAGGTAAAGTACCATATTAATGAGTTTTAGAGTATGAATCTGAAAATTTGGGAGGTGGAGGGATGAAACTGTGTTTTTATGGTACTATTTATTTAAGATCATAATTTAGCTTATGCGTACCTTTGATTTTACTATAAGATCCTGGTTCTTTTCACTCTTTTCCTGATATTGTATTTATGATGTTTACCATTACCTTCCAATTGAAGCCTAGACTAGAAGGCTCACTAGAAATTTTTTTGGATGACTGGGCATGTCCTACATTTTATTCATAGAGGATGGAACATTTATTTTCAAATTTTAGTGGCTCATCTCAATGTCCGGCTCTCTTAGCATAGATGTCATTGAGCATTGTTCTGATTCATGACCCTGAACACTTCTTGTTATTGCTCAAAGCAGTTTGTAGATAAGCTTGTTGGATGTCTTCTTTATGTGATCTTATTATTCTTTTCTCTTCACTGACACACGATTTCATTAATGATTTAATTGCTTTATTCCTTTCTCTAAATCTAGTTATGGTTCCTAATTTGGTAAGGAAAAGTTTCCATTATACATTCAAGTTAATATATCTCTTATTCTTGTAGATTGATAAGATTTCAGGAGCTCTGTCTGAAGCAAGTGGAGATACAACATTGTTTGACTTAGTTCAAAAGGTTAGAATCCTTATTAAATATATGGATAAACAGGATTTTTGCGCTTCCTCATTCTCTTCCTTTTTTCTATTTTTATTTTTTATATCAAACTTAATAATGAACTGCTGTTTTCAAATAGTCTTCCTGGAGGCTTGGAAAGTATGTCATATAAGCTGTTAAGTTTGTTGATCAGTAGCGCAGGTATGTACAATTGAACTGAAGTCTCTTTCACTGTTTTCTTTGTTTAGTTTCTTTTTTGATTTTAGAGCATGTTGCTATAGTTATTGATCTGCAGAGTATTCTCTGCTGTTCTTAGCTTAACAGTGGCTTTTATTACATTCCTTGTCTTTAATTTCTGTCTCTACTTTACTTTCATAATAACTTTTAACAATAATAAGGATACTAAAATGACCAATTTTTCTTTTTTTTTTTTTCCTTTTGTGGGGGTGTGGGTGGGTGGGGTTATATAAAGCAATTAGTTGAATTACATGTTATTTGATTGGTATCTGTAAAAACTTCTAACGGCATGAAACAAAAAACTTGCTTTCAGCATAGTTTTACACGACAAATGTTTGAAGTTTTCAGCCTAGAATTTGTGGGTGGAATAACATTTTTCTAAATGCACAAACGACAAAAGATTCCTCAAACAAATAACCAAAAATTCTAGTCGTGGTAGAACAATATGAACATGTTATAATTGATGCTCAATAATATTTTGTATACATACATGTATATTGTAGTAGTTATTAATTCTGAAAATGGGAAACATTTTCTTAGATATTTCCGCACAAGAAAAGTGAAACAAGAAATAATACATCCATATTCTTTGTTGTTCTTGTCGTCAACTAAGATTTCGTAGAATAAAAGCCCAAGAAGCAGATACCTAAAACCGAAGCAAAATGGATAATAGGGAAAAACATTTTGTGCTCATTCATGGTGCTTATCACGGTGCTTGGTGTTGGTACAAAGTGGTCCCGCTGCTGAAATCCCAAGGTCATAAAGTGACGGTGCTCGACATGGCGGCTTCTGGAATTCATCCAAAACGCCACCAGGAGCTGAAGTCTTTCTCCGATTATGCTGAACCGTTGATAAGATTCATGGAAGAATTGCCCGCAGATGAGAAAGTGATCTTAGTCGGTCATAGCATGGGAGGAATCACCATATCTCACGCCATGGAGAAATTCCCCAATAAAATTGCTGTTGCTGTTTACCTTACTGCCTTCATGCCTGGTCCTCATCTCAGCATCACTACCATTATTGAAGAGGTACTTCCTACTTGACTTCGCATTAAACATGGATAACAACGACCTCTTAATTGTGAGTTTATATTATTATTATTATTGGGAATTCACGTTCCAATTGAAAGAACCTGTTTTCGTTTTTCTTTTACTAAAATACTTAAAAAGTGTCAGGACGGACATATTCTCGTTGTTGAATCTGAAAAGCCATTATTATTTAGCTTACGTATAACTAATCAATCCGCTTAACTTTTTTCCAGTACAATGTTCAGTTGGATTCTGAATTAGACAACTATCCTGAATTCGGTAATGGGAAAGACAATCTCCCGACATCCTACTCTGTTGGGCCAAATTTCTTGTCAACTATGTTGTATCAACTTTCTCCTCCTGAGGTGAGTATGTGTACCATCGTCACACATATACGTATGTTTGGTTCTGAGACTATATATAGTATGTAATTTTCTGGCTGGCACTGTATTTTGATACAGGATTTGGCACTAGCAACGATGTTGGTGAGACCGATAGCTCTCTATGGTGAGGAAGTGTTGGTTAAGGACATGGCATTATGTAAGGAGCATTATGGATTGGTACGTCGTGTTTATATCGTAAGTGACAAAGACAAAGTGATAAAGGAGAAGTTGCAGCGATGGATGATTGAGAAGAATCCACCAGACGAAGTGAAGCTCATTCAAGATTCGGATCATATGGTCATGTTCTCCAAGCCCCAAGAGTTATCCTCTTGTTTGCAACATATTTCTCAACAATATCACTGATTCAATAATATATGCTTTGATTTTATATAAAAATGAAAAAGCAAATTGAAAAGTAAAGGCAAGGGAAGAATCGGAGACACCTTCAAGAATTGGTATTGAGGGAACATGGTTCTTCTTCTCATTTACAAATTTAATGATTTGGGAAAGAACTTCATGAAGAGATAACTCTAGTGCTGCATGTTGCGCATTCCTCTCCTACGGGGCACTATCTATTGTTTCCCATAGGAAAGAGGAGAAATCTGTTAAATAACCACAAAGAAGTTCATATAACTATCACAAATGGCATATAGATAAACTATACCTTCAGGATCAACTACCACTTCTGAATGATGAGACTAATTCCCAGAATGTGTTTTTGGATGGAGTACTACGTTCAAATTTACGTACCCTGGCCCCCCAATAAAGGGGGCGCTCAACTTTATAAATGAACCATGGTCTGCGTCTCTCGATCTTGCGCTGCGTGGCACCACCTAATTAATATGAATATAACAATTACCAGCCCGGAACAAACAAATAGATTGTGGCAACACTTAGCTAATATGAATATAACAGTCAACCAAACCATTGGTAATTAAGGCAGCGGCTGATAAATTACAAGTTTCATTTTAATTTTATTTAAAAAAGAGTAGCAACAAATTACGTTTTGTATTTTTTTTTTTTTTTTAAAAAAAAAAAAAAAGTGGTTTTTTTCTCTTTTCTTAATGAAAATAATTTGAGTATAAAAAGTTTGAAAATTTAAAAGAAATAAATGTCAGTTTGGTCTGAATTGCCTGCTATCTATACAGGTTTATACTCCCTATGTTATTTATGCATAGTATACAAAAGTAAACAAAGTTGAGCACGATCAAAAAACTCCATAGGGCGAGAGAAAATTATAGTTATCATGGCATACCTTATTAGCGTAGTGTTAGGGCTACTGTTTGCAGTGACATTCTATCAGGGGCTCAGCAGATATCTATCAAGGAAGATCCGCGCGAAACTTCCTCCAGGTCCGACTCCATTGCCGATAATAGGAAACCTTCATTTGCTTGGTGACTTACCTCACAAATCCCTTGCGAAACTTTCCAAGAAACATGGTCCAATTATGATCCTGAAACTAGGCCACGTGACGACTGTCGTCATTTCTTCATCTGGAATGGCTAAAGAAGTTCTGCAGAAGCATGATTTAGCTTTTTCCAGCAGATCAGTTCCCAATGCAATACACGCGTTCAACCACTTCCAGTTCGCCGTCATTTGGCTACCCGCCGTTGCGTCCCGATGGAGAACCCTTCGCAAGGTCATGAACACTACCATTTTTTCTTTTAGTCGTCTCGATTCCAGGGAGCAGTTAAGGAGCAGAAAGGTTGAAGAGTTCATCTCCTACTGCCGGGAAAATTGCCAGTCCGGCGGTGGGAAGGCGGTGAACATTGGGCGAGCTGCTTTCGGTACTTCCGTGAATTTGTTATCCAATACTATTTTCTCCAAAGATTTGACAGACCATTATTCAGACTCTGCAAAAGAATTTAGGGATTTGGTTTGGAACATCATGGTGGAGGCTGGGAAACCCAATTTGGTTGATTTCTTCCCCATTCTCCACAAGATCGATCCTCAAGGCGTACGACGTCGTACGGAGGTTCATTTCGGAAAAATTCTCGAAATTTTCCGTGGCCTCATCTCCGAAAGATTGGAGCAAAAAAGAAAGGGATCCGATTCCGAGGGAGGTGGTGATGTGTTAGATGTCCTCCTCGCTACCGCCGAAGAATCCCCTGATGAAATTGACAGGACTCACATTGAGCGCATGTTCTTGGTTAGTCGTCTTATTTAATTTCCTGATTAAATAATTATATTTCTTCAACTTAATATATATAAATATATATATATATATATACACAGGACTTGTTCGTGGCAGGGACGGATACAACATCAAGCACAGTGGAGTGGGCAATGGCAGAGATGCTTAAAAACCCAGATAAAATGAAGAAAACCCAAGCAGAGCTCGAGCAAGTAATTGGGAAAGGCAAGGCGATAGGGGAAGCTGATATTGGTCGCCTGCCTTACTTGAGGTGTGTTGTGAAAGAAACCTTAAGGTTACACCCACCGGCGCCATTTTTAATTCCTCGAAAACTAGCAGAGCAGGATGTGGAAGTATGTGGGTACAGGATTCCAAAGGGATCGCGGGTTCTGGTGAATGTATGGGCAATTGGGCGAGACGAGGAAATTTGGGAGGATCCTTTAGCATTCGTCCCGGACAGGTTCTTGGATTCAGAAATAGATGTCCGTGGCAGAGATTTCGAGCTGATTCCGTTTGGTGCTGGCCGGAGAATCTGCCCCGGATTGCCATTAGCAATGAGGGTTGTTCATGTAATGCTGGGTTCGCTGCTGAACTCGTTTAATTGGATGCTTGATGGTGGTATTGCTCCAGAAGATCTGGACATGGACGAGAAATTTGGCATTACATTACAGAAGGCTCATCCCCTCTGTGCTCTCCCGAGTCCGCTATAAATTCTTGCTTTCTTCTTTCCTTCGCATACAATAAGGCCATTGCTTCATTCAGTACCGACCTCAAGGAATCATACGAAAATATAACCATTATATCATAATCTCTTATTTGTTTTATATTTTAAAAATTATATCGGCCAGAGAAATCAAATTTATTAGCTGGTTCCCTGTTAGAATAGTTCAAGTGATAAGTCCATAGTCCAGCCCACCTAATCCTTGTCTAACCCAACTTAGTAGTCCACACAACCTACTCTCTTAATAAAGCTCATAAAAATTAGAGACTTATTTGGGCTTTCCAGATGGTAATTTTAAAAGTTATTATTTTTCTAGCTTACTTGATAAAATTACTAAAAGAAAGAATTCTCTCTCTACATGAAGAGATGAAAGTGCTGCTGGTCGAGCATTCCTCTCCTCTGAGGCACCCTCTATTGTTTCCCATAGGAAAGATTAGAAATCTGTTAAACCCTTATCCACAAAGGAGTTCACAAATGGCATATAGATATCTGTGTTTGTTGCATTGTAATCAATGCTGGTAGATAAATTATTACAGACTGGTAGTTATACACTATGTTGAGCTATATAGAATATAGATGTCAACATAATTTGTTGTTGTTCCTTGGAAAAAATTTTGAATATATTTTTCACAAACAGTTGCTACAAAATTTTGAAACTATGCGCTTATGATCAATTTGAAACTAGTATTTCTGACTTTATGCTTTCTTTCATGTTTGCTTTTGTTTCTTTGCAATCCATGTTTCCTGTAAAGGCTGCTGTGCACATTTCAAGTCAATATGACTGAAATAAATTGGGTTTATAGATTTGTTTGAACATGGTTTATCATGCAATTGAACATTTATTTTTCTTATTTCTCACGAGTATGTAGGGGGGTAGATATGTTGTCTTATCCTATCATAAGTTGGGGCTCTTTTGTCTTTCTCTGGAAAGAAATAAATATTAGCTTACAGCCACTATGGTTTGATTGATGACCATATAGGAATATGACACTTGTGGACAGTCTTATTTTTGCACAATATAGGATTTTGCTGACACAAAAAAAATGTTTTTGGTCTGAGTCCAAAAAAAAAAAAAACAATATTGTGTATCTGTTTTTACCGAAGATAATCGTAAGTGTAAATTCTATTCCCCCCTCTGCAAATTGAACATTGAGATATTGGCAATGATAGTGCTCTTGTTCTAGATAAATAGAATTTGTCTGATGTTCCAGAAAAATGGTATTTGCAAGGTACTTGGATTTCATTTTCTGATCGTTGCTTAACATTTTTAGTGTATCAGTGACTGGTGTAAGTCTACAATAGAATCAATTAATATCATAATTTGATTGACAAGATGTAGATTATTATTAATGTTTAGATTTCATTTTCTTTTCCAATGGAATTTAAACTCTAACCAACTCTCTCTAAAGCAGCTTTCTGAGGAGTGTCTGGGTCAGGGGTATGATCCTACACAAAACAAACATACAAAGTCAGTACTGCTTGTCCACGACCTACTACTCTCTTAATTTTAAAAGTCATTCTTTTTCTAGCTTACATGATAAGAAAATTACTAAAAAGACCTCTATCTAAGATAGTTTTTGTTTTTGTTGGAAATTTACCTCATCAGGCAGGAATGTTCTCCACAAAAAACTGCCTATCATTCATATCAACCCAACAATCCACATCTGCTACAATGAATAAATGCTACCTGATAAGTGCGTAATTAACTTGAAACACTGATTAAATTAATTCTAATTTTTTTTTTTTTTTCAAAAAATGAATTTAAATATGATAAAAGATAATTTGACCGTTGTTAAGAAGTTTTTTATTCTCTTATTTTTTTTTTTTTTTATAGTGGGTGTCCGAGCCGGGTTGACCCGACTAATCCTCACTCGGATCTAGCAGCATTTTGCTGGATCCCGGTGTCGAACCCTCGTCACCCCACAAGAGGGAGTGCTTGGGAGGTATACTTGTACCAACTCAACCACAAACACTTGACGTTGTTAAGAAGTTTTTGAATATACCTAAAAAATGAAGTTTAAACAAGAAATATTATTTCTATATCGAATCCTCCAATTATATAATTAACATAAGATTCAAGTAAAATCCTCCAATATTTTTAGGTTTTAATTTTTATGTAAAGAAAATAAATTGCATGCAAGAACCCTAAATTTTTCTTCTTTGATTTTTATAAATAATAGAACCTGATTTTTGTTCATAAGTTAGACCACCCCTTTTTTAGATAATTTTGTTTATCACCATAATGAGTTTTTTTTTTTATTATTATTTTTAAATGGAATATTTATTAAAATAAAAACATTACAAACGTGAATGACTAAAATCATTCACAGAAATACAAAGCACCAACCTAAAACTAAGTGGCGCAGGGAGCAAACTCAATCTAAAACTTTTGGTGAGTTGGAGAAAGCCGAAAATAAAATTAGAAATACATAAAAAAAAAAAACAACAAATATACTATTTAAATCTAAGATCTTCATACTGTCAATTTCAAACCTCATTTGCGAAGAGAGTTCGATTATGTCTTCTTTCTTCAATAGTAGTCTAATCCATCATGGACACATCAAAGATGACAGAGAAAGAAGCGAAGCAACAGATTAGCTGATCTATGGCTCGAGGGAAGGACTTTCAAATTTAGGAAGGCAGATTGGCGGTCCTGGGTGGTTCTTTGCTGTAAAAAATGCTGCCCTTCTCATCCAACCATTACCAATCCTCTTTCTTTAATCGATTAATGCGGGACTTGACTAAGCAGACAGATGCAATGCTGTTGTTGACCATGCCCCTCCACTTGTTAGTAGAGTACCTCTTCCCTCTTTTCCCCTCAACCAACCTAAACGCCCTCTCGGTTGCGCTTGAGGTTCAAGGGCTACTTGTAAGTAGAGTAATCTGAGCGCCCTCCACTTACCTTCAATTATAATGACAGATATAGTCACCATTAGCCATTAGGCTGTTGGGATTTCTATTTTTGAATTCTTTTTTATCTGGCCAAATACTTGAAATGGAGCCATAGCAAGAAAGACCAGAGATTCTTCATGCCAAAAATAGTGAGTTGTGGTTTAATGTTTGCCACTTGTTAATATTTTGTACAATTAAAAATATATACATTTAATTTATCATTGATATTTTATGTCGACCCCGCCCTAAAACATATGCCAGGCTCCACTTTACTTGGGTTTAGATGTCCTAATCTTAAATTATTGAGATAATAATACTTTACAAGTGTTTTTTTTTTTTTATCTTTTGGTCAGTTGACCACATGTAGAGTTTAGTGGTGATGATTCTTTGTTCCAAATAGTATCGAACATTTCAAGACCGACAAAGACAACCATCTTTTAGGCCATCGTTTTAGGTCAATCACATAGCCAGAGGAGGAAAGAGAGAGCCGTGTAAGCCTCTAGACTAGCCAAAAATTTCATATTATTTATATATTCATAACATAAATATTAATTATTAATGAAAAATATCTATTTTTAACAAATAAATGTACTATTAATTAGTATATTTTTAAAATTTATTAACAATAATAAATTAGTCTATTAAAGCTCATTTCCAATAAATAAAAATAAAAGATCGATATTTTCATCTCTCTTTTTGATATACTTATAATTTCTATTATTTTTTATTAACAGTTTTATTTGTTAATTAATTTATTATTTTCTTTTCCTAAGAAATTTATTATGTTTTGATAGTGTTTATATTAAAACAAAAATACTATTTTAATCTTCAACATAAAAAGCATTATCTTCGATTTTATTGTTATTATTATTATTATTATATATATATACATATATATATATATTTTTTAAATTCTTATACCAGGTTGCTTTTTTTTTTTCCCTTTTTTTTTTATCATTGATTGATTTATTTTCCATTTTTATTCAAAAATTTTCTCTAATTCTTCATTTATAATCTTTTATTTGCATGCTATTTTTTATTATTTTTTTAAAATATTTCGTTTTTGTTAATTTCTTATATTCTTTTTGTTTGTTTTCATATATTTTTTAAGAGTTTCTCTAAATTGAAATTTGTATTGTTTAATTTTTATTATTCTAATGCAAAAAATGTCAATAAAAAATAGTTTTAAAAGGTTAATATAATATATATAATATATATATTATAAATACTTAATAAATAATTTTATCTTTAAAAAAATAATATTAAAAAAATCCTATAAATTTGTTTGCCTAAGGCCCTCAAGTCTCTACACTGCTCTGAGAGAGAGAGAGAGAGAGAGAGAGAGAGAGAAAGACCATGGATTGCCTTAGCAGCATTGTTTTAGGGACACTCTTTGCTTTTGCCTTCACTCTCTACCCGAGACTAAGTTATCTATGGAGGAACAAGTTCAAGAAGCTTCCACCTGGGCCGACTCCATTGCCAATTATTGGAAACCTCCATTTGCTAGGTGACCAACCTCATAGGTCCTTTGCAAGTCTTTCCAAGAAATACGGTCCGGTAATGAGCCTGAAATTAGGCTACATAACCACAGTAGTCATTTCTTCGTCAGGCGCGGCCAAGGAAGTTCTGAAGAACCAAGATTTAGCTTTCTCAAACAGATCAGTTCCTGATACCATGCATGCAATCGATCATTCCCAATTCTCCGTCGTCTGGCTACCAGTTGCCTCCCGGTGGAGAAAACTTCGGAAAACATGAATTCTTGCATGTTTTCTGGTAATAGACTCGATGCTAACCAGCATTTGAGGCGCAAAAAGGTCCAGGAGCTTATTGACCATTGCCAAATACATTGCGAAACTGGGGAGGCAGTAAATGTCGGCAGAGCTACTTTCAGGACTGCCCTGAATTTATTGTCTAATACTATTTTCTCCAAGGATTTGGCAGACCCTTATTCTGATTCTGCAAAAGAATTCAAGGACGTGGTGAGTAATATCTTGGAGGAAGCTGGGAAGTTTAATTTGGCTGACTGTTTCCCTGTTCTTACCAAGTTTGACCCTCAAGGTACGAGGAAGCGAATGGAAGATCACTTTCAGAAACTCTTGAAAATTTTATCCGGTCTCGTTGACGAAAGATTGGAGCAGAGAGGAACCCGTGGCCGTGAGCGTGACAGAAACGTCGACGTATTAGATGTCCTGCTTACTACCAACCAAGAAAGCCCTGACGAAGGGATTGATAGGAACCAAATCCAGCATATGTTCTTGGTTTGTACTCCTCTTTATCTCTTACAAATTACTCGATTCTTTGGTTTATCTGCATTTTTCTTTCTGTGACAAGCTACGGGTGTTTGTTTACTTTGTTTACAGGACATATTTATAGCAGGGACGGATACATCTTCGAACGCATTGGAGTGGGCAATGGCGGAGATGCTTAGAAACCCAGATATAATGAAGAAAACCCAAGCTGAGCTTGCAGAAATAATTGGCAAAGGAAAGGTGATAGAGGAAACTGATATTGCGCGCCTGCCTTATTTGTGGTGCGTGGTAAAAGAAACATTAAGGTTACACTCACCAGCTCCATTATTGGTTGCTCGCACTGTGGAGCAGGATGTTGAATTGTGGGGACACAAGGTCCCAAAGGGGTCACGAGTTTTGGTGAATGCATGGGCTATTGGGCGAGACGAAACAGTTTGGAAGGATCCTTTGGCATTTAAACCCGAGAGGTTTTTGGAGTCGGAATTGGATGTCCGTGGCAGAGATTTTGAGCTCATGCCTTTTGGTGCTGGCAGAAGAATCTGCCCTGGGTTGCCACTAGCGATCAGGATGGTTCCTGTAATGCTTGGTTCGTTACTAAGCTCATTTAATTGGAAGCTCGAAAGTGGCCTTGCACCAAAAGACCTGGACATGGATGAGAAGTTTGGCATCACGCTACAAAAAACCCATCCCCTCCTTGCTGTACCATGCCCGCTCTAAAATTCTAGCCAACTCTACCCTACTCCATTTGCTATCCGTCCCCTGTACTCCAGAGCTTTTTTTTTATTGTCTTGTACTTTTACTTCATGACTCCTCAAAAAATTCAAGGTCATTTGCTTTTACCTTTTGTCTCCACACCACAATATTTTTATTTATTTATTTTAAGTGTGAAATTTGCCTGAATAGAAAAATGTTTAATTGGCAGGCATATATCTTCCACAATTCCCATTTATACATGCTTGGGACGGTCCAATTACATCAAAGGAACAATCAAATTCAATAATAATAAAGAAAAGTGAGCAAAATGGTAAAATTGACCCCTGGATTATTGATATATGAGACATATCATTCCATTTCCTCTTTTTAATGTCTTATCAACACCAGCCACATCGTCAAATGGGTTGTGGCCGAGTGGTCAACACTTCATGCTCCCAACCTAAAGGTTGGGGGTTCGACACCCAATTCAGTCATAGTGCTGCCAAATCCGGTTTCAAACCAAAAAAATAAATATATAAATAAACATCAGCCACATCCACGTTTACCCATCCCTAAGCATATAATATTCACACTATAACACAATAATTTACCTCAAAACTAAATTCTCAACATGAGGCTGTTTAATTAGTCAGCTGAGCATACTTGGATGTCCAGTCTGGAGCATCCTCTTCAACATGTCCATCCCAAACGCAGAATCTGATGAACTGAACAAGGTAGCATATAACTTAACAGCTTTTCAAATAGATACATCCAAGGAAATGTAAACAAGCATCAATGTCCTATACAACCATCATTTCACGGGCAATGAAATGCAGATAATCAATCTCGATGACCACATATATATAATGCACAAGGCCCAGGTCATCACTACTACTGATCTCAGAAGTAAACAACGGCAATAAAGAGTTAGCTTTTTATTTGTCTCCCGGTTGCCTAATTTGAAATAAGACTAGATTGACTTAACAAAAAGAGTCCAACAAAGGTACTTCTCTAACTCCAGCAGGTCAACAAGAAGGCTTGGAGGTATACATGCCTACATCACTGGTACTACCGACACCAGAAAGATTAACAGACAATAGAGAGTTGAATTTTTGCAGATAGAAAATATGACTTGTCCTACCAAAAGGTCCTTATCCCATTGTCCATCATGGGACTTGTAAAGATAGATTTAACCCCTTTCTATCAGGTTAACCTTATAGAACATGACAATTTATCTTGATTTAATACTCCAAAAAAGGCTAGGGACTACACCAACTCCATTATAGGATAAATTAGAATAGGAGAAGGTATAAAAGTACACATAGAAATAATTCAGTGATACAGATCGTAAGTTTATTTTAATAAAACCGAATCACACAAATTTATCATTATGAAGAATGCACATGAGTGCATCTGATATTTATCCATCATTGTCTCAATTTGTCAGTATTTGCTACTCAGTCTCCAGTTTGTACTCCATTATCTGAAGCTATACCCATAAACAGAACACGTTCCAAATAGCTTCGCTGTCACCATTTTCATCATATAACCTCAATCAAATGTAACTTACACAAAGTAAAGTGTTTCAAGAGTTTTTTCAGCAAATACTAAGAATATTTTAGATGGCCAACAGTTCTAGGAACATGGACTATGCTTAATGACAAAAAGACACGTGCATCACAGAATACAATATCTTAGAAGCAAAAAGCACATAGAAACTAGCTAAAAAGCAGTTCGGCCACAACTTCAAGAACATCACCTGATAAACAGACATTGGGTATTTAAAGAACGCAAACTAACAGTAGACTATAACATTTAGATCATCTTAAGCAACATACTTACCTTGAGATGGTGATTTCATAAGGAAAGGAGACACCCTCAAGATTTGGTATTGGGGGAACATGGTCCTTCTTCTCATTTACAAATTTAATGATTTGAAAAAGAACTTCATGAAGAGATGATTCTAGTGCTGCTCGTCGAGCATTCCTCTCCTCTGAAGCACTCTCTATTGTTTCCCATCGGAAAGAGGAGAAATCTGTTAAACCGTAATCCATGAAGGAGTTCATATAGCTATCACAAATGACATATAGATAAATTTTACCTCCAGGATCAACTACCACTTTTGAATGATAAAACTTGCCAGTATGCGCCTTTGGATGCAGTACTACATTCAAATTTATGTACCATTGCTCCCAATAAAGGCGCTCAACTTTATTTGTGAACCATGATGCTTGTTTGTTTTTGACTTCGTAGAATGACAAACATATCTGTATGGTATTGTAATCAATGCTTACAGATAAACTACAGACTAGTAGCTATAGGATATGTTAAGCCAACATTCACATATTAATACCCAGAAAAGAGAGAGAGAGAAAATGTGAGGAAATCAAAAGAATCGGATACTAGTTATAAAATATGTACAAGAATCACCTAGAGTATAAAAGGAAATCCAACAAGTACAAGACATTCACAGTGAGCAAAAGAGCAATGAATTGGCCAATATTCCTAGTCGAGACAAACCAGACAAACTATGGTTTGGGAAGGGATGATTGGAAAAATTGAAGGCTCTGAATTACATGATTCTGCAGAGATAAACATAGCAGTATCTTTGTACTTGCTGTAATTAAAGGTAAAGAACTCAAATTAGAAAGCTTCACCATTTTGCCAACATATTTACATGTAACTAAAGTAGAATGCAAACCATAACCTATAGAGTGATAGACTAAACTCAATTAATTCCTCTGTCAAAAGCTTTTATTCTTATTGTTTTGGAATAGTTTTTAATCTCTTAATAATAGATATATATTACATTTTTTGTCCCCCAAAACTATGTTTACTTAATCTTTTAATTCACACATTCCCAACATATCATTAAATATGTCTAAGGGAAATATTAATCGCTTGTACTATGTCTCTATATTAATCATTTGATACAGAAGGAGTAGCTTACAAGACAGGTAGAAATAAGCTAAGAAAATAATCACTCCCTCTATCACAAAAATCTTATCAACGTTTGAAATTATTCATAGATTAAAGAATTGTTGAAATATATAGAAATATAACATAAAATGACTACTCAAAAAAATCTAATAATTTATTATGAATGTATGGGACAATATATTAAATAAGGGAAACTTTAGCAAAAAATGTCTCATTGATTTAGAAAATTGACAAGTATTTTGAAAAACCCAAAATAGAAAGGGATTGACATGAGTATTATTGAAGGTGGTATTGATCCAAATAATCATACTTTATTGTGATCCTAGGAATAAAGTACTTCAGCAATCAAACCTGATTTTTCTTGTTGGGATATTTTTCCACTCTATCAATAAATTGGGCAACCTTATCATCAATTTTCTTTTCAAGCTCTACATCACCACATTGTACCTGGAGAACAAGAAGACAATGGTACAAACGACTCTATTACAATGAACATTAATAATAATTTGAGCAACAGTACAAGCATTCTTTTGTCAATCTTGAGGAAGGCCAGAAAGGCTACACTTCCAGAGAACTAAATCAAACCAAATGAACCAGTGTACTAGTAGATGGCACAAGAGAATAACCAGTAAGATGTTGTTGCATTATTGGTACTTTTATAAAGATTTCATTATATTCAAGGTAGAAAAAATAAGCAAAATTCAAATATATAATTAGTGGGAATCTTGGAAAAACCTTTATCATTTCAGAAACACTAATTTATTTTTTTTTAAAATCAGCTCATGACTTCCTCCAAGTGCTAACATAAGTTATGTTATTCGTTCCAAATCAATGTCGTTGGTAACAGAAACTTAGATGAAGAGTTTCAAATCAATGTTCCTGAGTTCACATACTTACATAAGTTATGTCAAAGAGTTCCAAATCAATCTCCTTTGGCCGTACCAAGCCCAATGCTCTATGGAATAAAATAGTATGTAGAATACCTGCATAATTTCCAACTTAAACGGATTTAAGTTTCAGCAATAACTTATGCCTAATAAATATATATCAGGACCAAAAGAACCAACTTCTCTGCCACAAAGAATTACAAAACAAGATAGCAATAACTCAAGCTTCAGAAATCACAAACCAATAATCATCACCAGGATTGAAAAAAAAACGAAAAAACATCATGAGACGACGACTTACCCAGGTTTCTAACGCATGTCCATCTAGCCTAACTAGACAATAAGAATCCAAAAATGAAGTAAATAGAACAGATGCCCTTGGTATAAAAAGAATCAGGCGCCAAAGTTCAAATAAAGCTTGACACAAGGTCATAATTTTGATTATCGGAAGTCTTAAGTAAACATTCGATTATAAATAAATTTTTTTTAAAAAGGACAGAGATCAGAACTCACATCTCAAGACTTCTCCTATTTCGAAGTACTCGACGTCCTACAAAATAGATGTTAGGTTAAATATACAATATTCCAATCAGATGTCAAAAAACTACAAAAAAAAAAAAAAAAAAAACAATTGAAATCTACTCCGGGGTTGCTTACCAGTTCTTTCAGTTGACAAACTTCAAGATTCATCACGCCGCCAACCTAAATGAATTGGTAATAACTGAACTGAATTCAGGCACAGCAAGCGCTTTACGGCGTTCACTTCCGGCGACGATGAGGGGTCAAAGGACTTTTACAAGGTTAAATTGCTTCCTAGTCTACTTCGATTTGGCGATTACCATTGGTGCAGTGTTTATTTTAGAAAAAGATATATAAAGAGTATTGGGGAAATTAAATATAATTTTTTTTTATTTTAGAAGAAGATATTATTGAATGATAATCATCAAATTCATGATTTTTCAAAAAAAAAAAAAATGTTCAAAATCATAACAAAAGTCCTCCAATATAGAATAATGGTTCAATCCATCAAGAAAAAAGAAAAAAATTGCATATATGACATCTCATTTACTAAAAATCTTCAATCGTTAATGAATAAACTACTTAATAACCAACTAAAATAGGACACTTAATTTTCTACCCACATTTTTCCTTTTTTTTAAGTATTCTTTACTTATATGTAAAAGGATAAAATAGTAAACATATATATATATACACGTACAAATATATATATAATTCTTTATTATTCTTGATGAATAAAAAAGTTACCAAAAGCTTACATTATATATATATATATATATAAATTTTTTTTTATAAGTACATTATATATATTTTTTAATGCTATATAAAGTTTCACAAATTTTAAAAACTATTGAAATTTATGTATTCTGATATATCCTAGTTAAAAAAAAAATTAATAAAATAAACCACCCTTAAAATTGACAAATAATAATTGTCTTTTTTTTATCCGATATTTTGAATTTCCCGCATCTGAAATAACTGCTGCCGTCGAGAACTCACTCCATTATCGCCGTTACAGTTTTGCTGATTCGTTAGAAAATTAAAAATGAAATCAGTAGTCTTTCATTCTCCTGTTCTCGTAATATCTCTCACGCACATAATCACAAACAGTTGCCGGAAAATTTTGAAACTATGCGCTTTCGCTCAACCTGACCTCTCTGCTTTCTTTTGAAGGTTTCCGGAGGCGGTTCTCTTTGCAGACAGCGAAATTTAGCGTCAAAGGTGATTTAGGTGTACTCTTATTAGAATTTTCTCCATGCATACTTTATACTATTGTTTTTCGAATTCTTCTTCGGTGAATTCGTATGTTTACTGCTCTTCTTTAAATTTTTCCTGTATTTCATGAATTTTGAATGCGAATTATCTACCTGAAGCATACGAAAGGTTGATTTTGATATCAACTTAACATATTCGACGCCTTCATAAGTTTTTTTGGTTATTAGATGGTGAAAATACCAAGGATTTAGCATATTGGCTTTATGTTTTGGGCTAAGGAGATATCTGAAACAGCCAGACGGTCTTGTTTTCCACGATACATAAATTTAGAGGCAGGAAATCCTCCTGTTGTTTGTTCGCTAGTTTCAAATATACGAAGTTCTTATTAATGTTTTCTCTCTCTCTCTCTCTCTCTCTCTCTCTCTATCTCTGTTGCTCTAACTTAGATTGCTAGAATTATTAATCTTCTGTAACCTTTTTAAAGGATTCTGTTGCAATTGATTAATTACTTGATTTTGTGGTTTCATGGTTGCTCAATTCCTACATCAGTACTGCAATCTCAATGTGTTACTTACACTGTACAGCGCACTAGCCAGTATTAAATCTAAATATAATAGGATTCTACAGATTTTAGGCAGAGTTCAGAACATTTATCAGGAAAGTAGGAAAAAAATTTCAAGATATTTGTCCTTTGTCATAGAAAATAAGAACGCAAATATAATATATTTGGAGTAAGAAAACAACAGTTGTAATTGTCATCCTTTAGTATGAAGTAAAAGGATTATTCTCTTACATTATATTTTCCTTTAATTTCTCATCAGAAATACACATATTCTGGTGCGCTCTTAACATGTATTTTATGTTGGGTTTTTGGAGACGGATAATTGTTAGAATTCAGTTTATCATGCCTATTGTATTAAACTTAAAATAGTGTCATAGTTTAATTCTTAATTAAAGAATGATAGGGATAACAAGTCTTAGTATGAGACTTTGTAGAATCCTAATCCTAATAGATTTTGGAGTCATTGCCTTAACCTTAGTTGTGCCTATAAAAGGAGGTAAATTAGGGGTTAGATAGATGAATCTGCTTACTCAGGAAAGGGCATCAGATATCCAACTTGTAAATTAGGGCTTAAGTGTAACTCTAATTAGGGAGAAGTGAGAGTTTGATTGATTGTGCTTGATTGTGCTTGATTGTGGATGTAGGTCTCTTGTGCTTGATTGTTTCAATTCCCAACATTTTATACTAGTGGATTACTAAATCAGCACAAAAGTTGTGGTTTTGCAGTAGTTTTTCTAGTGTACAACAACCAATCACATTAGGGTGAGAAAGGAAATATAAGGTGTTGAAAGTGCATTCGTTCTCGATGTAGAATAGTAGTAATACCCAATGAATACATTTAATGCAGTAATAACTAGTAAAATACATTTAGCAAAAAAAAAAAAAAAAAAAAAAAACTAGTAAAATACACCTTAGACTTATCTATTACTGAGCTGTCAAGAAAACTCTCTTTTTGAGGGACCATAATGTGCACAACAAAGAATCAGAGTGACTCTCTGACTAATCCATTTTCTTCAAGATAGTGGTTTATTCAGATTAACGTTCAGAATGATTCATTTAGAATTCATCCCAATTAAGTATGCAGAAGTTATCCATTGGCAGGTTCCTCTGGTTCCTGATGTCTAATCATACTATTTTAAAAATTGACCATGGGCACAGTACATATAACACCAGTTCTTCATTTGGAGTAGGTGGAGCTTCTACACTCTATTGTTTTTTAAGTATGAAACTTGGAAAGGTTGACTTAAAAAATATATTGTGCAACAAAACAATATTGGAAGGTTAAACTGAATGACGAGGGTGGCTTTAAGATAAGCATAAGGATTCTAAATTTTTAATAGGTCACTTTTTATTATAATAAGGCAACTACTGAGAGGTGTGATCTCTGGTGTTTTTATCCAAATGTGAAATCATTTTGAAATTGGAAATGCACAAGCTCCAATAGTTGTATGTGGAATGACTTTAGAGTTGGATAATCTGTACTGGTCATGTCAAATGAGGCAACAATTACCTTTGTGATTAACAAATTGCAAAACTGAACATTCTCTAACTTGAATACTTGAATCATTCTTACAAGAGGTTGAGGTTTGACTGCAAGAAATATGTAATACATCCTTTTCTTATTAAATTAACTTGTTATGTTTAATATTTTTCATGATTCTCTATGGACAGTCATTAATAACTCCTATTACTTGATCAGAGAGCATGACTTCTGTATTTTGCAAAGAAGAAACTAAAGGATTAGTTCACTAATATAAGATCCAAATTCTCAAGTAGCTAGCATAATAATGGAAAGAGCTAATTGCGATTTTCCTCACAGAACTCAGTTGCGTCAAGAAGAAAATGTGTATTTCTGACTTTATGTTCATATTGTTTCCTGCAAAGGAATCAAATTCTCTTGCTTTCTTTCATGTTTTCTTTTGTTTGTTTGCAATCCCTGTTTCCTGTAAAAGCAGCTTGTTGATTTCTCTCTTATTTATTCTTCTTTTTTTCATTTTCCTTTTTTTGTTAGTCTTTGCCATTTTAAAATTATGGAATTTAGTAGATAAAATATAGGTATATATATTATTTTCTTTCCTGGCAGGTGATATTTCTTCTTTGTTTGTTAACTGAACCTTTCACAATATTTGGGCCACTTAGTGGTTGGTTGTTCCCACTAAATACTATTTATCATCATTGATAAGGTGGCACATTTCAAGTCAATATGACTGAAATAAATTGTGTACATATGGGTTGATAGATTTGTTTGAACATGGTTTATCATGCAATTGAACATTTATTTTCTAATTTCTGAGTATGTAGGGGGGGAGATAAGTTGTCTTATCCTATCATAAGTTAAGGTGGGGCTCTTTTGTCCTTCTCTGGAAAGGAATGAATTAGCTTACCGCCACTAAGGTTTGTCCACCAAATTTGATGGATGACCATATAGGAATATGACACTTGTAGATGAGAATCTTGTCATTCTACTTGTGGACAGTCTTATTCTTCACTAATATGACAATTGATGTGGATTTTGCTGACACAAACATGTTTTTGGTGTGATGATCTATTTTCCTGTGGAGATGACTATTCAAGGTTTCTCTCTGAGTCCAACTAAAAACAATATTGTGTATTTGTTTTTACAGAAGATAATCATAAGTGTAAATTCTATTCTTTCTCCGCAAATTCAACATTTCAGATATTCGCAATGATAGTGCTCTTGTTCTAGATAAATAGGATTTGTCTGAAGTTCCAGAAATATGGTATTTGTTGGATGATATATGAGGGAGACCATGCAATAATTGGTATTTGCAAGGTACTCGGATTTCTGAGAGCAAGAAGAAAATACTGAAATAAAACCATTCCTGTTCATATCTTTTCTAGTATTTCATTTTCTGATCGTTGCCTTAACATTTTTAGTGTATCAGTGACTGGTGTAAGTCCACAATAGAATTAATTAATATCATAATTTGATGGACAAGATGTAGATAATTCTTAATGTTTATATTCCATTTTCTTTTCCATCTCCACTTTTGACTTTACCTTATCCCTACCTTCTAAAAGTTACAAATGTGTTTCACATTATTGAAATATATTATGTATAAACAAACCAATGTTGAACAAAGATCATAAAAATTACTGATTCTCCTAAGAATGGTTTACAAACAGTACAATACTACTACTAGTATTCATTTTTGTCATGTGATGTTCACCCACATCCAGCTGGCCTCAGTTGTGTCCAATTATTCAATGTTACTGTACAACAAAAGTGTCTTCTGAATTTTTCTTATTTTCCCAGGTCATCCTTTGACTGATTCCATTTTTTATTTTTCCTGATTCCCTGAAAGCATTAAAATACTGTTTTCAGGAATAATTCCTTAAAAGTGTCCTGAGTTGCATCAACCAGTAGCTGGATGTCCAGCTTCATATACTATACCAAGTTGAGATGCCATGCATGTGTCTGTGTCTATTGCATTTTTATAAGTAGTTGCTTCATGTAAAAGATTGTGGGTGCCTTGTTTGTTTGTGATTAAAACTTCTTCTAAGTTATTTCACACACTGAAAAGCAGTTCCAGATTCTTCTGAGACATCGTCATTTGCAAAAGTTTCTTAAATGGACATTTTTCTCTCTCGAACTTAAGTCATTCCAGTGATGATCACCTGTTTCTGCATTAGTGGCAATGCAATACAATTTAGAGGAATTTAGAATAAAATTTAAGGCAGTTTAAATATTCCATTGAATATGATGTTGAAGCTTAATGTCTGTTTACAGAATATGGCTTACATGACTTTTGCTTCTTGATTTTGGATTTTGTTGAAAATATGATGAGAAACAAGTTTTTCTGGTTACCCCAAGATTACTGAAGCATTTCAGACCTCGAAGCCTAGTGTTTGAATGAACAGGTTGCAAAATCTTTATGCATCATGTAATAGCATTTATAATTACGCATTCTTGACTTGATTTCGCACTCCTCTTTTTTTTTTTTTTTTCCTTTTTACATCTACTGTAATCTCAATTTGACTTCACTGAGCTCTGTACGGTGGTTATAGTTTTTGCCAAACACCCTTTTTTCATTTACATTTTGGTTCCTATTGCTCTCGGAAACCAAAAGAATTTATCTTTTGCTTAAGTTCTCCCCACCTTTTTGGTTCAGTTTCTGTTGGTAAAAGGCCACCTGTTGTTTGAAGGAAAATATTAATAATTATAGACAAACTTGGGACAAGTAGCTCTGTAGGAGATTTCAAGTTCCACCATTCTGTTGTTTTTCCTCAGTTGTAGCCATTGTTCACTGGGAGAGAAAGAAGGGGAGGAGGGGGGGAGATAACATGAAGCATGTCATTCGGGATTGGGAGTAGAGTTTAATAAGGAATCTAGGTCTAGGCTAGACAAAATATTTTCCTAAAACAAGAAGTTATTCCAACTAGTTTACTCGGAGAAGCAAATCTAGTAATATTGGTAAAAGAAAATTGGTGGACAGGGCAGAGATGTTGCGCATGGGAATTGAAATTCACTTGGTTCTGAGAAAGTGGCAAACTTATCATCACTTGTTAACTTTTGTAGTAATTTTTTTTTTTAAATTCTTTATTCTCCAATTAAAATATCAGGCCACATGCCACGTTTCTCAAGAGACAAGATCTATGATATTCCTGCAGTATGGATTTTGTTCATTTTACCTTTTGTCAGGTTGAACCTCCATTGGAGTTCTCATCATACATGACTTGTCTGACCACGTACTGTACCCGGCCGGGTGGGGGAGGCCTTTTGAACACTTGGAGTTTTTTTTTTTTTTTTTTTTTTTCTTATAGATTTTGGAACCGTCTATTTCGTCAGCCTCAACCACCTATTCTCCTGCCTTTCTTTGTTTCGTTTATGATCTTTTTTCACTAGCTAATTCAGTGTAATCATTTATGTGCTTAAAAGGAAATGCCTTCTGGTTTCTATGGTTAGATTTAGACTATTAAAAAAGGTTGAGTGGTAGCGCATGACACCGTTGATTTTCAGGCAGAAAAGGCTTGCAATAATTACTGGAGCATTACTTGATTAAGGTGCGTGCAATGCTTTTTTCCCTTTTTTATTTTTTTTAAATTTTTTTTATTTTTTTTATTTTTTGAAGGGCATACTATAAATTAGTACTTGTAATATGGATCATTTAGAAGCTTATTAATATATGAGAGGAGGAAAAAAAAAAAAAAAAAAAAAAGGTACTAGGAAGCTAATGACTAGTATACTATCTTTGTCAGATAGGCATTCCATACTGATACAGTAATACAAAGAGGAAGAAGAATAAGTTGGAAGGAGGAGAGGCTGAATCATTGACGACATTATTATTCAGGCGCGCATATTAACCGTACTCTTCCTCCACTGAGAGATGAAAGGTAGGCTGAGAGAGGTCCGGGACCCGAGAAAAAAGCTGAATTGCCGCCTAAGGGAGAGACAACATCCGGGACCCATACAGAATGTGGAAATTGAATAGAAATTTTTTTTTTTTTTGGTAATTGGAAATTGAATAGAATTATTAGTATTATTTTCTTTCGCATTTCTTCAATTCTCCCATGCATTAGGCCATTTTGTAATTTAGCTTAGCTCAGTAATGTCTTTTCACTAAACAATAGAATCTCACTACATTACATGGATTGCTAAACTAAGCATATACTACTAATACTAATATTCCACATTCTTCTAAATGTTATTGAAGAAATAAATACCCTTTTATCAATAGGCTGACCGTTCCATTTTTTTTTTTTTTCCCTCCTCTAAATGTTACTGGACAAGCTTAGTAGGTAAATATAGTGTGAATCAAGAGAAAGACTAAAAGAGAATTATAAGTTGTAATTGGACTAATTATAAGAGAAAAAGTTAAAAAATTGAAAGAAGCACTTAGTGGGCTAATCTAAAAAAATGCGCGTTGATTATGGAAAGATGAAATTAGAAATTACTCAAAATGGATATCAATATCTAGACACATATTGATTCAATTTAAAAAGATTGTTCAATTTTAAAAAACATATCTTTAATGTTTTGACGAGTTATAGACACATATTTATGTTTTATTTATAACATATTTATGTTTTATTTATATTTTTTAGAATTTAGAAAGAAAGGGTTTAGGTCAACATTGATGCATATATCAATTTAATGTTTTAAAACTAACTTTTCTTATTTTTGGAGGATTGTTTCAAGTATAAATAGGGATACAAACTAATTTACAAATTCGAACTTTTTTAAACTTATCATGATTTTTGTGACGTTCAAATTCTTAATTTATCAAGAGAGTGATTAACCTTTGTGATGTCTTCAAAATTTGAGTTTTAAGGATTTTGTTTCATTAGGATTCTCATCTTTAATCATTTTTTTTGTTTTCTAGAGTTCTTGGTACATAACAAATCGATTCAATAATTAATCATGACAGATCATGTAGTAGATTCATATCAAAATATATAGTAGCCAAATAAAACAAGCATAAGGGTCCTTTGAAGTTTGATTACCTATTTTATCTGTACTCCAAATTGTGCACATTAAGAATGTCTATTTGTAAACAGAAGTGAACAATGCGGCTAATTTCACATCCTTGTTTTCTTTTTGGCTAAGAAAACTAAAATAATATTTAGTAATCATAATGAAAAAGGAAAAAGATAAAATATATATATATATATATATATATATATGAAAGCAGATGATGGTGACAGAGCAGAGAAGACAAGAAAAGGAGGGAGCCCGAGGAAGGGCCGAGCGGACGGAGGGTCCATTGACGGCGACCATATAATCTGACCGGGAGGCTGGCCATTCATCCACGATCCATCTGAGGTCATTTTCAGGTGGACCCTGCAGCTGGCTCCACCACAATAATGGTGATTAATCGATCAAAAAAAAAAAAAAAAGAAGAAAGAAAGAAAAGAAAAAAACCCACTGAACTGAATGAAGGGAGAGGGAAGGAGTAATTTGCTAGCTAGGTTATATGTCCTCTTGTTATCAGAGAAATCTCTGAATCGGCCTCGCGTTCCGGACGGCACGCGCGGTCAGTTTTAAGGTCTGGGGTATGGTACGTATATATATTATATATATATATATATTATCTATCTGGTTGTCGTTGCTTGATAAAGGCAAAAAATGAATCTGATTGTTAGATGGATATATATTTACATATACATTTATTACATTACACAAATATACTCACACACATCTGACCTACACATAATGTACTCCCCGACTGCAACTGCAACTGCAACATTCAGAATTATGGAAAACAAGAACACATACACACACATATATATACATACATACATATATATATATATATATATATATATATATATATGTTGTGCTTTACTTTAGTCTTTAGAACGAACAGGTCACTCCACATTTAGACCCCAAACCTATAATTGAGCTGTCACTGCTGAGCAGAAAAAAAAAAAGAAAAAAAGAAAGAAAAGAAAGAGAGAATAGGTTTAAACATGCATGAGTTCCTGTTATGGCATGCAGTTTCCATTAGTATTGATCTTTCGGTATCTACTTTCACTATCCATCCTTCTCGAGTTTTGATCCCATACATATAAATGTGAAACCATATTTAGTATACATACATATATATATATATATATATATATATATAATTTCAGTAGTATAACTCTCACGTCAAAAATCTTGCACCAACTCTCACAATTACAATCCTTGTGTTTTTTTAATATAAAAAGTAAAATTTTAAAAATATTTTAATTTTTTTTGGGGGGAGAAGCGAACTTCGCAAGCGTACCTTTGTATCACGAATTCGTGTTTTTCATTTACTACACACCCTTCAGGACTACTCACAATAATGTGGACGCAAAACTATGCTACCTACCCACATACATACATACATACCTACATATATATATATATATATATATATATATATATATATATATATATATAGATATAGATTCAAAGAAAGAGTAGGAAAACATGAAAAAAAAAAAAAAGTGAAAAAAGTGGTATTATTCATGCATAAATTTAAGAGTCTTTGGATTACTTGATTCAATATTCAATTAAAAATGTATTTCATCAACAAGATATATAGTTTCCTTTCTTATAAAACAAGGGTTTTCATCCCGAGAAAACGAAAAGGAGAAAACGAAGGTGAAAAGAAAGAAAAACACGAAAGCTTTCACCTGTTACACGCAAATAGGAAACTTTCATATTTAATTTGACCAAGAATTCGTTTAACTTTGCTACGCCATAAATAGCTACAACAATAATTGGACGATTGGTCTATATATATATATATATATATATATATATATTTATATATATACATGCACTAAGAATATAGATTTATTAGACAAATGAAATTCAACTTTCACAATTCCATCTTTAGAGGTCATAATTTTATCTATTTTAAAGCTTTCCAAGTTATAATATCTTTTTTCCAATAACACACACACATATATATAGCCTTCTAATTACGTACCAATTTTAGAATAAATTGGAAAGAGTTTATGGGGATAAATTATTCATTTTTGATCCTTTTCTCTTTCCATCCCTTCATAATAATAGTTCAAATATAAAATGGACATTTAATTGTGATTTACTTAGTGAGAATAATTATAAAAATAATTAATTATAAATATTGTACAATCCGTATATAAATTCAAGGCATAAAAATATATAAATTATTAAGTAGGTATCGAGTACCAAACAAACTCAAGAACAAGAATTATAAGCAGAACACACGATGGCAATCATTTAACATCTCAAAATTTTGAGGATGAACGTCAAAGGAATTAATATATGGGAGTACTCATGGGGGGCAGATTTGATGCCATAATTTTGGGAACAGTGAGGAAATAATATATATATATATATATATATATATATATATACATATACGTATATGTATATGTTTAAATTATAGGGTGTGGTGGGGATATTAGCTTTACACGTATTTCCATGTGATGATCAGTTCTCTTCTTCTTGAATTAGTAATCATTACAGATTAAACAGCATCTTTATTAGGTTGGAAGCACAATGCCAAATACCAAGAATCAAACCCATTCTTTGCCATAATCTTGATTGATTGCATTGATCATATCATTATATATATATACAGAGTCTCAGTCATAGACTACCATATATTTCCCACTTTCTCTTAAAGATGATGGTCTTGAAAATAAATATTAGTAATTCCTAATTTTTAACTACCAGAATTAACCCTTCTCTACAGAATATATATATATATATTATATATTGTGGTAGAAAGTTGGAATTTTCATTTCTGAACCAAAGATTCGTAGACTGTAACAATAAAAGTTGTAGTTGGTTTCTTACATATTGACAAGACATCATATATTATATTATATATGGGGGAGTGGTGGATTATTCCATGAAGAAAGAAAAAAAATAAAAAGGAGAAAAATTTACATAGAATTAATCATTCAGTGGATAAAAGTAAAAGGAAAAAAAAAAAATCTAAGACCATCTTTCCATGACCACAAAAACAAAGAACACTAAATGCCAAATCCAACACTATCAGTTTCTACAGTTAATAGATGTAAAAAGTAGTCTCCTTCTTCATTCTTGGGGGCAACTACATATATATATATATATATATATATATAAAGCTAGCTTTCCCCTTAGTGTACCCTTCCTCTCTATAGCTAGCTCACTTCTTTCTTATATTCCTCCTACATAATCTTTGGGGTAAGCCTAAGCCAATATATCAAATATCAAATATCAAATATCAAATATTATATATCAATATATATATATAATATATATATATATATATATATATAGAGATTTCTTGTTTCTCATTGATCTTTGCATGGTGATATGATGATAATGCAACACTTCTCTATATCTTTTTAAATTAAAGTACTAACCTTTTTCTTGGGTTCTTGAAACTCATGTTGTAGATTCTCTCGAAGGAGAAAAACAAGAAAAAGAAAATGATTCAAGAACTATTGGGAGAAGCTACTGCTGGACTGATTAGGCAAGAAAGATCAAAGTTTTCTTCTTCAACAACAACAACCACCACCACAACCGCTCCGACAAACTCCTCCACCACCACCACGACGCCTTCGTCGGAAAACCTAAGATGTCCACGGTGTGATTCTACAAACACAAAATTCTGTTACTACAACAATTACAATCTCACTCAACCACGTCATTTCTGTAAAACGTGTCGCCGGTATTGGACCAAAGGCGGTGCACTACGTAACGTTCCTATTGGAGGAGGATGCAGGAAGAACAAGAGTACGAGCTGTTTAACTTCGTCGTCTTCATCGTCTTCTCCTGCTAATTACTATAATAATAAATCTAATCTTAATAATAATAATAGTAATATTGCAAAATTGAAAACCACAATTTCAGCCGAATTAGGAAAGTCATCATACATCAACAACAACTACAGCTTATTCGACCACGACCTAATTTCTTCAAACCCTATTTTGTTCGCTTCACCTCAAAATTCTCATCTGCTTTCTTTACTAAGACCAAACCCTAACCCTAACCCTAGTCTGCTATCGAATTTGAATTCAGTAAAAGATGAGCCGGTCTTATTTCAATCCCACTTGAGCTCCGACCCACCACCACCGCCGGGGCCGACGGCCGTAACCCTAAATGCTAGAATACTTGGGTTGGATCCACTTGGTAGTAGTACTACTACTTTTCCATCAGTATGGAGAAGCAGCAGCAGCAGTAACCAACAGCAAAACGGCAGCGTTGTGGGAGAGGTACAACACAGCTCAGGAATTCTAGATTTTTATCAAAGACTGAGGTCATCATCAACCAGTAATAATTACTATCAGGATAATAATGCACCGCCGCCACCTGTTTCATCTTCCTCCTCCACAATACTGGAATCAGCTCCGGTAGTAGGTGGTGGCGCCGCCACTGAACTGAGTTTCTGGAATAATCATGTTCTTTCTTGGACGGATTTACCTACAACTCACGGTGCATACCCCCTTAACTAAGCAAAATATAGAGGTAATTATTATATATTATATATTACTGTGTTTATATCCTTTTTTTTTTTTCCTTCTCAATTACTTCTTTTAGATCAAGAAGTTAGGGTTTGGGGTGTTTTTATTATTATTTTTAAATCTTTTGGTAATTGTTGTATCTTGAATCAAATTGTACCTTGTGATATTACTTCTTTCCCCTAGTTAATTTCCTAGAGTTTGTAATCTCTGTTTCTTATATAATGTAGCAAATTAATGGCATAAAAAATAGATAATTTTTAAAAATTCTGGATAGTAAATCAAACACTTTCAGGAGTGGAGAGCTTGTGGGTGTAATGTGACTCGTTTTAAGCCTTTTTATAATTAATTGAGTTGGGAGAATATAATCAGCTGCAGTGCAGCTTTTGGTACACAAATTTATACGTGACTTCTTCTTTTGATCTTACAGTGTTTTGACAAAACCAAGAGTACTTTTCAGTACAATGATTTTTCGATCTTTAAAGAAGAAAAAGGAAGTAATATTGAGACCCTTAATTATTTTTCACCATTTTTCATCTCTTCTTGTCATCATTAGAAATTTAATTTCTTGCAAAAGTGCATCTATTTATTGGGACTATATATGTATATGTTCCATGATAATTGCTCAAAGAGAAGATTTCACGTTTTTGTTAGTTTTTTTTTTTTATTATTATTATTTTTTAAATATTGACATTCTGATTAATACTGATATATATATATTTGCATATTTTACTTTTTCCCATTTTCTTTTTTAAGGATAAAAGCAATAGTATAGGTACATATAGTACTTTTGAACTGAGCTTTAACCAAAACTCTTCTCAAACAAAGAAAAAGTCATAATATATATTGCTAGTGACTGAGTGGGAATATTTCCTAATTTAAGAGTCCAACTTATAAAGTCATGAGCTTTTATTTTATCATTTCAGTAAAATATGTTTGAAACACAAATATATATATATATATATATATATATATATTCCTTTTCCATTTGAGGACAAGCAGGAAGTAGCTAAAGAAAAACTCACCAAACAGCCCTTCCACATAAATATATATATATATATATATTGCCCATAACTCCGCATGGATTGTATTAAGAAAATGATATACGAAGGAGGACCAGCCATGCATGATCCTTAAATTCCACAAATTTTACGTACAACACATAATTATACTGCTCAATTACGTTGCATACATATACTATGGTCTTCTTCTTCGAATTCAGCATTCACACAAGCCTCTTATTAATTTTGTATTATGTTAAAGACTTAAAATCTTCAATTTAGTTTTAAATCTTGGTCGATTTTTCCAAAACTACAAACTGAAAGGGTCATTTTTCAAAGGATTAATTAAAATTAAAAAAAAAAAATTTACTACAAGGGACATATCAAAACCCAACTCAAAATAAACTTTAGGACAATAGAAAAAAAAAAATTGTATTGTGAAGGTTATACAAAATTATAAATTAGATAATTATTATAAGCGTGAGAAACTCGAGTAAGAGGGCGGGATGCCTGAAATCCTTATATAATTCGGATCAGTCAGTGTCTTTAATTAGTCTTAATATAATTATAATCCCCATGTAAGTTTTTAAGAAGGATCAAGAACTTTGGGCTGCTTAATTTCTTGGCCCACTAGTAACTGGACTATATATTTATCCCAAAAAATATTACGTACTATATATATATATATATATATATATTCTTAAGCATCCGGTATCCACCCTATAGGAATAATCCGGATTCGGTTTGGGCGTACGTAAAGGCAAATACATTATATAATTCGGCTGGTTTGGGCGCGCGTAAAGTCTAAAATTGATATTGAAAAAACAAAACAAAACGATGTGTAAGAAGTATTTATTATTATAATTATTTTTTTATTTTTGATGAGCTTATTATTATTATTATAATTATTGAGGCATATATATGTGTAAGAAGAATGGTCCAATATTTCATTCCCATCCTTTTGTACTTGTGCACGCGCCGGCGGCAGTCACACCCTCGTAACTGAATCAATGGCAGAATGGGCAGAAAGAGAAAAGAAAAAAGAATTGCATGGTTCTTGTAAATTAATTAATTAATTATAAAACTACTACTTCTTGGCCTTCCCGCAGAGTAAAGCATTATCTGGAATATCGTACTCAGTGTACAAACTTCGTTCATTGTTCCAAACTCTCATGTAAAGTTCTTGCCCTAAATATCGCCTTACCCAATTTGCAGATCTTAAGTTCCACATTCCTTTGTTGTCCATCGATACCAATATTGCGCTCCAAGAACTTGGATACACCTGCAATTCATCCAAATCCATCCATCCATCAACTTTCATATATATTTCTTTATTTTTAAAAGGGGTATTTTGGTAAATCTACCCTTTTATGCCCGTGAACAAGAATCCATATAAATAAGATAATGGACTCTGACCATTTAGCAAAAAAAAAAAGATAATGGACTCTGACCATTTGATTTTCTACTAGTTTACTGTTTTACCCTTTCATTTACAGACTCAAATGCCCACTTTACCCTTGGAAAGACCCATTCCTTTGATTTTTTTTTTTTTTGTTACCTGAACACTATTTCTGGTTGTGGCATCTTCCAAGTTGTATTTCTTTCTCAAAGTGGAGTTCCATAGTCCAGAACCATACCTGAAAATATATATGTATCAGTGAATTAATTAATTAATTAAGGTTATGAGTTATTAGGGTAGCTGAAAAACCCTATAGTGAATTTAATTAATTAATTACGTACCCGACAACCCAGAAATCATGGCCATCAAGATGGTAAGCTTGGACTGCATTTTCATTGTTTTGGAAAATAATCTCCACATAATCATGAAGAGTGATATCGTAAACGGAGGTGCCGTATATTGCCGGACCTGAAGGAGGGGTATCCTTAATTCCGTTCAAGACAAACACGTCCGGAATGTTGAAATAGTCGGCAAGTTTCAACGGTGTAGTTGGATTGACATAGGAGACCTTGTTAATGGAATATCTTGACTTGCCATTGATCTTATCTGCTGAGTTGGCTAATACGAGAGTTCTCGCTATTGGGATTGTTCCATAGTGAAAAGAACCTTGAGGATTTGGCCTTGCTGCATTGGCTGTCAAATTCCATCTTCAAAACAAATCAAGAAGAAAGATAAATATATATCAAATTCATTAAAATCTTAAATATATATATATATATATATATATATATATATATATATATATATATATATATATATATATAAAGAAAGGTATTCCAATAAATTTCTTTCAAAAAACTCAATATAATGTAAATCACATTATGAATATTATATAAATTCATAAATATTATAAATAGGTAAGAATAAGAACTTTTTCGAATAAGAATTAAATTTTAAACGGGAAAGATCACTGGTTAAAGCGGGAATATCGATCATCTGCAAACACGAGTCTACTTTTGACCATAAATGAACCAACCAACATGATAAACCTTTATATATATATATATATGTATACCTGATAGTTCTGGCTTGTTTCATGGACCAATGGAGTTGGTAAGTAGGGCCGATGGGTAAAGGTTTATCCGGTGGTGTTTTAGAACCAGCATAGCGAAGGATGGCGGTGGTGGTGAGAACGGTAGAAGTAAAACGAGATGAAGCAACAATGAAATAGTCCTTGATGGTAGCCTGTAAAGTAACCAGGAATGCTGCAGATTGACCTGGATGAATGTCAAGGGATTCGTACACGTCTTGCATTGTGTGAGATCCTTCCACTTCCACCAATGTCATCACGTGACCTTGGATTCTGAAGTTAATTGAAGTTGTCAATGCCAGATTCGATACTCTAAACATGTACGTTTCCCCTGAAACCATAAAATATAACATGTTAATGGCGAAAAGGGATCTTAATTAATGGCGAAAATTCTAACGAACTGAGTAGGATTTGACTTACCTTTGTTGCCAGTGAAGACAGCAGAATTAGGTAGCCCATTAATAAGAAGGGCATCAGGGAAAGGAAAAGGTTTACTGGAATCCAGCGTTTGTTGCAACACCTGTGGAATTAAAGATTACACAGACTTACTATTATTAGAGGAAAAAAAAAAAAGGTACATATTACTAACTTTCATTTGTACGGACTTTGATATAAATGGAAAGAGAATGATAAAAGTACTACGGACCTTGTTATCCAATTTCCACCAATCACTGAGAATTAAGGTGAATTCCTGCGAGGGTTTAGGATAAGGAATGGGTATTACGGATCTTGCCAGAATGTTAAAACCTCCAAAACCTCCGGCAGCTCTGTGCATCAAAGTTGATGGATAGTAACTGTACGTTCCAATTTGATCCTTTAATTGCATTTTGTATGTCCAATTCGAATTCGGAGGAATCGGACAGTTTGTTCCTAGTACACCGTCTTCCCATGAACTTTTCCTTTGCTTAATACCATGCCTAAATTTTCAACCACCAAAAAAAATACAATGAATCAATTTTCGTTAATATATGTCAATTTAATTCGATTTAATATTCATTATAGAAAATGTATATATATATTTTTTTACTTACCATGTGATGAGAAAAGGGTCATCTAGCTTGTTAATGACATTAACAATTATGTTGTCGTTAGTCACGGCATTGATGGTAGGACCTGGAAATTGGCCATTAATGAGAATTCCCTGCAAAATATCAAGGAATTAAATTATATAATATATATATATATATATATTGATAATGAAATTAATTACAGTACGTACCCTTTGCTTGAAACCAGGTAAAGGAGCAATTTCACCGTACTGAACCACCCACGTAAAAAATCTATACGGGTCTTCAGCATTGACTTGAGAAGCAAAGAAGCTGCCGGCGGCCAAGATTCCCAGTAAAAAGTGGACTAAGAAAATGGCTCTCCTCATTATTATTATTATTACTAAAATTATTGATTATAATCTCCTCTGATCGGAAACTGAAATGATCGGAGCGGAGGAGAAGGAGATTTCAGCTGATTAAATTCGCTGCAAAAGTAATTAAGGTCGAGGAGTATGCTGAAGTTTATATAACGATCAATGCAGGTTGTTCAATTCGTACGTACGTTAAAAAAAAAACATGAAATTATAGGTCTGCATGCTAACATGGCACGGAATCCTAGGAGGAATCGAGACTCTCTTACGCCGGAATTCATGCATGATCTCATTAATACTCAATAAGCTTTGTAAAATCTGCTTCCCAAACTTAGATCTGTTTTGACTATATATTTTTTTTTCCTGCAAGTTTCTATTTTTAATAGAAATAAATTAAATACTACCTGGGAAAGTTTCTATTTTCCGCATACTGTAGTACATCGTGCATTAAGTATTGTACATTTTAAGAAATGAATGCTAAATATATATATATATATATATATATATATATATATTTAGACATTAGAGGTGGTTGATTCGTCAATGGCGGTGAGAGGAAAACGAAAGGAAGATTTAAATTGAATGCGAGAAAAACGCAGCCAAGAACGGATCACCTGATTGCTTATAAAATTAGATAGTAATAATATGAATTTTTAAAAAAAAAAAGGAGAAGAATTTAAATGGGGACGTGGGTTTGAAGTTTTACTTCGCTAACTCACATGGAAGCAGAAATAAAAGCGTGGCTTATATTGTGGATCGACTGCAGAGCCCAACTCTGCTTTTTTGGGTTTCGAGATTTCGGCTGTCATTCAGCCCAATTGTCACGGAAGATCATAAGGGATAGTATACCAATTGAGATACATATTGATGTTAAGAAACCGTAGTTTATTTGGTAACAGTTTAACTTTATGATTTTTGGATATTATTTGGCAATAAATACGTATATTTATAATATCAATTTATTGATATCATAAAAAGTTTGATTATTTTAAATAAAATTTTAGGAATGGAGAAATAAATATTAAAAAAAAATTAATGTAAAACCAAATGATTCTAAATTAGTCCAAAGTAAACATGGGATGTAGATTTATTACCAAATAAAATAACATTACTTTATTTAATTACAACAGGTAATTTGAAATGAATAAATGAACAGGGCAAAAGAAAGTCAACCGTGGATCTTAATTGATCAATTAATTTCATGTATGGTGACGGTTGTAGATGGTCCACGGCTTTATGAGTCAATGGAAAGTCACGTGACCTAACCATTTTATCCAAAAAAAAAAAAAAAAAAAAAAAAAGAATGATAAAAGAAAATGGTTGACTCTCTGTACACATAATTGCTAATTAAGGAGATTAATTAGGGAGGGCAGCTTAGGTCAACGGGCAGAATTAGTCCCCTCCTAAATTACATGTTAATTGTAACACTTTCTGGTTGGAAAAGTGTGGTTTCAGACACCATTATAATCTTGAAGGAAAGTGTAGGAAAAGTCCTGATATTAGGTTCATCAAAGAAATGTCAAGAAATTATTGTAAAAATAATGAGATATTTATAATTGAATTTTCATTAAAATAAAATATTATATAAATGAATGATTAAAGTTATTTATGATAATACAAAAAAATACCAATTTAGAATTAGGTAGAGCGAACATACTCAATTATTTAAATGAGTGAAAAAAAGCGGTAAATAAATTACGAAATAAATAAAATAAAAAACAACAAATATCTTATAGAGAGTTCGATTTACTTGCGCTCTAATCCATCCTAATGAGATTCTTATACATGTGTCTGTTAAGGTTTTTCCCCTTTACGGTTTCAATAGTGCTTTATTTATATAATTTTGCAATGTGTCATGGAAAATTGTTAAGGGACTGCACAAACTTACCCAAGTGGGATACGTTATTCTGTGAATTGGGATTTGCCGGTTAAAATTCATTAGAAAATGGAACAGTATTTTACCATTTCTTCTTCTTTAAATAAATGAAATAGGAGATAAAGGAAAACTAACTCAGAAAGTTCTTCACATACAATAGCTATAGGATTAGCTGATTTGAGTAAAATCAGACAAAGTAAAAACAAATTCTGATCTAACATTTTTGAGGTATAAACTTCGACGAAACCAAGAAATATTTTCCTCGGAGTAATAATCTTAACAGCCAAACTCTCATGACTGCACAGTATCTATATATTGGGTTATCCGTAAACTAAAAAACACTAGGAAATTAAGGATGTCGTCCAACAGCTTTGCCACAAAGAAGAACATTATTAGGGATGTCATATTCATTTGACAGACTCTTAATTGGGTTGTATACCCTGAGGTAGAGTTGTTGTCCCAAGTACTGTCTCTCCCAAATAGCTGACCTTAAGTTCCACATTCCTTGGTTATCAAGGGAAACAAAGATGGAAGTCCATGAATTTGGAAAAACCTGCAACCAATTACCAGCATTACTTACTTACATGATCTTGAATGGTGAATTTATCAGATTCTTGCAATGAATTTGGAAATCTTTCATGGTTAATTAATTACCTGTACAGTATGCCTAGTAAGGGCATCAACAAGATTGTATTTTGATCTACTGGCATCCGTCCACTGTCCCGATCCATACCTGTAATTTTTAGAAGGGGTTAGAGAAGTTATAAGAAGGTGTCTTTTCTGTTTTCATTTTTTTTTTTCACCACATCTGAAACAGGTGATGAGCATAATGACTTACCCAACTACCCAGAAATCGTATCCGTCAAGGTGCCAAGATTGAAGAAGCTTCTCATTGTTTTGGAAAACAACCTCAATAAAATCATGGAGATTTGTTGGGAGTACAGATGCAGCATAGTAAGCAGGACCTTCTGAGGGAACACCCTGAATGGAGTTCAAATCAAAAACTCCAGGGATTTCAAAATAATCAGCGAGCTTCAGGGGAGTATCAGGGTTGCTGTAGGAAACTCGGTTGACTGCATAACGGAGCTTCCCATTGATAACAGGTGCTGAGTTTGACAGCACAAATGTTTTTGTTATTGGGATTTTTCCATAGTGGAAAGAACCCTGGGGATTTGGTCTGGCTGCATTTGCTGTCAAATTCCACCTTCAAAAGAGAAACAAATATGAGACTATTAGGAGGCTCTTGATGAACGAGAACTGAAATAATTTCCTAAATTTGGAATTGGAATACAAGCTTGGAAGCTTCAAAATGAATGAACCCCTCTACTGCTGCATACCTGAAGGTTCTTGCTTGCTGCATAGACCAGTGGAATCCAGAAGTTGGACCGGATGGCACTGGTCCTGAAACAGGAGTGCGAGAGTTTGTGTAGTGTAATACTGCAGTGGCACTAAGAACTCTGCGTAGGAACCGTGTAGATGCAACAATGTAGTAGTCCTTGGCTGCTTGATCCAATGTAACCAGGACAGAGACAGATTGACCAACATGCACATCAATGTTGTCATATTCATTCTGGAGAACATGAGATCCTTCAATCTCAACTACCTTCATTTTATGGCCCTGAATTCTGAAGTTCAGAGATGTTTGCATGCCCACATTGGAGATCCTGAACAAGTAGGTTTTACCTGAAAATAGGAGACCATACAGTTGTTAGCAGCAAAACAATTGATAAACTGTATGCTATTTGATATGAGTAATAGAAAAATGAAAATTGCATTAGAATTATTTCATAATGGAATTAAAAGTTGGTTGACCTTGATTGCCACTGAAGGTTGACTGAGTTCGGCCATTTATAAGGACACCATCTGGGAAAGGCAGGGTTCTGCCTGAGTCCAAGATTTGCTGCAGCTCCTGTAAACATTGACAGGAATATGATGCATGTTCATAGGAAAAAAAGCTTTAAGATGTATTAAAGAGAAACTTCAGTCAAGAACTTCAAACATTCTTGCCCTTTTATATCATAACTAATAAACTTTTGAGCACCCAATATTAGCCATAAAATATGGACAAACCAAGGCAAAATCTTTCCAATTTTTTGCAAAACCAGTGCATTGCTCCAAAAGTAGAATATTTTTTTTAGAATATGAAAGCAACAGAAGTGCAACTAAGTAATTAAAAAGCAACAGGTTGGAGACAGAAATTATTACCCTGTGACTTCTCCTGTACCAATCTCCAATTAGCAAACTGAAATCTCCATCAGGCTTAGGATAAGGAATAGCAATCACTGATCTTTGCCAAACATTGAGCGTTCCAAAACCTCCAGCAGCTCTGTGCATCAGCGTTGAAGGAAAATATGAGTAACCACCAATCTGGTCTTTCGTTTGAAACTTATACGTGAAGTTTGAATTTGGAGGAATAGGGCAATTAGTTCCCAAAACACCATCTTGCCAAGAATTTTTCCTTTGCTTAATCCCATTCCTAAAAGTGAAAAAAATAAATTAAACTTACGCTGATTTTCTACCAAAAAAGATACAGTAACATATGAATAATGCACAGTTAATTTACAAAGGATGAATTGGACTAACCAGGTAATGAGAAATGGATCGTTCAACTTATTAATGACATTGATAATAACGTTGTCATTGGTCACAAAATCAAGCCTCGGACCTGGAAATTGACCATTGATGAGAATGACCTAAACAATACAGAAAACAGCCAAACAATCAGTGCATCATCGGAGAGAAGATGAGAATGCTATGAAACGTAATAAATAACTAGCTCCAACCTGCTGAGAAACACCAAGTGGAGAAGCTGTTCCATAAGTAATAGTCCAAGTGAAATATTTGTAACCATCTTCACCTCTCACCAATGAAACACTCCAGAAAGCCAAAATGGCAAAAAACAAATGGAGCAAAACTGCTTTCCCCATTGTTTAAAGGAGAAAAAAATAATCAAACACCCAAACCTCCAAACCTCCAAATCTCCAAATCTGCAAAATCAAAGTCTATCTATCAGAAAACTCCCACACAATATCATCAAAAATGCTAAAATCCTCGAATCAGGAAACTAAACAATCTATGCATTTTCATTTTCCAATAAGAATGCATACACACAAAATTGCATCAAAAATGCTAAAATCCTCGAATCAGGAAACTAAACAATCTATGCATTTTCATTTTCCAATAAGAATGCATACACACAAAATTGCATCAAAAACAGAAGAAAATGCCTCCTATCATATCCCAAAAAACAAGCAAACAAAATTTAAACAAACTCCAGCAATGCAAATAATGAACAAGAAACTTACCAGATTTTCCTGAGATTACGCCAAAAAAAAAAAAGAGGAAGAATTGAAAGAATCAAAGAATGTAAACAGGAAGAAGAAAAAAAAAATGTGTTTCAAGTCTCGCGGTTAAGCTGTAGCTTAAACAGAGCAGCTAGAGGCGGTGGAGCTGTGCATCATAATAAATAGTAGTAGTAGTAACAGTACTCTATTGAGAGTTGCAGAGAGATGGAGCCAGCTGAGTGGGCCCTATCATATTGCTAAGTATAAATAAATATATATATATATATATATGTGTATATATCATGTTCGGCGCATCTCACGCGTTTTCGCGTAATTATACAAAGTGTAATTTGTACAAAGTAAAATTCAACGTGTTTTTGTACAAATTTCGAAAGTAATGTGAAAATAGTTCTTTTTTTTTTTCTACTCTGTATTGTAGACTACTTGATTTTAAATAATGTTATATAAACTTAATATATTTTAAATATGTCAATAAAATATTAAAATTAATATAAAAAATTTAATTGTAGGCATGGGGAATAGTTGAAGATTGGTGCAGCCAGGGACAGTGGAAAAATTACCACATGACTTAGCATGAATGCCGCCGCTGATTATATTGATTTCAAACCATTTTTGGCGGTCAAGTGGGTTCCCCCCTTCTTCTCTTTTTTGCCCTTTTATTTCCCTCAATTGCGGGGTTATAATGTTGGCCTTCTGTTTATCACCTTTAGGCGTCGACCTTTTTTTTTTTTTTTTCTTTAATTTGAGATTTTATTATCATTAATATATGACTAAAATTTACTATTTCTCCAAAATATAATTCATTTTTTAAATTTTTATATAACATATATAACTGATAATTTCTCGTATAATATTTTTAATATTTTTTTTTATCCTGCCAAACTAAGTAATATAATAAGATTATTAATTTTCTATTAACTAAACTATAATTTTTTATTTTTTGTTTAGGTGATGTTAAAGTTCGAACTTTAAATATGTAACTGTTTAAAATTTGGAGGTTAGAGTTTCTTCTTGCAATATACCAACTAGACTTGAACGGAATTAGTCTAAATGTAAATTAACTTTAAAACATTTTCTTATAATTTATGATCCATTTAGGATATCTCGTGTATTTAATGAAAAAAAAAATGTAGGATATTGATGGTTTACGAACTTTTTCTTTTTATGGGGTCTCTCAGCAAATCGAAAAGATACATGGTATGAAGCAAAGGTCATATATTGCTTGCCCCATCAAAGGCCAAAACGACAGTCGTTGGAACTAATTAGTTAAATTAGTTTTCTTTTTTTTTTTTGGTAAATTAATTATTAATTTTTTTAAAAAAAGATAGTACAAACTTTTTCTGGATACCACCACAAAAAAAGTTAGTACTATCCTTTTTTAAAAAAATTTAATAGTAATTCATTTATTAATAAAGTGCTCTTTTTTATTATAGAGAAAATAAGTAAATTGATAAATTTCAACTCTTAAATTATATAATTTTTATAATTTAATTCATCTTTAAAATTTTTATATAATTTTATATTTTATCTTTATAATTTTAGCAAATTTTATCATTCTCTCAATTTTAACAATATTTAACTATTAATCAACATTTTATTTTATAAAAATAATTATATTTGAAAGGGTAAAAATGTCTTTTTATTTTCTTCCTTCTTCTTCTTAATTTTTTTTTTCAATGAAAAAGGGATCCGGTATTATAAATAACCAAAACAAGAAGGAAGGAACAAGACAAGGAACCCCTTAAGAGGCTGTCTCGGTTTCCAGTTAACGAGTAATTCAATCACTCTATACAAAATGCGCCTAACAAAACAGGCAAAACTCGGTCATCTACTAGATTGGTGGACCGTTTGATTCCTTGCGTACTACAACTCGTGGATAGTTTGCCGAAATATATATTTCCAGTAAAGCTGATTCGTCTTCCGTTCCATCAACATAGAGAGGTTCAAACCGAGTCAGTCATCAACCGAGTTGGTTGTCCATAAATTTGCAGCATCGGCCCCCTGTAGCAGCACAGATCCAGACCTGACGAGCCCTAATGCAATCCCTCAAAGCATAGAGTATATCTTCGGTCTCCCTCCCACAACAGACATACAGAGGGTTACTGATGATAGACTTCCACCAAAGAGAGAGTCTTGTAGATAAACATTGATGTTTAGCGAGTCAAAGGGTTATGGAGGGCCTAGTAGGACCCTTAAATTTCCACAGCCCGGGGCCCCCCTTTCATCGCCCGCATCTAACCCCGGCATGATCAACCTGTAAACACTAGCTGAGCTGAAACTACCAACCTCACTAGCATCCCACCTCTATTGGTCTGGTTGTGACATATCACATCTGTGTCTAGGTAACCCCCTAGCTCTTGGAACTGCCAATTTCCACCTCTGGCAATCTGTTTCCACCAAAGCCTGTTCTTGCATATTCATCATTTGTATTCAACAATTAATCATTTATTTAAGATATAAAAAAAAAAATAAAAAATTGCCTAATCTTCTTATCGTATTTTCATCAAATATTTTATTTTAATCCAAACACAGTCTAATAGTAAAAACCCCAACAGAGTTTCCCAGCAGCGGTAAGAGACAACAATGGCAACTTATTCTGGGAACTTATCCAGTGAAAAAAAAGCTTTTATCTTTTTTTGTTTGTTTATAATCGGTATTCATTAGATGAAAAAAAGAAAAAAGAAAAACTTTGATCTTGATAATGGGATATTGAGAACTTGAATTATTATACCGTTAGGCGGCCAAGAAAGCCCGTGCAGCTCCCAATAGAAAGCTGGTAAATCTGCGAGAAGAGAGAATATGACCTCTTTTTCATTTTTGGTGAAAGAGAGAATATATATATATATATATATATATGAATGACTAGGAGAAAAAGAAAATCACTTCAGTTTCATTATATAATTTAAGGATGAAATTTGTTAATTTATGGGAGAAAATATATCCATTAGTAAACTCCACAATATAAAACTAAATATTGATAAAAAATAAATATGAAGTAGAGAGAAATTTTTTTATAAAATTTAATTACTTTGAATTAATAACAATTTGGATGATAAAATATTTATTTCTTAATAAAAATTCTCATTGTATTAAAAAGATATATTAAATTAATAATAAGTATTTAAACTTATATTTATATATATTAAAAAAGTATAACTCAATTTATTTTTTTGAGATTAAAAAAAATAGAATTAGTAGAAATAAAATTTGGAATGTAGAATACTTTGTTTTATTTTCTTTTATTTTATTTTTTTTTTAAATAAACTTTTTTTTTTTTTTTTGATATGAAAAAATACAATGATGAAAGTGACTTTGGACTAGTTTACGCAAAGACTAATTAAATATATATATATATATATATATATTTGATGAATCCATAATCATTAGCAATACTATTATGACAAACCGGCCAATTTGCTTGGAATATTCTCGACTCATCCTGTTTTTTGGCTTAAAAAAATATTAAAATACATTTTTAATTTAAAAAAAAGTAATTTTCATAAAAAATAATTCATTAATATTTTTTTTTTAAAAAATATTATAATAATAAGTAAATAAGATAGCTAGGATAAATTTAAGAAAATAAAATAATAATAATAATAATAGCAGTAGTAATAATAATTGTGTTAAATGATGAGGTTCCATGTGAGGTGTTGGTGGTTTGTTTCATGACTTTACTTACTACTTTGTGGGTACCACACGCTTCACCTGTCCGCGTGACCTTCTTTCTCTTTTCCTTTTTTTTTTTTTTTTTTTTCATCGTTCAAGAACACTTTAAAATATTTCCTCTAAAAAAAAAAAACACTTTAAATTATATATTATAATAGTAACAATATGTGAATAAATTTAAGAAGTTGGGGTGGTTAGAAGATGAATGTGATTCAACAAATTGGCCACCTTAACAAATGGGGGTAAACATGTGCAAAGATTTTTTATTTATTTTTTTTTTTAAAAAAAAGAGAGTTTAGTGAATTTCGCCATAAATAAATTTATACTTAACAATTTTAGTCATATAATATATTTTTTTTCAATTTTGAAATTCCAAAATTTTTTTAATCAATTAAATGGTTTATAAATGAAGGATAATTAAATCATTTTACATAAAATATATAAAAATTCGTAAGTAAAGAGGGGTGGAGACACTCATTTACGAAATATTATGGAAATGATAAAATGATATATATAAAAATATATTTCATGTAAAGAAAATGACTTTTTTTTTTATATTTAAAATTTTAAAATTTTTTTATGAAAATTTTTGAAAAATGACTTTATTTTTCTTATATAAAACAGTTTGGAACTTTAAAAATAAAAAAAAAAATTTTAAAACTAAATTTATCAAAGTGAAACCAAATTCACGAATTACCGAAATAATATATATATATATATATATATATATATATAAAAGAAAGAGAAAGTCAAAAGGAGGAGTTAAAAGTCCAAAATAGGAACAGCTCGCCTTTATATAAAAACGTAAAGCCTAAAAAATAAAGCGCGGGTGCGGGCTGTTTCCAGTACATCATGAGCTGCCCAAAACCCCCGCCCTTAAGGGAGAAAACACGGATACGCCATTACAGAATGAATACAGCCTCCCTTAATATATATATAAAAGTGATTTCTTAATTTGGCATTTCACATATTTTGTCAAATTGGAATTTTAATTCATTTCAGAAATAATTTTATATTACAATTTCAACTAAATATTATAGTATTGATAGTCTACTCTTACAAATTTCTCCTGGAGAGGATACCAAATTATAAAAAAAATCTAAATTGTCGTGACTTGTGAAGAAAGGAAGGAGAAGAGACAATCAACGGAATTTGATTTTCATTATTAATTATCTTAATATAAACTTTATTATTATTATTATTTAAAGTAAGAATCTCAAGATTTGTATTTTTATTATTATAAAATAAATAAAACTATCATTAGGACGTATCCAGATCAGGGAAGCAGTAGTTAAGCAGCTTCCATGCTTGTCTCTTCATGTTCAAACAAATAAAATGAAGCACCTTTTGACTCTCATATACACCCTCCAAATAAAAAACCTTCCTAGGAAATTACCTCGAGTTTTTTGTTTTTTTTTTTTTTTTTTTTTTTTTTTTAAGTATTCGGTATTCGAACTTATACGAGCCGACTAATTCAAATTCGGCATGGAGTGCGCTCGCAAAGTCCAACTCTTACTCGAGGGTGAGTGCTCCGCTTACCAACTCCCCCAAGCTGCTGAGTTAATTACCTCGAGTTTTATATCACTCACTTTCCTAAAAGATTTACTAAACAATTATCAGTAAATATTTGAAACCTTAACTTGTCATATATGTTATGACTTGAAATCTCATATTACTCTGTCTAAGATATCCATTGAAACCTTATTAAGAAGTTCTAAATCTTATTTATCAAAAAAAATAAGAAGATCTAAATCTTTTTATTTAATTACACATTTTAAACTCGTGAGTTTCACATAAAGTGGTGGGCCAAAAAAAAAAATCTATCTTGGGCTTCTTGTTTTATAAAACATTATATTCTTGGGCTATAAAATGTATGGGCCATTAGTAGGCCCATATTAGTGAGTGGGCTATTATAATAGTCTGCACTCTGCATGGCTTCCACGTTTGCATTGACAAGCAGCTGCACGTGTGATGCACAAATTTAACCATTTTCAGTCTCCCTCCCTCAATCCTCATCCATTTCTTTTCTTTGCATATCAAAACATCAAATACAAAAATTCAATCTACTCTTCTCTTTCAACATTTACACTAAATTTTATTTCTCTTCTTATTTCTAACTAATATGAATTCCGCACTACCTCCGACCGCCGAGCACCACCATATTCACACCCGTAAACCACCTGCAGGTATATATATATATATATATATATATACACAAAAATTAATTTATTTATTATTATAATTTATAAGTTGGTTTTGATGCAGAATCTATAAGGGACATAGCACTATGGAAGAAAAAGAGTACGAGTACTATTATGCTTATTTTGGCGGCAACCGGTACTTACGTGTTACTGGAAGTGTACAAGTTTAATTTCGTGACATTGGTTTCCTGGGCGGCCATGCTCGTCGTCTCGCTTCTGTTTCTCTGGGGCAATATTCATAGACTCCTAGGAAAGTACGTTAAATTATATTATACATAACTTAATTTGGTTCCTTCAAATTAAGGCAAAATTTTGGTCTTGTCCAATTAATCATATATAATATTATATATTTCTAAAAAAATGACAAATTTTTTTGGGTCGGCAGAGAGGTAAGGGACATGGGAGGAATGGAGATGAGCGAGAAGACAGCCGTAGAGATAGCGTATACGGTTCGAGAATCGATAGAAGAAAGCGTCCGATGGATGTTTCGGGTGGGAGCCGAAGGTGAATTGTTTGGCTTCGGTACTACCGTTGGTTTTTTGTGGCTAATTTCGTTCGTCGCCGGTCGAGTAGATGCGCTTACATTTCTTTATTCCGGTACGTGTGTATATATATATATATATATATATATAAAAAAAATTTTTAAAAAAACTATTTAAATTACCAGAATTCTTTGTATTTCAATTACCTAATATTTTTTTTATGTATGAACATATATATACACATATGTATATAGGGTTTGTGGTGGGGATGATAGTGCCGGTGATATATGTGAAGTATGACCGGAAAATAAAGGAGTATGGAAGAAGGATAAAAGTGCAATCTCAAAGATGTCTAGAAGCAACTGAAGGGAAGCTAAATAAGCTCAAGAGTAGGGTGGCAGGACACGATGATGAAGAACTGAAGCAGAAAAAGACTGAATAGTTTTTTTTTTGAATTTTAATACGTAGTTTTCTCATATGTAAGTCTTTTTCTTTCTTTTTTTTTTTTTTCGACATTTTTAGTAGTTTTGGTAAGATGTAATTTCCTTTAATACATGTTTATGAAATTCGGACGATAACTGAGAAATTAACAATAAATAATATTTTAAGTTGATTATAAGATGTGAGGATCCGTGGCGCAATGGTAGCGCGTCTGACTCCAGATCAGAAGGTTGCGTGTTCGATTCACGTCGGGTTCAATTCCCATACAAATATTTTTAATTTTTTTTTTTTTTTTTTTTTTTTTTTTTTTTATTACTTAAGAAAAAGTAGGTGAAGAAGAAAGATTTCCAAAGAAAATACGAACTCTTTCTATCTCAATTTATAATATAACTACCAATAATCCTTACACGAGCAATTTCCGCCATAAAAATAATGGAATCTAGCTGAATCCCGAACGACTATTCTTCTCCCTGATATCTTGGAAATAAATTTAATGGCGGTATGACAATCAACGCATGTCCTTAAATTCTTAAAGACTTTGATCGTTGTTCCTTCATTAGTAGAAATTATTCCAAATGCCACAGCAAGTTTCTCACTATGGTACACCAGATTTTGCTCCTTCTGTTCCTCTTCCACATCGTGCAGCACAGATTCCGTATCAGGAACATAACCCTCTGATTTCATTCTCTTTGAGAGCTCATCAAGGAATGCATAAACTTCCTCGGATCTGTCATGGGATTTGTCTCCAACCATGAAAACATGAATCTTTCTTCTCAAATTAATCCAACTCACCCCTGGTTTCTTCACCACTCCTTTCACATCCATGGCTTTTCTTATCTTTGCTACTTCACTCCACTTACCTGCATTGGCATAAATGTTTGCAAGAGTGACATAAGTGGCTGCATTCTCTGGCTCAATTTCAAATAAAGCTTCCGCCGCTCGCTTTGCAAGTTCAAGATTTCCATGTATTCTACAGCCACCGAGTAAAGAAGCCCATAAGAACTTATCAGGTTTCATGGGAAATGGCATCTGTTTTATTATATCTTCTGCTTCTCCAAATCTTCCAGCACGGCTCAGAAGATCAACTACACAAGCATAGTGATCTTGTATGTAAGTTAATCCATGTTTCTCCTTTATTGACTTGAAATATTGGATCCCTTTCTCTACTAAACCGGCGTGGGTGCAAGAGGAGAGAACCCCAACAAAAGTGATTTCATCAGGTTTAATACTAGTTTCATCAAGCAAGGATTCAAATAGTCTAAGAGCTTCATGGGGTTGGCCATTTTGTGCATAGCCACATATCAATGACGTCCAAGAATGTAAATCAGATCTTGGCAACATTGTGAACACCTTATGTCCACTATCCATGTTTCCACACTTGGAGTACATATGAACAAGAGCACTTGTTGCAAAGGAAACTGGATCATATCCAGACCTTGTCATGTAACCATGGACCTGCTTACCTAGACTCTCCACTGTCTGATGGGCACAAGCGTTCAGAACACCAGCAAAAGTGAAATCATTAGGCCTAATTCCAGAATTTAGCAAATCAGAGAACAGCAAGAAGCCATCTTCCCATCTTCCACCATCAAAATACCTATCAATCATTGCTGTCCACGACACAACATCCCTTTCAGATGTCCTATCGAAAACATATCTTGCTTGATCTATTCTACTGCATTTTCCGTACATATCCGATAGAGCACTACACAACACTGTATCTGAATCCAGTCCTGACCGAACAATATGACAGTGAATCTCTTTCCCCAAGCGTAAAGATTGTATAGAAGCAGCAGCAGAGAGAGCACTGGAAACCGTAAACTTATTACTAGGCACGAAACTAACCTGCTTTTGCATTAATCTGTACAATTCTAAAGCATCTCTGGGCATGTCATGCTTAACATAACCCGACACCATTGCAGTCCATGAGAAATTATCTCTTTCGGACATCCCATCAAACAATATTCTCGCAAGATCAATTCGACCCATTTTCGCACACCCGGAAATCAACATGTTCCACGAACACAAATCTTTTTCACGCATTTCGTTGAACACCTTATGTGCATCTTCAAGACTGCCACATTTGCAATACAGGTGAAGAATCTGATTAGACAAAAAAATCCCAGGTTGGAGAGCACTTCGTCTTATGTGATTATGGACTTTTTCACCTTCCCTTAAAGCTTTCTGTTGGATGCAAAATTGCAGAAGGACCGTGTATATATTTGCAGGAGGGCGATCAAGATGTTGTTCAAGTACCTCGACTGCATCTTTCAATCTATTTCGTTGGCATAGAAGTTCAATGGCTTCTTTGTATTTGTTTTCTCTACACAAACGTTTAACCAGTACTTGTTCATCATTAGAATCTGGTTTAAAGAAGGTTCTTTTTTCCGGGAATGTCTTTTGAGTTAACTGGGGCCTCAGAGATGTCGAGGCTGCACCTGGATCCCGAGATAGAGAACAAAAGCTAGGAGTTAGATATTTCACTCTTGCTCGAAAATGCACTGCCCTCAATTTCATGGCTTCTTTGGACTGACGGAAGGAAAAGAGACCTTCAAGAATCAAGATTCTTCCTTAGTCTTCGGCGCCAGTAGAGGCAGCACTGCCTAATTCTTGGAAACACTGTGTCCCTTCGCCCTCAATATTCAAAATTGGAGAATCCTGAGAAGAATTCAAAAAAAAAAGGGAAATTCAAATATGATTTTTTTTAAAATTTAAAATTCCCGTAACTGCCCTAAGATTACTTTGTTAAAAAACAAATTTCTATTTGAGGGGAAAAATAAAATAAAATTTTGGCTATATGCACACTTAGCTCTTTTGTGGTGGATTTCCATTCTGAATGTCTAGCGGTACAGTGCTCTGTATCCTTATAAAAGATTATCTATCCACTTCCATAATTTTTCTCGGATTAAAATTTTGTTAGATGGTGTAGAGTGATGCAAACCTCAACTGCTGACCGGTTTGAACAATTGAGAATTACAAACAGGAGAATACTGGGAGACATTTTGCAAGAAAATCAACTAAATCAGATAAGAGAGACAATTTATATTTGCCTTGCGTTAGCTCTAAAATCTGGGGCAATCCATCAGTTGTTTACTAAAAGTGGAAAAGAACCACGAATCATCATTCCAAAAGGCATAAGATTGGCACCAACAACTGGTACGGCTGCATGATAAAACTATGGATGAATTGAGAAAATATAAGAAGACCTAAGCAATATCTGCATCTGAAGGTCGACTCAAATTCCATATGAATTTTTGGAGAGCAAATAATGAGATCATAAAACAACGTTTTGCAGTAATACTAATATATCGGAGCTGTCTACACAGAAGAGGGAAAATTCTATATATAACAACTCTTGAATCGCCGCAGTACAAGGTGTAGCTTACAGTATCCACAAGTACACATATTTGGATATAAAACAGACAACATAAGATACAAGAACATTATAAAATGCAAACAAACCAACAAGACTTGGCGGGGTTCATTATGTCACGGACAACTTAATCAAGCTGCAAAAAAATGGTAACCAGACCATCCACCCCCACCTCCACTCTCCTCTCATGCGGTGAACTCAAATTCCTTCCCAGATGAAAGATAAAAATTGCTGCATAAGAAAGCCTCGTGATAAAAAGACGATAAGACTTAATCATGATGCCATTACCACTTTAAACAGATGCAACTTCCTTAGACAAATTTCCCATGCTCTAATGCTTGTGCAGCCTTAAGTTTAAGGTTTCATCCTAATCTGGCATTGCATATATCACCTCTCCACTGCTGTCGATGTCTAGATCAGGATCAACATCAAGATCATCAGAGTCCACGTCCTCCATGTCATCATCTAAAAAATCCAGGCTATAGGAACCAACAGGTGGTATGGTGGCCTCAGATATTATCTGCATGATGACATCTAAACTCTGCATGGGCTGGTCAGGTTCTTCAAACATGGTATTTTCGTCCATCAGATCTGCTGGAAGGTTTCTTAAAAACCAAATATGATTCTTGATTTCAGGCATGGTGATTCTCTGTTTCATGAGTTAATAACACAGTGTGAGGTTCCAGCTGATCTAATACTGTTCACACACTCAAAGTTGCTCTGTAACATCTTGTTACTAATTTTTTTAGAAGATGCAAAAGACACATGCCATAATAAATAATAGGAAATCCCAATTGACATTTTAGAAAGATAGTATCCAGTGGAAATAGATGGAATCATTTGTGGAAACTACCACAAAGCAGAACTGAACCTATAAATTGTTTTCAAACCGGAACTATTATAATTGGGTTACTAAACACACTACCCAGCTCCTGATCAAAAAAGGAATCAATAAAAGAACAGATAATGAAAATCTTTAGCTATATTAGTGGAGATTTTCAGGAGTTAACCTGAATGTATATATATATTACTTCAAAACTAGGACTAACCTGGGCAGGGTCTCCAACAAAGATCCTTGAGATAAGATGGCGACAGTCATCAGATATTTGCACGTGATCTGGAATTGTATACTGAACACCAAGAATTCTCTGAAAAACAAATAAAATAACAGAATTAAATCCGTCTCCATTCACCCCCCACCCCCACCCCCACCCCCACCAGAAGTGTGAAATACACAAAATGATAATCAGACTGATTAAATACATTTATTGTCTTCCGAAAATCTTTTGGTTCATTTGGATCCTCAAAGGGGTATGCACCAACCAACATGACATATAGTGTCACTCCACATGACCAAACATCTGCAATCTGGAAGAGAGAAGATATGTGAGGTACAGTGAATAACCACCTCTTTTTCAAAGATCGTTAACAAGTAACCACATATTAAAGTCATTCCAGTAGCATTTCAACTCAGATAGTTCAATCAGATATAGCACAGACCAAGAAACAAATATAGATGAAAGAGAACATATCATTCTCAGGCATAATTGATCTACAGAAATGAAGAATAAGATGCAGAAAACTAGGTCCTTTTAACCACTAATATAATGAGCACATTCAGGACAAAAGTTGGGTGGTCTCCAAAATCTCTGGCTTCAGAAATCAGAAAACAATTTGCAGAAAGTATAATAAATTCTGGCAGGCAAACAGAACATAAAACTTAATATGAATTGTGACCACATATAATTAGGATTAGACAATGACCAACCTACATAAAGTTATTTGCCGTCATGAGAAAGAAAAGTAATTCTTAAAAATTCCATGCCTGCTTCAAAACCCTAATACAATATTAAACTAGATTTCACATTAAAATAATGCTAAAGAATTTTTTTTTTTTTTTTCTCTGAATGCTATTATTTACTTGTTTTCTTCCATTCCTCTATTAATAATGGTCATATAGTATAATAAATCAAAAACATGATTCATTTTACAACTGAGTCTTCAGCCCCCATCAGCAATTACTACTCAGTGTCAAACAGAAAAAAAAACATACAATAAAGTCTCCAGCAAAAGAGAGAAATGAAATCTCTAGAAACAATAAGAGCCATTAATGTCATATATCATGGCACTGCTGAAAAGTATTATGTAATGATTTTCATGCAGCTGCCAGTGAATGCTCACAAAAACAAGAGTAACAGTTGTAAGACCAAACTGAATATACATGCAATATCTGATCAATCCATCAGAAAATTCTTGATACAAAAGTTGGTTTCACCTTGCCATCATATTCTTGCCTTAATAACACCTCCGGAGCAATATAAGCAGGAGTCCCCACAGTTGACTTTGGTTGTGAATGCAGAAGAGAAGACTGAAAAGCCATTCATTAAGGAACAATAGCAACAGAGGGGAAACAATCAGGTTAACAAACACCCATAAGAACATAACAAGGATCTGGATTAACCATCATAAGAAAGCCTGTTGTACCTTGGAATATCCAAAATCACATATCTTCAGACGAGGAGCGGGACTACCATCCAACAATGTGTTCTCCAGCTTCAAGTCACGATGACATACTTGCTTCAACAAGAAAGAAAATACAGTCAGATAGTAAATAATTACAAGACCATAAATCTCCCTTCTTCCCTTTTCAGTCAGAAGGGGAGGAAGAATGCACATGAGCAAACGATTAAATAAAGAAGTTCTAAGGTGAGATACAATACCATTGAATGGCAGTAGCTAACTCCAGATATAAGTTGCTGGAAAAAGAAGCGAGCCTGCAGTACAAAATAGAGTTTTTACAGCAGTCCTAGCATTAAGGAAATTTGAACCAAAACTAAAAACCAAGAAGTCAGGAAGAACCTCATCCTCATTAAAGCGCCCAGCATTACAGATTCTTTCAAAAACCTCTCCTCCAGAAGCATATTCCATCACAATAGCCAGATGAGTTGGTGTTAAAATAACCTGAAATACAATTTTAACTCGGTTCATTTTTTTAAAACTAAGCAAGTGTTTTATGCATAATAAATATAAAAGGGCAACAGTAAACAGACCTCTTTAAATCTCACAATGTTGGGATGCCTCAAGGACCTATGATTAATAATCTCCCTCTTCACATTTTCATCTATCTGGAATCAACAATTTCAGAAATGTTAGCAATCACACAATTAAAACTACTTAGTACCTATAGCATTTTGTGAAGCATATACAGGAGTTCTGATGTAAAACATGCCACCAACACATCATAACAACATGTAAAACAGAAAGCACTGGTGAATTATGGACTGCCACAGACCCTCGTGACAAATATTGCCCAAGTGTCCTACTTTCTCCTTTGTCTGATTAAACAATTAACCCTCAGCATTTTATTGCAATACTGTAATTTTCTGCATTATATGTGTCAAGTGAATAAATTTAAATCTTCTCTATCAACTTTTAGATCAAGTTGAATTTAACATGGTATTACAATGAGAAGGATTCTATATGAGAATTGGCTCAGCTCCATTTATTGGTATTGTCCATGTGTTAGTTCGGCCCACATGTGAGACGAAAGCTTTTTTAAGTAACTGCAATTCCATCTAGACACATGCTAATACTCAGAATTAGGTGTTTCCACATTGTCTGCAACTAAATAAGATCATTTTTTATGTATCTATGATTCAATACTAACTTTTCATTATCACATGCACATTCAAAAAATCTCCATACTTTAAAATGCCAACAAGAAGGGTGTGTAAGATGCTTTAAGTAGTGCTCTGTATAATTTAAATCAGCAAGTCTAGAGGATGGAATTTGTATTACACTCATGCAGGCTCAAAAAGCTAATGGCGTATTAATTTTCTATGGTCCTATAAGAAGGACCCTTTGGGTACAAAAATTCAGAAAACAAGTACTTTTAACAAAAAAGAATAAATGGGATTGAACATAAATGGAAACTCATACATTTTTATATATGATGAGCTAATTAGGCATTAAATGATGACCAAGGCTTTGATAAAGAGAAATACTCACTGAAAACTCATAAGTCAGAGATGTGACAAACTTTGAAATATAATTCATTTGAAAGATTCCTCTCAATGTTAAAAACTCCAGAAGGGAAACGCTTCTTATGTATGAGAAAAAAGATTACAGCCAAATCTAGGCAAAGACCTCACACTCAAAGGCCTCAAGTTAGTGTTTAACCACAATCATTAACTAGAATTGTCCAAACTACAATGAACAGTTAAAATTATTTATTTGAAACTATTAAGAATATGAGCTTACAAACACTAGATGCAACACCCAATTATATACCCTAGCACCAAAAGTTCGGCAACTTCTAGCCCAGTTGAGCTTTCAGCAATAAAATACAGAAAAGGATCAAAACCTAATTAGAACAATCAATTTCGCTAGAGGTTTAATCGATAAGTACAAAATTTTGACTGAAACAAAACGTTCGTAAACGAAAAATGACCGGAAAAGAATATTTCCCGAAATATCCACAACCAACTTATCGAAACTGAAAAGCGACCTCCTTAAGTTAATCATATAAGGTAAGCTCCTTTAAAACAATCTCCCAATAAAATTTTAAAGAAAAAAACCTTCCATAATCGTGCCAACATCAATCAGAAAATAAACAGCTAAATTTAAACACGCATCTAAAAAATCATTCACTAAATCAACAGTTAAAGTAGCAGAACAGAATCACAAAACTAACCTTATCCCCTCGCTCGATGTACTTAACAGCAACCAGCTCCCTAGTCTGCTTATCTCTCATGAGCCTAGCAACTCCAAAATTACCCGAACCGATATCTCTGACTAAATCGTACCGGTCGCTGTCGTGCATAATCGGCATATCCATCCCCGGAGTAACAGTCATCGGCGCACGATCCATTTTTTTTCCCGACAAGTTAATGAATAACACTTAGCCTCAGTTCTACAGAAAACAAATAAATTGACATTAGACAAGAGAGCTCTCACGAGCTGTTTTCCATCAAACCACCGCCGACGCAGAAGGAAAAACAAAAAACACAAAAATAAAAATCCGGTGGCACAGTTTATCAGAAGGAGAGAATATCAGTGGCTGCTGGTTTTGACTCGAAATCCAATTGGGAGATCGGCAAAGGATCTGAAATGACAGCTCTACCCTCGGGTGACTAGACCTTTTTTAATGGATAAGGAAATTTTCGGAAGCGGTTACTTTAGTACTTTCGCTGTTGTTTTTTATTTATATTCCATTTTTTTTTTTTCTTTTTTTCTCTCCTCTTTCCTTTTTTAGGTTCCCTTCAACTCCGGTTCTTTCTTTCAGAGAATAATAAAAAAATGGAAATGGAAGAGAGATAAAAGAGGGTAGGAGGAGGTCGGCGACTGGAAGAGAAGGGAGGTGACGTTGACAAGGAATCAATGGGTGGGCAAACGGGTAAGAAATACTTTGGTGGGTTGAGATAAAAAGACCAAGGAAGATGTCGTTTGGTGTCATCGTCTTAAAGAAAACGACTGCGCGCTCTAGGATCTTATCTCTTTATGATAATTGACAATAATTATCCACCTGAAAATTTTTAGTTGAACTAAGCTAATTAATTTTTAATATTAAATAATCAAAGTTATTTTAATTTGACTTTAAAAGAGAAAAAAACACGTAATAAAACTAATAATATTTTAAATATTTTACTGAGTTTTAAATTTTCTTGTTAAGTTATAAACCATAATAAATTATATATTTTCTAATTAATTTAAATTTAATTTGAATTTCTATATATAATCTCTGAATAGTAAAAGACTTGTTATTTAATTCACTTTGTTGTTATTTTTAAAATAAAATATCTATTCATTATGATAAATTATAATATAAAACTTAATGTTACTATTATCTTCCATTCAAATTTATAAAATATCCGTTTGCACTTTTCTATTATTTATAAACAATATTATTTTATCTTAAACATAATATTTGTCTAAATGTACCATTAATTTTTTTTATCCAATAAAAGCATTAAATTTAATAAAATTTTAAAATATGTAAAATATTGTATGGTAACTAGTAAAAGAACAAAAATAATATATTATTTCTACTTACACGTAACTTCTCTTATTCAAAATTTTCTTTTATAGACTAATTTTTAGTCAAAATCTAATACAGACATTTTTTTAACTAAAATTTAGTCAAAAGAATGATTGTGTTTGGATAAAAGTTTGACATATCTCAAAAATAAATAATTAAAACTCAAATTTAAATAAAGTAATTGTGTAGAATACGCAGTATATAATAACATATTTGATTATTGATTAATCAAACTCTTACTTTATGGTGTTATTTTTTATAATTATAATATAGTTATATTGATTAATTTTTAATAATTAAATAATTATGTTATCAATACACCTAAGAATCAATTCAACTCGAGCTAAAAAAAAAAAATTCTCAATAAAAAAGAAAAAAGAAAAAACCAATTACACCCTTAATTTGCTTTTGATAAAAGAGAACTTAAAAATAAATTAATAATTACATTTCTTACATGGAAAACAACCTCGGCTCATGTTAAACATAAGTATAATATTTTTAAATATATTTGAGACATAATAAAAAAAAAAAAAAGAGAACACATGGTTTACAGCGTATATAGAAGATATAGTTTATATTTATAGTAAATATGGCATTAAAAGCACATGGGACGAATTTTTATCTGAAACTTCAGAAAAGGAAAAGATGATGAAATAAAGGATTAAAAAAAAAAGAAAGAAAGAAAGAAAAGAAAAAATAGTGGCATTCTATGAACCTAGAAAAACAAGACAAAAGAAAGCATAATTGGAAGTTGAATCCAAAGGGTAGGAAACGAGGATATTTTGCACTTTTTTGGACGATGAAAACAAAGAGTGAGACAAAGGAAGAAATGCTCTTGTCCTTACTCCAATTGGAAAAACATCCATCTCACGAATGCACAGGAAAAGGATAAGAATAGATTCAAAATATAAATATACTAAATGTGCTTTTTACATGTGATTTTCTTTCTTCTTTTTGTTGTGTGGTTGCATCGTGTTACAAACAGGATAATAATATTATCTGTTTTAATCCATTTTAAGTGAGTCTTGGTAGATATTCTAGTATCTTCCCATATATTTTCCGGAATATTTGATGAATCAATTTAATTAGGAGATCTTCTTGAAATAATAGGGAATTATTGTTTTCAGGTAAAATAAAGACTATTATAAATACAAGGTATCTTAGCAAAGAACGGTAAATGGAACTCTACCCTAAAAGCTTTAGTCTCTTTCTACTTTTCCCTAATATCGTTTATGACTTAAGTATTAAAGGACCTTACAGAGAGAAATCTCTGTTTGGCTTTTACTTTTTACATGAACGAAACCCCGGGAATCGAGGATTAGAGCAATTAGAGAGCAGAGGCCATATCAAGTCTCATCATTAAATAAAAGGTTTAAAATCCTACTTAATAACTGTTCAATCAATCTTTTAAGTGAGAATGATAATGTGAAATTTAGATCACAACAAATATTTATATTTTACTCTTAATAAATTGATACACTAAATGATCTTAAACTGTGGGAAGACATTTTTAAACCAATTCATATCTAAATTAATTTCCTATTTGAGCGGAGTTAGTCCCTTGCGCGAGGAAGCCTAACTCTAAATTTTAAATAGTTATATACATGAATGAAGATTTTAACCATTAAACTCATTTAAGTCAAAAAATTTGGTTACCAATTTACCTGCGTCCTAGTTACTAAGTCAAACCTTAATTTATGACATTAGAGACGTCATGATTGTTAGAGAAGAAGTGTCTCAAAATTTAAAATATATATATATTAATTTCAAATATTTATATTTTAAATTTTTATGTTACTTTATATTTTTCATTTTATAAAAATATATATTTGTCCAAGAAAAAGATATCTGTAACTTTTCTCTTCATTACGAAAATATCTAAGAGAGATGGGGGAGCCCAATAAGTGATCACACATAAGACAAACAAGATTGGGCCTTCACTAATTTCCGCCAAAAATGGACCTTTTAGACAAAATTGCTGTATTTTCTTGCGCCGCCCCCACAAAAATTATAAGGTTTTCAGCACGTGTCGTATGAGACGTCTTTTGTAATTTTCACAATAATTTTGATAAAATTTGTCATGTCATTTAATAAAATATTACTACTAATTTATATTTTAAAAAAGATTCTATAAATATCATAAAAAAAATATAACTTTCAAGGATAAGATAATTTGTTTTTCTTAGATTTTGTATTTAATAAAATATAGTCAAAAATATCTTAAATTTGTATTTTAATTGTTCGTAATCTTACTTATAAGTCTCCGACATATTTTAAAAAAATAAGTTCATCACTACGGATGAAATACCTCAATTTTTTTATAAAAAATTAAGTATATAAATATTTTATTTATAATATTTAAAAATCTAAAAAAAGCATTGGAGTGAAAGAACTTCCCAACTAACATAAACTAGAACAGTTGTGCAGTTGGAGAAAGGTAAAGTTCCGAAATTATCCTGCGTGTCGCTTTGTGGCAGGTCCACGTGGTGTTACCCTTGGAAACAACTTTCCTCTTTTATTTTGCAGCAAGAGCAAAATGGTCATTTACCGCAACTTTTTTTTTTTTTTTTTTTTTTTGGCCGTTTTGCTGATTAGTCATTACACGCTAATAAAAATAGTAGTTATCAGATTCTGAAGTTTTTAACCTAACTTTCTTCATACAGACAGAGGAAATAACGCTTACGGGACGAACCGGAGGAAATGGTATCGGAGGCGGAGCTAGCGGGGCGGCTGAGGGAGTTTCTTAGTACGTCGGACTTGAACATTACGACCACTACCGCCGTACGGCGTAAGTTAGAGGAGGACTTCGGAATTGATTTGTCGGATAGAAAATTGTTTATTAGAGAACAAATTGACCTTTACCTTCAGAGTCAGATTGAAGCGCAAGAAAACGAGGAAAATGAGGGTGGAGAAGCGGAAGTAGAAGAAGAAGAAGAAGAAAATGAAGAGGCGGCCGAAGATAGTGGTGGAACTGATGAAGGAGAAGCTGAATCCGGTAATGGAAACAGCAGCGGTAAAAGAAGGTTAGTTAACATTTAAAGACATTTACGAAATCCGTCTCTATGTGCTCTGTGTAAACTTATGGAGGGATTCAACTATTGAATATTATGAGATTTTTCTCGAGGATTTGAAGATTATGAGTTTTAGAATGCATTGTTATTTCATTCTCGGAAATTTCCCAAAAAGTGCTTTTCTTGAAAAAAATTGATTCGAACTAAAGCTGTACATATGAAGGTTCTGATGGAGATGCTAATGCGTGCCTTTGTGGCTAAATGGGCCGATGAAATGTTGAGTCATGGAATGTAGTGGTAATTCTATTTTGATAAACTTATGTCAGAGTATCAAAGCTGTGGCTTCTGTTGATTGTTTGATTAGGGGGAGAAAAGTTAAATTCAATGGAATAGTTTTTTGACTATGATTTTAACTTATGGCAAATGCACATGTCGTGTTGGTTGGGTGCGTGCCATGAGAATTTATAGTGTGTATTTTATTTTATTTTATTTTATTTTTGTTCCATGGTCTAACTGATGGATGACTACAATATTAGTTCATTTTCTTCACAGTGTATCACTGTTTTATTCATTTTAGGTTTTACAATAAGCTTTTGTTGATCCTTGAAGATAAATATCTGGCCAATTAGTGTTAATCCTCTGGATTTTATCGCACATATATTACTACATTAGTGCTTGGTAAACTTCTGTTGAAAAGGCAGGAGCTTTTTAATGGTTAAGGTTTTTATATGGATGCTTGATAATTTCATTAGGTCAAAAAAGAAGAATAAAGAGATCAAAAGAAGAGGAGGTGGTGGATTTGCCAAGTTATGTAAACTCTCTCCTGAACTTCAAAAATTCACTGGTGTACCTGAATTAGGCAGGACTGAGGTGTGACAATTTTTTACTACTGATCTTCTCAATTATATCTCACTTTTAATTATACGGTTGCTTAAGAAATAGTTTTGTTGATGATTACTAAGCCCATTTTCCAAATTTTAGGTTGTAAAGCAGTTGTGGAGCTATATTCGAGAAAATAATTTGCAAGACCCAACCAATAGACGGAATATAGTATGTGATGATATATTACGGGGCCTTTTTTGTGTTGATGTAATAAATATGTTCCAAATGAACAAGGCCTTAGCAAAGCATATATGGCCCTTGGATACTGATTGTGGTAAATGTTCCTGTCTCCCCTTTTTGTTGGTTTATTTGGCTAACTTCTTCCTGCATCGTGAGTGGTTTTCTGCATACTAGTATTGTTTCAGTATGGAAAAAATGAATTTGTCTTTTGTGGTACCATATTAGGTTCATGATTTGGAGATAGGAGCTTAATATTTTGGCTTAAAAATTTACTATATTTCTATAAGAATATTGGTGGCTGCCAAGATCAGACCTCAATTGTAACTGAAAGTAGCCGACACATAATAGTTGAAATTCTTTCTGGTTTGAGATTCTGTTCCCTATTGAGGTAGCATACTGCTCAGCATGTCTAGATGTTTTAGGAAGTATGGAGAGATTCAATATAAAAGTTGAAATGATTAAAAATAAGGACTAATGCATTAGCATAGAATCCTAGATGTACTCACAGGGCTCTTGTGTCATGGGCCTCCCCAGTCTCCTTGATTGGACAAGCTTAATACTGAGGAACTGGTTTTCAAGAACCTGGACTTCAAATGGGACTTCGTTTTGAAAACCACTGTGTGTGATACTTGAGCTAGGGTGATTTCCTTTTAGGAGAGTAAGAAATAAGCTCCATGTGAAGTTGTTCTAAAATTGGAAGCAGAATAAAGATGTGCAGTCACATCACATTCAGTTGTGGAAGTTCATAAAGTACAGTAGAGAGGGTCATTTTTGTCTGGATGCTCTGTGAATCTTTGGATCCTAGGTATGGAGCGTTTAATCTATGTCAAAGCATATATCAGTATTTTGACATGAGATCTTAACTACAAGTTGACTTTAAAACTCTACACTAAAAGATTAGCTTGAATGGAAAGGGCACATATTGATTTCTTTATACTGTTAGTTTGTGAGGAAGGATAAATCAACTACTGTACACGGGTATTTGGTGAGAAGAGTTGAATATTTTTGTTCTTTAAAGTGGTTTTCTGGGATCAAGGGGAGGACAACTAAACTTATACCTGAACTTTAGGAATTGTTGAGCAAAGACCAGTGGCAAGTAAAGTGGAATTTAAAACTTGAAGTAATAGGAATCTTCTTGTGGAGAAGGTGGCGCAGGGTCATATAGTCAATGGGAGGAGGGAAAACTTGCCAAGTTTTATCTTGGTTACGCGAGACAAATTCTTCGCTTGAAAATTATTATGTTACTCGAAACTATCTATCTATGTAAACAATGCTACCTTTTAAAGAATGTCCAATATGTCAATAGAAGTTAGGAGGATAGATAAATGCCTTTTATATTCAAAATGCCAAAATTATCTTGAATTAGGAGATTAGATAATGTAAAATTATGTATATGTTACAGTTTTAGAAAATTATTGACGATCAGGTAAAATTGCTTGCTATGGTATCAGCTATTCAGCTTCCCATTCTCAAACAAGCGAAAACCTCTTCTAGACTGGGAGTAGCATTGTTTCTTTTGAAACAATGTACACTGTAACTCGTCTTAAGCTTGGCTATTCATTTACATTATGTTATTGGGTGCTGATTAATTTTTATACCAGATTACATTACATTCTATCTACTATACAATGTTTTTACCATGTGCTATTATCTTCCGCTGAAAAATTGACTCATTTTTCTGCATCAAGCACCTTCAGCTGCTGCTGGTTCTACACCAAAGGAGAAGAAGCGCAGTAAAGAAGGTAAAACTTATTATATCAGATAATTCTGTTTCACGGCTGCGAATGTTTTTATTATTTTCGGTTGCTAGCTACCTGTGGGAGTGGTCATTTATGCAACCTTTTTACACTTGTGCGCTATTATGGTCAAGTTTGCTTTTCACATTTTGTAGTTCATGTTAAAATTTGTGTGGGAACACATATAACGGTTGTGGCTCCTGATCAGTGGTTATGTTTAAGTATCTCTTGATGCAAATTTCTTCCATCCCCGCTTCTTTAACTGTAGAAGTTAATGATCCAAAGAGAAAGGAAAAGAAGCAGAAGAGTGGAAGTTCCGGTTTTCTTGCTCCAATTCCTCTTTCTGGTGCTTTGGTGAAGTTTCTTGGTACAGGAGAAAGTGCATTGCCACGCTCTGATGTCATTAAAAGGATATGGGACTATATTAAACAACACGACCTGCAGGTATTTTCTCAGATATCATCAATCAAAAACTCAGTAGTTAATTTTCTTACTAGTCATATGCTCTCTCTCTCACGCGCACATACATTTCATTCTGGTTTTGGTGTATTGAAGGACCCATCTGATAAGAGGAGAATTCTGTGTGATGAAAAGCTGAAAGAGCTATTTGATGTTGAAACCTTCCAAGGATTCACAGTTACAAAGCTCCTTACTGTTCACTTTTTGAAGGAAGAAAAGTAAGTTGCTTTCCAGCCTCATGGAATTGGAAAATTTGCTTCAAGGTTAAGTGAAGATACTAACATTTTTCTAACATATCCCACTTCATTTTCTGATGTATCTTCTTTTGTCTGTATCAAAAGAATGAGAAGTGTTTAAAAGGAAAAAAGATTATTAAAAAAAAAAAAAAAAAAAAAAAAGGGAAGGAAATTCTAATTTTCTCTATATTTTCTTGCAGAGGCTAACACCTCTCTTGTACCCTTTTATTCATGTAGTATTTATTAAAAAGCAAATTCATTTTTAATGCAAACGCATGTGTTGGAATTTATTTATTTATTTATTTTGAGTATTAGTAGTGTACTTCAGTTCTGTGCATGGATAGATCTTAAAGAGTCCTCAGCAAATAGATTAAGACTCTGAAAATGAGAAAGAAATAGCGTCATCTGTGTCCAGTCAGCCAAAGCCTTGTCTGATTTTGATCAGGTGAATGTAGTAGCTGTTTTGAAGTGCATGATATCAATAGAGATGGTGGGAACCTTTTTTTTTTCATAAGGGGCTCACGGAAGCATGAATACAGAAAAACAGAGATGATTTTCTTTTGGTATTCAAGTGTGTACTTTTGTCAAAGATTTGAGGGAAAAGATTAAAAGAAAAGCAGAAGTGGGAAGTGGAAGTAACGTGGCTTTAGGCAAAAAGAGAAGGTCCACATTCCACAGAGGAGAAGAGAAATAAAAAAAAAAAAAAAAAAAAAAAAAAAATTTAAGGAAACCTTCTTATCATGGGGGACTGTGGGAGAAGAAGAGCACCTTTGCTTTGGTATGTGGCGAATGGGTGCTGTTTTATAGAGACATACGTAGTGGGATCTCTCACAATTCTTTTCCTTTCCAGAGAATCGCTTTCAACAACGCACAGACCCTTATTTTCTAGTGGTCTATGAATCATCATCGGAAAAGACAGTCTTCCTTGAGAATTTCAACAAGTGAATTTGCACCACCGGTAGTTGTTTTTTTTTTTTTTTTGAGGGGAAAAAAAAAAAAAAAAGAGATGATGATGTCCAATTTAGACAACTTGTAGAGAGAGAAAAACAGCATATCTCATCTTTTGTTTTTGGTTGAGGCTATGATTCTCAAATGTGTTTGATTATATAAGTAGGTGATTCTCAAATCATATCTCCTCTCCCGGATGGGTACCGTATAATGTGGAAGGAAGTACACCAACCGTAGCTTGATCTTGAAAATGTGATCCCAAATGCATTAAAGAATGGTGCATATGAATATATATATATATATAATATATGGATTTTGTTCTAAGATGCTTATTAATATTCTCTCACATTTTCTATTATCTCATATCCAAAAAAAAAGGACAGAAGGAATGGCATCTTACAAAAACATCCACTAGTTTTTTTAGCTTGTTTTAGTTTTACATATTTTGCTCGATTCCATCATAATTCTTATCAAATCCCAAGCATAATTCTAGAACATTGGTGACACCTTTGCACCATCGGTCATTCAATCTTTGTGAATATTTTTCCATTTTCCACAACTCTTTATCTTTTTTATTACTACATGAAATGCTAATCTTATCAAACTTCAACTTTTATGGGATTTTTTTTTTAGATTAAAATAAGTTTTATTTTATTTTTGTTAAATCATATGGTATTCGAATGATTTTAACTAATTTAAATTAAATTTGGTTTGCATTCGTACAATCCAACTCCTAACTCTTACTCAAAAGGCTTTACTTTGCCTTTTACATAGAGAGCTCACAAGAGTGTCGAACTTTAACATTTATAATGTGTTTTCCTATCGTAAACCTAAATATATATTTATTTAACATAATATCTAACTTTTAAGACATTTTGATCATGTGAAAATTTTAAAATATGTATATGAAATAAGTTTATATATATGTGTTTAATCTTCTTATATCCCGTAACTATTTTAGCACAATTAATCTGAAATTAAGCTATGATTATAATTGGATCACTATTATTTTATATAAAAAATTTCGAATTCAAAAACTTATATATAAGGAAACAAAATCCTTCCACAATATATATATATATATATATATATATATATATATATGGGTAAGAATATCATCAAGTTTGGGTAAGAATTCTCTTAGTGTCTACCATAAACAAAGTAAAGGGTGGATGAATTGAACATATAATAGAAGAGGAAAAAAAAAAAAGATTGTGGGGGTCGTGTGTTGTGCATAATCTTTTTTTTTATGGTAGGAAATGTTGTACATAATCTATTTCTACAGAGACAGATATTTTTGGATGCGGATGTTTTGAATAGTTCTGGACTTCCAGCCCTCAAAAATGGTAGGTCCCACTTTAAAAGCGGGTCAGATCTACGCACACGACATTGCAACGTAAAAAGGAAGAATTTGAGGGGGGAAAAAGTCAAAAAAATAATTAAATAAAGGGCTTGAATTTGTAATTTTTTTTTTTTTTAATAAAAAAAAATTATTTTTAATAATTTTATATAATCTATTTTTATTTTTGAAAAAACAAAAAGTTTATATCAAGCAATCATGGATATTACTTGTAAAAAAACAAAATAGTATTATTGATTTTAAAGTAATATTAAAATCAAAGCTATATTCATTCATTACTTAGAGAGATTGATCAAATATATTATCTTAAACATTTTAAATATTTTATAATTACTTTAAATTTCAACTAATTTGAAAAAAAGTTATATTAAATCGTATTTTTTTTTAAAAAAAATAAAATTTATCAATATTAATTTCTTTATTCATAGAATTTGAATTTCATACCTAACTTAAAAAGAATCAGTTATATGTCAGTTATATATATAATATAATATAATATAATATAACATAATAAAGAAAATAAATGATGTTTTAAGGCATTATGCATTAATGTTTGAGGCAGTGGTTTAATATTTTAAAAAATATTATCATTAACTAAACTTTTGTTTGGAAGTCGAAATACAATAAACCATATTGATAAATTAAAATAATAATAATAAATGACAATTGTTATTAATATAATTTACTCAATATAAAATTAATAAATTTTTATTCTAAACTTAAAATCATAATTTTTAATGTGTCTTGAACTCATAATCTCAATGTTATAAATGAATGTGTTACTAATTGAAGTATGCGTTCTTTGTGGTGATAGAGAATGAGTTGTTTTCAAAATAAAAAAATAAGAAACGAAATAATCTGATGAAGAGAGTGGGGCCCAGATGAAGGGAATCCTTATCCTAAATTCTAGGTGTTGCTGTGGATTAGAGAGACCCCTCCAAAATACTACTACTATTTCTATTTCACATTTTCCTGCCAAATTCAACACGTGTCACACCGGATGAGAAACTCTCTCCTCCCCTTTCTCTCTCTTCTCTGCATCTCTAGTTTTAGTTATATATATTTTTAATTATCATAAGTAATAAATTAAATCTTTTAGAATTTATTAGTATTATTTGACATAATTTATAATAATTATAAATAAAATTCTTATTATACGAACAATTCGTTCTCATATAAATAATGACAAAAAAAAAAACACACACACACACAAGAAAATGGTGAAGAATCTAACATCCTCAAAAACACGTGTCGATATCCTAGTGGAGGTGATGAACGTTGGTTTTGCGATGCTGTAAGTAAGATACGTGTGTTTTGGTAATCCGGAGGTCTATAAAAAAAAAAGTACAGAGGGAAGTGGGGTCCACTGATTTTCCGCAAATGTTATATAAAGGAATCTTTTCGTTGTGACAAAGATACCCTCCTTTTAACTCTACTATTATTAATTTCCTACCCAACCCAAATGACAAACCTAAAATATACTTTCCTCAAAATTACATTTTATATATTTACCAAAAAAAAAAAAAAATACATTTTATATTAAAATTATTGTTGTAAATATATATTTTTTAAAAAATTATATACATATACAAAAGTTTAAATTCATGTTCATTCATAATATAGTATAAAAATTTTTCTAATAACAACTGATTTTTCTTTTTACAAAAAAAATATTTACTAAGACAATATATGTATAAACAAAAGATGCTCGTATGTTACAAAATATATTATTTTCTATCACTTATTATTCAACTACATCGTTTTTTAATGGTGTAATGCATTATTGGAAAGCATTAAACTACATTAATTTTTCGATAAAATACAAAATAAGAGTAGTCTTTAAATATATATATATATATATGTATATATTCTATGCAAAATATAATTAAAAATTCAAACTAATAAATTTATATCTAAGTGCTTTATTTCTATATTATTTTTAATTCACTGGAATTTGATATTTATATAGTTTAAAGCATTGTATTGTATTACCAAAATCCATCACAAATTATTAAAATCACACTATTTATTGAGTTAATACATACATAATCTATTTTGTTAGATTAAAATAATATTTTTATTGGGAGCTTTTAAAAAGTAATTTTCCTAAAATTTATGAGCTTTGTCTAAAATTATTAGACTAGTATTGTAAATAAATACTCACTTTATTTTTAGTTATCATACTCTTAACTCCCATAATACAAAAAAAATATATTATTAATGTTATACGAGATCACGAGTTTGACATTTATTGTGAGTATTATGTAAGAATCGAGTAAGACTTTCTATCAAGTAAGAATTATACTTTGTGAGTGTTACCTAAACTGAATTCAAATTAGTAGAAAAGTGACTTTCATGCTTCTTTTTTTTTTTTTTTTTTTTTTTAGTTATTATTTGGAACAAAATAGTGTGAGAATTTATCAATATAATAAGTAAAAATAGATGAGAATATAAATACATATTGATTTGCATTTAAAGCAAAAAGTGAACCCCCTAACATATCACACAAATATCATTACAAAAATCCACATACATGAGGGCATCGTGGTCATTTTATAAAAAAAAATCTCGTAATTAAAATCACACTTATTCCAACAATACTTTTTATCATGTTATTCTTTTTATTATTATTCTTTTTTGAACAAATTCACTTATAATAATCACGCATAATTTATCTGATCTTAAAGATTCTTAAAAATATATATATAGTTATTATATTTTTTAATAGAATATTTTATAGAAAAATAAAATAAAAAGAAAAGAGAGACAATAATATTTGACTAAGGACTCCAATCGTCCGTTACTAAGAATAATCAAACACAAGTTATGCGACGGCCCGAATGTGTGAAAAGAAGGAATCTTTATGTCCTAAAAGCACAATTTTCATAACTCCGCTTTTTTAACTGCTATTTTTGAATATTTTCGCAATCCAATTACTACCCATATATTATTGGGGGTGCTTATATAAATTAATCACCCCTCTTCTTCTTCTCTTTCACTTTGCAATCATCTTCCATCCAACTACTGAAGAGATAAAGGGTTTACAGGGGATAGGGAAATATATATATATATATATATAAATAAATAAAGAAAAAAGGGGGAAAAGGAATGGAGTTGGGTTCAAAGGAAATGAATTCTGATTTGGGAAATGGGTTTGTTCCAAAAACAATTGCAGAATTTCTAGAAGAAGTTTCTTCGGTGACTGAAGATGGCAAAAAATTAGCAAAGCTTGATGAATACGTTTTTGAGTTGGAGAAAGAAATGAAGAAGATAAACGTGTTTAAACGTGAACTGCCTGTCTGCATGCTTCTTTTGGGGGATGGTAAATTAATTAATCAATTAATTTTATTTTATTTTATTTTATTTTTTTTGGAGAATTTATATTTTGGGTTGCTGATTTTTGGATTTTTTTTTTGGGATGATTATTATTATTATTATTATTATTATTATAAAGCTATTGATAGATTGAAGGGGGAAGTTGTTCGGTGCAGCAAAGGAAGAAAAGGGAAGTCAGTGGTTATGGAAGATTTCAGTTGTGGTGATGATGAATTAGGGGCAAAATTGTCAGGTGATCTTAATGACAAGAAGAACTGGATGAGTTCTGCTCAGCTATGGACAACCCCTGTCGAATACGATACCAAATTTCAGGATTCCTCTTCCTTTCTGTACCTTAATAAATCAGTAAGTTTTTTTCCCCTAGCTTTTGCCATGTTTAAATTTTTCTTCTAAAATTGATTTTTTTTTTTTTTTTTTTTAATGACAGAGGAAGAATCAAGAAGGCGGTGATGGAAATGGAATTCAGTCATGGAGTAGTGTGGAAAACAGGGGAGGGGCATTTACGCCATTTAAAAAGCATTATTCCAGTGCGAAAAATGACGACGACGATGATGATTTAGCACTTGATGGGCTATCTTTATCCCCGCCGGTGGCTCGTGGCCGGTACAGTCATCGGAGCAGTCCCATTTCCCAGGCCAGTCTGGTAGAACTCCCAGCACAGCACCAGCAACAGCAGCAACCCAAGAAACAGAGGCGAAGTTGGTCTCCGGATTTGCACAGAAGATTCGTCAATGCCCTCGAACAACTCGGAGGAGCACAAGGTAGATAGATTATAGATATCCCTAAATTTTATTTTATTTTTTTCTTGATTTCTTGGGATTCTCTCTTGAAATAGTAGGAATCTTTATTCCTTCCATTAAAGTTGTTTAGAAAGAATCTTATCTTAAGGTATCTGGGAATATATTATTATTTTAAAATGTGAATTTCAGTTTTAATTCATTGATTCATTCTCCAAAAATTTGCAGAAGCTACCCCAAAACAGATTAGAGAATTGATGCAAGTAACTGATTTAACCAATGATGAAGTCAAAAGTCATTTGCAGGTAATTAGTTATTACCATTTCATCCCTTTTTGTTGTTCTTGAATTTTTTGTGTGACAATTATTACCTTAAAAAAACAAAAACAAATTTGCAGAAATATCGGCTCCATGTCCGGAAGATGGTTAATGCATCTTCTTCAGGAGGAGGAACAACAGTAATGGACCTTAATCTTGATATTCTACGAAGGGAATTAATAAACAACAACAACAATAAAAGTTCACAGCAGCAGAAGTTGAAAATGGTGCAGCAATCTGGTTCTCCACAAGGTCCATTAAACTTGGGTGGTGGTTCATCATCAAAAGGGATCTCTGTTTCACTTACCATTGGAGAAAGTATGGAAGATGAAGAAGATGATAAATCTGAAAGTCATAGCTGGAAAGGCCGTGCAAGAAGCCGATAAGATATTAGGAAATTAGGTATAGGAAAGCTTCAATAAAGAACCAGGAATTTTGCAGATAGAGAGAGCCATGATATATATATATATATATATATAAATAGGAGTAAGAACAAATTTCATATACAGCCAGAAAAACTGATATATCTTAGAAGAACTTAGGTACCATATGTTGTTGGTTAACATTTTGTGTGAGGAGGAAAAAGGAAAACTTTTTATTTTCTTTCTTGCGGTTTAGTGTTTGCTGTTTACTGGTAAAATTTAACTGATGAGAGAGCCAGAGACCATTGTTTTGGCCATTTATCACTCGGTGCTACTATTGGTTTTAGCAGCGTTTGTTTTGTAGAAACTTTTTAAGTATTTTGTCATTTTGTTAATTTGGAAGTGTATACTGTGATATTCATAATCGAACTTAAAATATATATATATATAATTATCAAATAAAACTCATCTTGTTTCAATGGACTTTAAAGTTTTAAAATATGTCGTTTAATAAAAGGTTTTAAAATTCTGCTGATATGTCAAATGGGTTGTGGTCGAGTGGTCAGCATTCATGCTTCCGACCTAAAGGTTAGGATTCGACACTCAATTCAATCATAGTGCTGTCAGATCCGGTTTCAAACCATTTTAAAATTCTGTTGATATAAGACTATATGTCGCAATAATATATATATTTGGAATAACCATTTTGAACCCCAATTAAATCGGATTTGAGCTACATTGGATCTCTATTGAAAAGAAACTCTCGAGACATTGTAGATAAATAACTACGCTCCTTTCACTTAAATCAACAAGTGTCGAGGTTCATCCACCCAAAAAAAAAAAAACACGTGTTGATGTTGTACTAGAATCATGAACTAGCTTCCGGAATAAGAACTTAATACAAACAGGCTTATTTATAAAAGAAAAATGGATAGCACTCCTGATATTAAATAGGCCCAAACAAATGCTGAAACCCAAACTGCAACTGTAGGAACCAATTGGTTGGCCTTCTTATGTTACAATGAATCTAGTCAAGTCTTATTCATCAAAAAAAAAAAAAAAAAAAAAAAAAAGATTTGTCAAGTCCATTTGAAAGTTGATTAGATTATTATTATTCTATTATAAATACATATACATAGTTTTAAATTTGTAAATGGGGAGGAGAAAAGTAAATAGTTTCAATAGATCATAAATTTATCACTAAGTCAACAATTAGTGGTTAATTATAAATAAAAAGGAAAAAGAAAAGAAGGAAGCTTCTTTCCTATGCTTTACTAACTCAAATATGATAATAGAAGCTCTCTTAAGTATAACACAAGTAGCAAGTAAGCTAATCCAACAGCTTAGGAGAGTTAGTAAACGAACTTTTAAAGTTTCTTTTCAGGGGGCCAAATCGAATTAGTCTGCTAGTGTGGGTTCGGATAAGTTTAAAAATTTGTAGTCAAAGTTTTAACCAACTTCTCGAACAAGAATTAGTTTAAATAAGTATTAAAAGTACAAGTTAGGCTCACCTCTTGGTAAAGCTTCACATTACATAATTAAATATATCTCTTTTTAATCTCAGAACAAGCTATTAAGGAGTTTTTTTTACTTAAAATTTGTGAGATCTAATCTACACTCATAATTTAAATTTATCTTGAAAATTTTGAGGGAAAAATAAACTTACCTCCCCCCTTAAATAAGAGTTTCTCAAAGTATAGGGGAAAATAAAAAAGAAGCAAAAAGGGAGAAGATGAGACACCAGAATTCCTAACAAGACACTGACATGAAATTTAGGCCCTTTACCGAGCTCACGTGCAGATGGGAATAGGAAACTCTACCAACTTCATTGGTATCAGTTCCCAAAATGGTGGTTGAGAAGACTTTTCTAACATTGAACTTATTCGTTTTACCAAAAAAAAAAAACATGGAACTTATTCATGGAATAAATAGTAATAGCAGCAGTAAAATCATCAAGAGATATAGAAAATGAATAGGCATTTTATCATCAAATTTAGCATCCCTTTCCCATAAAATTGAATGCCGTAAACTATAAATAAATAAATAAATAAATATTCCATTCTTCTTTGGTGCCGTTCATCTAACTCATATTCAACTGTTGAAGCATCATTTTTTATATTGAAAGAAAGTTATAGAATACCTTATCTGTGGAAAGAATAAATTACTGGAGAAGCTTCTTTTTTTTTTTTTTTTTTTTTTTCCTTTCTATTTCTGTAATAATTATTGGACAAGTTAATATATATTGGAAACTACAGGCTCAATTTTACACCAAAGTAAGAAGGTCTAATCTATCAAAGTAACATATCAGTCCTACGTTTCGAAAAATATACCTCTTCAAGAAAAGTCTTCAAAACCCCCCACCAATATATATATATATATGTAAAAAAGTTGGAGGAAAACCATGTATTTACGACTTTGACTCACTCATGTGAATATTTTTAGTTGAGTTTCTCTATCTGATTCTTTCTCATATCTCATTCTTCCTTGCTCGCGTCGGAAGAAGCTGCAAAGTAAAACAAACACCCAACTAATCAGAGCAAAGCGCTCAAGAAATTTCTTAACAGTGCTCAAACTTCTTGGAGTCCGAAAGTGCTCTGGGTGTCGGGGGTAGTGGGGATGGTTCATGCTTGATGATGATGATATCTTATCAACTAGAAGAGGGTGGACACATGCATAAATCAGCAGTAACTTACAAGTGTCATTCTTTAGAGAAAAAAAAAAAAAAAGTTATGGAAACACTCACATATAGAAAAATGGAGAATGGAGAATTCCAAGAAAGAGTCTAATTATCACAAGAATATGCAAGTGGCCCTATTGGAAGAAGATTTAATTATAAAGTAAATAAGAGCATGTGGGTCTTAGGAAGAGCTCGTCCATCTCATTAATGCCATGCATTTGAGCTCGCAACACCAATTAATTAATATACTCATATTTATAACTTTAATGAACATTAAAGTTATATGCATAACAGTCTACAAACATGTTTACAAAAACAGAATAATAATTGATAAAAATGTTTCAATAAATAATAATACATTTTTATAAATATATACACAAATTATAATTTAACTTTTCAATCTTTTTGACAGGTACGTTAACCTTCTTTCTGATTCAATCATCATTCCAAAAATGAACAGTTACTTCAAAGTTTAATACTAATGGGCGACATGGAAGTTTCTACCCTACTAGTAGGATTCCTAAAGCAGTTCATTACCATAAAAGTCTAATTAGATATGTATGCTACCCAGAAGTACCTCACCAAAACCCTTTTTAAGTGAAAAAAATACTATACCAACTCCCAATGTACACAGTTAACGGTAAGCAATATTATATATGCTATTTCTGAACTAACAAGCCGAATGAGTTTTTAAGCACAACAATTGCAGTGCCATTCATCAGTCAAGCAGATTCTGGAGTCTGGAATTCATGAAGCGGGAAGGTAAAAAATCCATCAAAACAAAATATAAAACTGGATAACATGAAAAGGCGAGGAAGCAAATAGGCCGGAATATGATTGTGAATGTGACGTATCCAGCCTTTTTAGGGGGTTAAAAACTGGATCTGTATATTAATGAAAGAATACTTACATCATATAAGTCATTAAAACAAGGTCCTAATCTGACTATACAAGTGTAGTTAGTTTAATCTATCCATTTGGTTCACATGACCATACAAAAAGAATCACAAAAGATTTATGCAAAATTCTTTCTGCCAGCTCACATGGCTCCTGCAAAAAATATAGGGTGTTTTGAAAACACCTGCTAAGTGGTTCGTCCACAATTCATGGACTGCTTGCCTAAACTGACCACTCAAATTTTGCTTTTCAATGCCCTCAAGGAAAATACTACCCTATGCATGTTAAACGAAGAGGCCAAAACTGTGGACTTAAACGCTAACGAAAAATCCAGAGAAAAATGAGAAAAACCTGGGCGCACGAAGAAGAAAAGGAAAGAGACTGAAAAAGATAGAGAGAGGGGCAGAGGTTTACCTAGTTCAAAATTTGTTGAACGGAGAAATCTCAGAGCCGAGAGGGCATGCGAGCCCTCTGAATGACAAGGTACTAACATGATGGACTGATGCTCCTGCCCTCCTCGCTTTTTGCTCTCTGCGGCTGCTGTAGTGTAGCCTGTGACTGTTGTGACTCATGTGCCTGCGGCGGATAGTTATGCTGCGGTTGCTGCTGAAGCATTATCTGTGACTGGAACTGAAGCTGATGGGCTTGCGTATGAGAATGGGAAGTGTCGGAAGGTAACTGCTGCTGCTGCTGCTGCATCTGATGATAAGTAAAATTTTCGTAGGAACCAAAAACCGCAGGGGAAGAAGACATTCCAGCCCCAGCAACAGGCATCTGATTAAAATTAGCCGTGGCAGTTGCTGCTGCACCAGCTGTATCAAATCCACTATTAAATCTCATAACCTCTGGCTGGGCTTGTGGTTGCTGGTTCTGCTCGTAACTTCTAAGCATCTCCTGTTGCTCTCTAGCAGCAACCGCGGCCGCAGCAGCCATTTGCTGAGCCTCAAGCATTTGTTGCTGCTGAGGGTCTCGGATAATCACTTGACCACCATGTGCAGCGGCCATCCCCATTTGCATGCCCATCATTGGCTGCATCGTATACGGCAACATGGTTGATGGTGAAGGATTACTTGGATGTTGTTGCTGCGTCATGAAATTTGGTTGAATGAGGGGAAACAATGCTGAGGGACCAACGTAGGAAGCCAACTCCTTCTTAGCGGCATATAAATCGCTTTGGACTTGTTTGAGCCTGTGTTGGAGAATGGAAATTATGCCTACACAGCCATAAACTGGATCACGCAGACGGTGTTCAGCCTCATAAGCAAGGGAATTCACTGCATCTTCACGTTGAGAGGCATTGAGATCATTAAGCAGTTTGGCAACATTACTAGCACCAAATACCCTATGAACATTGATATACTTTTGCGGCTGATCCGGTGGAAAATAAGGAGCAAACACGCACTCTTGTGTGCATTTTTGTCTGCGACACTTGCAAGCCGCACAGGGGGAATTTGACGATGACATATTTTTCCTCTTGTTTCCGGCACCACTGTACTATAAGAAACAATATTATCATTGAACATCAATGCCATGGCATCTTCTCCAACGAAGCTTTTGAAAGTTAAAAAAAAGGAAAGAGAAAATAAAAAATGAAGAAAGAAAAAATTAAAGAGAGAAGAGATATATATGTATTAAATATTAACAAGATTCCCCTCCGTAATTGCACAGTTACTCTTGTATTGAGTATGGTATTCAAATTTCCAAACATATGCATTTAATCCAATAGAACTTTTTATAAAATCAAAGCATAAAGTCAAAAGCAGTAGTTGCTCACAAATAGTACTACTAGTATAGAGGAAAATGATTAGATTGGACTAAAGCTTGAAAAACTAACAAGTGAGTAGTAATAGTAGCATTTATCAAAAAAAAAAGAGTAGTAATAGTAGTAGTTCATTTATCTGATGAATATAGGAAACCAGTCGATAACTAAATCTTTAAATTCAAAACTCTGGTTAAAAACGGCACTTCATTCGTTTCCTTTAGACGAATGCTTTCCCTCTCAACTTGGAATGCAAGAAACTCAAATGGTTTACCTATCATTCTAAGATGTCCACCATATTTCTCTAGGGAAAAAAAAAAACTGAAAATTAATCTGAAAGCATTTCGTATCAAAGAATCCAAACGTCCAGATCTTTCCTTATCAGACCAAACCTTCTCTCCCATTCATCATAAGATATAAACAAACAACAAAACATCAAAAACTAAATCAATCGCCAAACAAACACACAGAAAATCTTCCTCACCTCTCTGATATAACTTGTAAACTTCCTCAAACAAAAAAATCACGCGTCCAATCTTTCTCTCTCTCTACAACTCATACCATCTGCTAGACACAGTAAATAAAAAATCAGAAAAACAAAACTAAAAGAAAAGGAGAGAGATATTACAGAAAAATAATAATGAAGAAAAAAAAAAAAGGAAGAGGTGGACATCGTCGTCTTCCAGAGTTGAGAAACGAAAATGGAGAACTGAACCTGCGTTCATCGGAGAGAGTAGAGGCCGTCTTAGGGTTCGAGAGCAAAAGCGCTCGATCCGATCTTCAACTTCCACGATCCCAATACAGCAATACCAACACGAAACGAAGAAAATAGGAAAAAAAAAATGTATGTAAAAAATATACTAATTTATTATTTCAATTTTTTTTTTTTTGACTTCCTCTCTTCCCTGTGCAGTAGTATTTCAATTCTATTCTGTTCTAAATATTGTATTCAAAGATTTTCCACTGAAACAAATATAGAAATAAGAATGTTAAATGAAGACGGTGAGAGAAAGCAAAGAGATCGTTTCCATGGATTCAGTCTTAATTTTATATTTATATATATATATATATATATATATATATATATATATGGAGAGAGAGATTCAGTAATAATATTACTAGTCATTAACAGAGGGCGTGCGGTTTAATATCTGCCGTTGGAAATGATTTTTGACGGTGGGATTTTGGTTAGAAAAAATGATTAGGCATATAGGATCACACGAAAAGAGAGAGAAGTTGCCAATTTGGCGTATGGGGGGTGGTGGCGATGAGGGGTGGTTGGTTTTTTATTTCTTTTTTCTTTTTTTATAATTATAAAATTTCCATGTTTCTGACTGGTTAATTAAATGCTTCCTTAAGTTTCTCATTTGTCCCTGCTCTATTCTTTTTCAACATTTACCCTACTCTGTCACACCGCCTTTATTATTCCAGAAATCAATCCTTGGACTTTTGCTTCTTCACAAATCACCACTAATTTACAAATAAAATAATACATTTTCAACACCTGTTGGTCTAAGTGTAAGCAACTCAAAATCTTGTCTATGAAAAGAGCTTTACCGAAATATGGTTCGATACTATTTAATACCAGTTTAGTTGCAGTTCAAAGTGACTATTAAACACATAAATTACTAAAAAAAACCAAAAGGAATGTATCTTAACAAACTAAATCTAACCCTTAAAAAAAAAAAAAAAAAAAAATCATCTTTGGCACTTAAAATATAGTATAATACAATATATTACAAAGAGAAAATACATATTAAATATAAAATTGAGATGAATTTAAATTATAATTAATTGGTCGTTTTGATTATTATTTTTTAATTTAAAATTTTTATTTATTAAAAAATGAAATAAATTAAATCTTATAAAAAGGTTGAAAAAGATTGAAAAAGATTGAAGAGTGGTTACAAAGATTTAAGTTTCCTTTATTTATAGTTTAAAAATAAATAAGGAAAACGAATATTTTTCCCTCATTAACTATGATAACAAATAATATTATGTGTACCATTGCTTGATATTGATCAATTCTAAAATAAACTAATGGATAAGAGGAAATTTTTTTCTTGTATCTAAATTTACAATCCCTGCCTATTAAAATATAATAATAAAAAAGTTATACCTAACGCTTGGTGTTCACACACACACACACACACACACACAACATATATATATATATATATAATTAAATGAACAAATTTCGTGTCATATTTTGATTTTCCTTTTTTTTTTAAAAAAAAAAAGGGTAAAAAATCAGATTTTTCAAGATTTTTTTTTTTACTGTTTTAAGAAAGACAATTTTATTTATTTATTTTTGGTAAGCATTTTAAGAAAGACAAATTGATGATAGTGATAGAAAGCAACTTGATATGAATGTGTTGAAAATGTGAGGCTAAAATGGCAAAGTCTAGAAGAAGAAGACAAAATTAATTAATTAATTAATTACAAAGTCAAATTAAGCAAAATCCCCAAAATTAGAATTAAGTGCAAATCCAAATTTGGATCATCAATTTGACGTGTGAAAATGTTCATATCCAATAATTGCTCACACAATAACATTCTTCAACTTTATTATTAATTGATAAGATGATATGACAAGTTAAAGGCGATGACCCAAAAAAAAAAAAAAAATGGCTCATTTTTTTTATCCTTTCTTTTTGTCTCGTTATGACTGACAACATATCTTTTGGACACCTAACTTTTTATCACAAATTACATGCTTTTATATATATATATATATATATATATATATATATTTTATGTTGAACATTCCGCACCTAGGTGCGAAATTATCTATTTTTTATTTTTTATTTACAATAAATTATTAATTTAAAAATTTTAAATATTAAAATAAAATATATATAAATAAATTGATAAATTTTATCATATATAATTATATTTATCTATTTATTAAATATTTATATAATTTAAAATTATAATTTTATTATATAACATAGTATTTTAAAATTATAATAAAGGATACATAATTATTCAAATTACTAATAATGGTTACTTTATATTTCACCCATTAAATTATTAAAAAAAATTAAAAATTTAATATTTAATAAATAACATAAATATGATTAATTACATATAAAAAATTAAATTTTAAAAATAAAGTAGAATACCAATGAAAAGTTTTGAAAGTTAAAATTTAATGAATTAAAAGAAACCAAACAAAAGTAACATAAATTACAATTAAAATGATATTAAAAAAATAATATATAAGAAGACAAAGATATAAAAAGATAATAAAATTCAAAAAGTTAAAAAAACTTACAAAATCATGCTATTAGAAAACTTATTAGAGAAGAAATTAAAAAATGTGGATCAAAATATAAGGAATCTGTAGAACCAAAATAGAAGTTTGATGATGAAATTTTAAAATGAAAAATTAGGTTATTGCAAAACTAAAACTTAATAATAAACAGAATTGCAAAATTTTTATTAAGTTTAAATAAAAATTTAACAAAATAACTGAATTGCAAATATTAGTTAGCAAAAATATTTATTAAATACAAAATTTAACAAAAATTACTCTAAATATTTAATACCTTAATTTAACCAAATTTACTTCAATTTAAGAAATATCAAAATTTGCTACCACCTTAATTTTAGAGATTTTGAGCTTCGAACTACTTTTGTTCCTTACATAATCCATTACATCGGGACAATAATCAAGCCCACAGGTTTTTTTTCGAATATCCGCATAAACAATAAAATTTAAAAAAAAAAAGGCAAAATTCTATAGAAGTATGGATTAGAAAAAAAAAAACATACAAAAAAAAAAACTTAAAGTTATATAGAGAAGAAAGACAAATATTGAAAAAAAAAAGTATGACTTGAGAAGGAGAAAACAAATGCATGTATATATATATATATATAAGATGGTAAGTTTCTAATGACATATATTTTGTAAGTTTCTAGGCGGACTAAAAACTCATATCTCTAAAATCAACAAATGAAATAATTTAAAAGTTAAAAATAATTAAGTGATAATTATTTTTATCAAAGATAATATTTTAAAAGTTATAATAAGTAATAAATTAATTAAAGTTAAAAATATTAATATCAAAAAAATAAAAGGTTGAAAAATATTAAATAATAAAGAAAAACAATTAAGAGTTAGAAATAATTAGAAGAGTGGCATAAAAAAGTCAACTATTGTAATCTTAAAAAATAGATAATTGATTACAAATTATTAAAAAAATAAAAAAAAAATAAAAATGTTTAAAAATAATATTAAAAAAATATAAAATTAAGATAAAAATGTAGAAAAAAGTTAATAAAAAAAAGTCAATTAAAAAATTAAAATTTATTAAGCATTAATTGAGAATTAAAATATAAAAAACTAAAAGTTTAATTTAATTACAATTATGCCAATAAAATAAAAAATTAAGAAAAAAATAAAAGTTATTAAGCATTACCTTTTATGTTATTAAATTATTTAATGAATCATAAATTTAAAAGTCAAAAAATATTGAATGAGACAAAAAGACTAAAGAAAATTAAGCAAATTACAACAATGCCATCATTTACCAAAAAAAAAAAAAAAAAAAAAAAAAAAAAAAAAAAAAAAAAAAAAAGAAGAGAAAGACAACAAAGTCCAAAAAATTGGACAAAATTACAAAATATATGTCATTAGAAACTTAGCATCTTATATATATATAGATATATATATATATATATTACTGACTATCGAAAAAAAAAACATATACATATATTACTACTTAAAAAAAAAAAATGAAAACATTTATTACTGCTAAATCAAGAATATGAAAAATGCTTCCCTTTTTTTTTTTTTTTAATACGTTTAGATTCTATAATTAATTATAAATTAAAATTTTATTTTTAATAAAAATGTGTTCATTAAACTTTGTGAAAATAAATGATGATTTGAATATTAATAAGTCACAAATTTGAAATTTACAGAAAATGATGAATAGCTATTTATACTAAATACTATTCAATTATATAACTAATTATAAAAGATCCTTACACAAAGAAACGTCAAAATAATATAAAATTAATATTAATATATATATATATTTATTAAAATTATCTAAAATTTAATGATTTATTTTTGCATTAAAATTATCGATACTATTTAAAATAATTATGTTAAGTTTCAATATATAATCTAAATGTAATAACTATTTTGAAATGATATTTTTTATTTACTTTAAAAAATAATAATATTTTATTTAAAATATTTGAATTTTTATGTGTAAAAATAAAAAAATAAAAAACTAGTAATGCCTTATCTTTAGTTACTGTGTTTATTAAAATTGAAATAAAATGCAATTTTTTTAATAAATATTAAATATTAAATTATTATGCAAAAGTTTTTCTGAGTTCATTTTTGTTTCTCCTTGTTTTTGCTCTCGTGGTAACTTAGATGTCCATAGAATTCCTTAGGCTTCAGTGTGTATATATATATATTTAAATAAATTAATTTATATTTAACTATTTAATTATCCCACACGCACATGGTCACCCATAGATATGCGCCGTAAAATTTATGAGCCTTTGACTATGATTTTAATTTTTTTGAGTATTAAATGTTTGTTTGTATTCTAATGGTATTTTTATTATATTATTATAAATTAATAATTAAAAATATATTTAAAAATTTTGATATACACATACCGAACTAATTATATATATAATTAAAACTACAAGTCTTAACACAAGATTTGATATACACAGTTTTTATATAAATAATTAAAATTACAACTAATTGATTATATTTACAAATATATCTAAAGTCATTCAAAAAAATTTTAGTTATTAAAACCTTCAAGAAATTTCAAACAAATCTATAACAAGTATATAACAGTTTTCTTTTTAAAATTTTTAGACGACAAAAAGAAAAGAAAAAAAAAACTAAGAGTTTCTAGATGGACTAAGAAAAAATAATTTCATTGATTTATTGTGAATTATTCTAAAATCATCCAAATGGTTCAATTTATGAAGAAAATATGTCAATTAAAATTATTTTAATTTAAAATGTATTTGATATATTTTTTATGTGTATTAATATTACATGTGTACTAAAGAGTAATCAGTATTTTTTTTTTAAAGTTCTTATAAATAAAAAAGTGGACTGTTTTAACAGTATTTAGATAAAATATTTAATAAATTTTAGTAATTTTACAAAGACTAAAAAAATTGATTAGAATGTTTTATAAAAATGCTGAATTTATATTAATTTTTTGAAAAAGTACATGAGACTCACTTGAAACACATACGTGTAAAATAATTGATTGATTGAACATACTTAAAATAAATTTTACTTGATTTTATTTTTTTTTCAAAATGTTTTGATGTTAAAAAATAATAATAAAAGGCAAAATAAATAGAACCTTATTTTAAAATCAGATATTCCCCAGGACTGGAAAGAAAGGAGTTGGGAGGTGACGAAGAGGAAGGGGTAAATGATATAAGCATAGGTAGTGGTGAATGGGCGAATTGAATTAGTGAATGTGACCCATCAACGCTGCAAGAAGACAATAATACTCTCCCAAACTCTTTCCCTGCTGAACCATCCAACAATGGGAAAACAAAATCCTAATTTTGTCAATATCTTTTTGGTACAGACAAAAGCCAAATCCCCAGAAATAAATGCAAAATTGACCAATCCTCAGAAATCAGAGGGAAGCAAAAGGAATCGCCAAAAATAAGAAAATTATTTTAAAAGAGGGAAAATTTCAGGGCGTGTGGGGCGTGAAGGTGAATGTCACATCTATCTAACTCGTACTAATGGCTTTGACAAGACGTATTCTCACCTTGGAATGACTAATGCACAAACCAACCTACCTGCCTGCCTTCCTCCCTGACTTTTTTAGCTGCTTTGAAGTCTCTGGTTTCCGGAATGATAGCTCATAGCTGTTACTGATCAAACCCTAGCTAAATTAGCTATTGCCGGTGACGATTGGAACGGTATCTTCAGATCAAATTTGACGATCGAGAAATTGAGGCAACCATTGCTTTCAGGTCCGTTCGTTATCCTTACCGTTAGAATTTAATAAGGACTTCTATTTGGTATATTTTCAACTCTTAAAATCGAAAAACATCTTCTGCCCGGCCAGATCTAAATCTGCTTCTGCTGAGCACCAGAGAGCAGAGGCAGATCATTGTTGATTGATTTTCGTGTATGAGATCGCTCATACGAAGAGGCAAAAACGCCGTGAATTTAAGCGTGATCATGTTAGGGCACGCTGCTGAGGGAAATATATATAATATATATATACAACATATCTGTGTGTGTAGCTTTACACTGAGAGCCATACTTGATCTCTCATCCCTTGAGTTTTCGATGGGGGGAAGGAATCGTACTGAGATCCTTACAGCAGTTTGACAATTAATGTTGCTGGCCGTGAGAAGGGCGGATGATGAATTTGAGGCCCTATTATGGCCGCACATATTGGGTCCATTTTCTTCACAATTTGCTTTGTCTAAGAACTTCAGTATGATTTCGACCCTCGTTTTTTCTAGATATATAACATATATATATATAAATGCGATAAAGAGGTTGCAAAATGTTCCTACAAAATTTAAGTTTAATTTTTTAAATAAGAAAATACATATTCAAAAATAGACTCTCAATAACTAAAAATAATTTATCTCACATAAAATGACATTATCTTACATATTTATGAAACTGGTACTGTAATGCTTATTTATATTAGATTGCATGAATAAAATTATTAAATTGAAATTTTTCTCTAAAACGATAACTAAGGAAAAATCCATAATTTTTTTAAAAAAAATTTGCAACATTTTTTAAACTTATATGCTATATCCCCCTAATTAAAATGGAGTTTTTTTGTTTTTTCTTATTTTATTTTTTTCCCATTATCTTATCTGTGTGTAAAAAAAATCAAGTTGTCAAGTGTCCGTGGTCCAATTGGCAGCAAGCGGACCCAAATACTCTCATTGTCCAAAGAGAGGGAGTTCGACATCTCATTTCAGTCATAATATTGTCGGATCCCAGGTGTTGGATTAATCCGACAAAAACCGGACACCATCACTATAAAAAAAAAAAAAAAATCAAGTTTCTTACTATTTGTTTTGTTCCGTTCGGAGGTAATCACGTGCATGGATTTGACATAGTAGTACTTAAGTGGTCTCCGTTTCGAGAGACCTTACCTTAGCCGCTGACAAATGTATATTCCGCTGCCATCATTTATTTCGACTCGTCAATATTCTTATTCCGCCATTTCCCTTCTCCTTTTTTCACCTAAACAGAAACTCCTTCCTTCTCATCACATTCAAATGAAATTAATGAAGCCCTAGAAAACGAAAGGTACAAATGATATTAATAGATATAAATTTGTTGAGAGGTACCTATGCATGGTGTAATACAAATTCCCATATAATATAACTTCAAGACGTAAATGAATTGGTAAAGAGCTATCTTGACTTAAGTGAAGTTGAAGATTCGAATTTTGACTCATATATACAGTTATTTAAAATTTGATGTCACAACTTTTTCTTAAGAGGGACCAACCCAACTCGAACAAGACTAGTTTCTATGTGAATTTGTTTGAATGTACCAGCCTTAATTTGAGACTCATTTAAAATCCGTATTGTATTTCAAAAAAAAAAAAAAAATCTATATAATAGTAATTTTTGGACTCCAACGGCCATTAAGTAGTTTTTTTGATTGGATTTTTATATTGGGCCTTACTTTAAGAATTGGAAAATCTGAAATGAAATGGCCCAAATATAAAAACCCTAAAGAAATCAAAACCACTAAACCCTACACTATACTCCACTCACTGCAACCGTCGGAGAGTCGGAGCAATGTCGAAGTGGTGGCGAGCGGCCGCCGGAAGCCTCAAATTGGCAGTGGAGAGACCCGAGACGAGGTCATACCATACTATCCAAGCTATCCCCAGAGAAGTTACCGGGAACAGAATATCTTCCAGGGACAGAGCACAGGGCCGCATTCCGGCTGTGATCTTCTCCCAAAGCTATGTCCAAACTAAGTCCGATGATCCTACTTCTATAGCTGCACTCTCTGCTGTATCGAGGAAACGAATCGTCACTACTGAGAGGAAGCAGATTAAAGCCATCCTCAACTCCGTGCAGCTACCTTTCTTTTGCTCAACTACTTTCCCTCTTCAAATTCGAGCTGGCTCCGGTTCGTCCTCTTTAATTGAATCCGGAAGAGTACTTCCCCTCAAGGCAAGTGGTTTATCCTGCACAAATCCATCTCTTAATATTTCTTCTCCTTTATCCCATATATGAATGGGACAATGATATGATTCTTCCATTCGAAGTTTTTTTAGTGATAATATTCTAATTTCTTTTGTTATAGATTCATAGGAATGAAGAGACTGGGGAAATATTGAATTTGGTGTTTGCCTGGGCGGAGGAGGGAAAGGAGTTAAAGGTTGATGTGCCCCTCGTTTTTAAAGGAGAAGATGCTTGCCCTGGAATTCAGAAAGGTTGGAATTTTGGCCAATGTATTGCATTGTTCTTTTTCTGTACTTATTAAGTCCACCATGATGATCCTTAAGGATGATTTCTCCTGGCATATTTACTAGTAGATAATTATAAGTATTTTTAAGCCAATGCTTGAGGACTGGTATTAGTAATACACTTATCAATGAAAATCAACCGTTAGATTGATTTTGGTTACTGGAAAAGGTAATTAAGAATACGAATCTTATCAAACTGTAAATGGGCTTGGTAAGAAGTTTCAGCTTTAGGGAATGAATCAAAAATTACGGTAATCCATAGCATCTCTATTCTCTCTAATTTTTCATGAATAGGGGGAACAAAGGAAAATAATATTGCCTTTATCTTTTCTTCCTTCCCTGAGTTCTTCTGCATCCTTGTAGACTTTCCTGGTATTAAATACTTCTAGATGAGAGCTAAGATGAGCTTGTGGATTAGATTTCTGTTATAAGTCTGTTCAGGATTTGGAGATTTAGGATAGTTGTGTAGAGAATAGATGCTGCAAAAAGCAAACAGACAGCAGTAGTGCTTCTTACAAATCTTTTCAGTTTTTGAGATTTTATTGGCATCAAGGGAGAATTTGAACCAATGCTTTATTTTGGTCCAGTTGATCCCAATAATATTATCCTTTCCCAATACGAGTGTCAATCACATAAATATATGAGAAGATTAAAAATATTACTAGTTTGCTTGAATTTGCATTTCTACATGCTGAATTTCGTTTGCGTATGCCAAATCATGATCTGGAAATATTTTTGTACTTACTATCTCTCTCTTCCTATTTTCCCTGATCACTATGTTTGTCAATTATTGTAGAATAGTTGCAGCCAAATAGAGTTTCCGTCATGTTTGTTATTCCCAAGCACTTTCTTAAAATGTTTGCACGAGATTCTTCAAATCAGGCTCTTATTTGTTCACAATCTTATAATGGGCATAATGCCGCATCTTCTTGCTCTATCTAATGTCTACTTTGATACCTATACACACCATGCCTTCTGTTTATCATGAATTTGAAATATCATCATTTTTGAACAAGATATTTCGTTGTGATGTTTGTTAACCTTCCGTGAATTGGAACAATGATTTTGTACCCTTGTTAATTAATTTAATTTATTTTTCACAATAGGAGGCTATCTGAACATGATCAGGAAGAGCCTAAGATATCTATGTCCCGCGGAGCACATCCCTCCAAAGATTGAGGTAGACATAAGTAATCTAGACATTGGTGATAAATTATCCATACACGATGTTTCAGTTAATCCAACAATGAAGCTTCTCAGCAAAAACGAGACAATGCCTGTGTGCAAGATTATGGCTACAAAGATTCAAGATTCTGAAAATGTGCAGTAGAGGTAGGGAATCCCAACTTGGTAAGTTCAAAATTCAGAAGGGAAAAAATTCAAAAGAATCCACTTGATAATATCTCAGCAGAAGCTTCTTTCTGTAGTATGAACTCTTTGCTAAACTGCGCTCAACGATTTAGTCATTGTTCAGATGCATCCTTGTTCAGTCATAGTTGAATAGCTTTTGAATTCAATTATGGAATTGTTTGGTCGAGAATAAAACAGTAGTGCTACAGAACAGAGAAATGTAACACATTTGAACGAGTGCTGTTTGTTTGTTGCTGGAAAAAGCGTGTATTGGTTGACAATTCATTTCCAGCCAATGAACCGACATTTTTTGTTTCTGTCGGACCATACGTGGTCATTTTTTACGAGTTTTCTCAAATATCCATGTTAAAATCAAATCGAGGGAATACACTTTATTTGGGGAAAAAGAAACTGTTGGTTCTGAGTACTCAAAAGCCGGTGGATTAAAATAAGTCTTATTGATCTCCAATTGTAATATATATACACATATATTCATAGGTTTATTTTATACCAATTTGAAAAATTCATTAAATTTTTTATAGGTCGGATAAATCATGCTTCATTATTATTATTATTTTTCCCCATAATTACATGATTTTATATAGGCATGGTTGGTCAGCCAACTCCCTTATCCTCTTTCTATCTTTCTTTTGGGGGATTGGGTGTGTTTTTTTATTATGGTAACTTGGTTTGAATTTGGGTTAGAGCTTGCTCCGATAAGAGATTTACTCTAGAAACTAACTCGGTCAAAGCTTAATCAATTTGGCCCGATTTAATCTAAATACTTATATAATAAATGTGACCAATGTAAAACACATAGCAACAAAAAAAAAAAAATGTAAATTTTCTCATGAACTAAATTGAAGAGATTAATAAAGAAATTTTTTTAAAATTATAGTATATGATTAAAATGAGACAAATAAATATATTTAATATGAATCAAATTTAAAACTTTTTATTTTTAAAAGTCTTCCATGAAAAAGGAAAAAAAAAAAAGTAGAAAAAAAGTAAAGGCAGATGTTCTTCAATTCGAAAGGCTGCCGAAAATGATCAGGTTATGTAGTAGGCTGGGTCAGTAAAGACTTGTTCCAAAACTAAAATCACTTATCAGCGCTGTATCCGGAGATAACTTAACATTTCATGGGACCATAGTCTTAAATGATATATATATATATATATATATATATATATTAATGTCATGCTCATGTTTATTGGTAAATCTATTATTATTATTATTATTATTTATTTATTTTTTTTTGGTAAGCTGGTAAAGCTATTATTAACTGATTGTTAATTTTATATTTGAATTATTGTACTTGAGTAAGATGATATCATTCAGTTTAAAAATGATTTATCCGTGCTTGAAGGATAATTTTTGTGGAGTCATGTAGGACCTATTTTTCCTTGTTTGGAAAAAAAAAATCTAATTAAAATTTTATCTAAAAATGATATTTATCATTACTATTTTAAAAAAATATTAAATAATATTGATTTAAGAGTTTCACATAAAATTACAAAGTAAAAAAAAAAAAAAAAATTCTTTTTTATTTTTTTTTCTTAAAAAAAAAAAAATTCTCTCACAACGTGTTGTCAAATGTAAAAAATTCTATTTACATAAAAAAAATGGTCCTCCAGGTGAAATACTGAAAAAGTCAAATTTCAAGGGATTTGAACCTTAATTTGACTTCGAGAAGATATAGGTAAGACTTTTATTTGTGGAGGGTTATTTATTGAGGGTATATAAGAAGACTAGGTCACAAATTGACCAAGACAGATTAATAATATGTTCTATTACTATTATTACATCTAAAAAAAAATGTGCAAAATTGAGAGAATTTTTTTCACAATAAAATTAAAAATACCCGATTCAAAACTTTGACCATCCGGCTCGAAGAGAAAGATTATGAGTCTAATTACCAACTCCACCAAACTACCGAGTTAGTCATACTTATTTTGATTTTTAATTATTTGAATATTTCTAAAATCTTTCGGTACGATTTTAGATAATATTTAACTTCCTGCAATTATAGAATAATTCCATGTTACACAATTTTTTTTTAGGTACACACTTAAACTTGTAATTAAAAATAAAAAATAAAATCTTTCATGGTTTAATAAATAATCATAATTTATTAAATTATTGAAAATTTTTAATATAAGTAAATTTTCATTTTTTTTATTTTAAAAAAAAATTACATATTACAAGGTGTCTTTACGTAATCATTAATTTAGTAACCGACATTAAAAATAAAAGATTAATATAATTTTTTTTTTTGGGTAGTATTATTAGGTGGTTGAATCATCATTACACACAAAGAAATAATAATTATTTTTCAACGAGCCAAAAAAACAAACGGAGAGAAAAACAATTGACTTTATTAGGATAGAGATATGGGAAAAGGACATTTTGACCCTAGGATGGGGGCACTCTCCATTTCTCTGTTCTTCCTATTTCCCTTTTCGGGTGGAGCTGCTTTCTCGTCGTCGTAACCGCGTTTCAGAAATTCTGTAAAAGATCTCCGTCATCCTCTCCATTTTTATTTTCTTTAACGCCGGCGACGGCGACGGCGACGGCGAGGAGCCTCCATCCGGAACTTCTCCGTTCATCTAACAAGAAAAAAAAAAAAAACGAATTATCCCTTGGGTTCTCTCTATCTATGCAAAATGCAATGCAAACAAGCGTTTATTTCCAATGATTATAGGCACCACCGACCTGGAGCTGTCGCCTTGTCATGCTCGCCAATTACTATTTTATTTTAGCACAAAATGAAAAAACAAACATTGCATTGGTTGCAGAATGCCTTCTCCATTTCTCCTTCTTCCTCTAACAGATCACGTTCCGATGATAATCTAATGAGCGGTAGGTTTCCTTCGAAATCTGCTTTAGCTTCGAGAAACCGGAAAGGCTCTAACCGACAGCTCACCCGAGCCAGGAAATTACGCCATTTAGGTGATAAAGACATTCAATTGAGGCGTTCTCCGGCTCCTCACGAGATTTCATCCGTTGGATCTTCTGCTGTTTCTGGGGGCGTTTCGGTTCCCCCATCCCCTGTGCCTCTACCCATGCCTGAATTGCAACTATTGCTTCGCCAGGATTCCAAATTGACTTCTCAGAGCTCGCCTTCGTGCAATGTCCCCCTGCCATCGCCGATCGACGCTTACCATAATAGTAGGTTTAGCCTTAGCGCTGAAGACGAGAAAGAAAGGGAAGGAAGTGAAGGCTCCAATGCTGACGCCAATAATGACGGAATTCCGTTTGGCAGGTAAAAATTGAAATACATCAGTTGGTCTGTTTATTTTGATGTGTCAGCTAATTGTTCTGATGTTTCTGGAAACAAAATTAATTCCACATGTTTCCCTTCAAGAATTTCTTTCTTAATTTGTTTCAGCTCCACTCTCTCATTCGAAGAAAAGAGTATTTGTGAAGAGCTTTTTGTAACTTTGTTCTTGAGGTTGCATATATTTTTCCACAGTATTTATTTATTTTTACTGTTCTTGTGTTCGGATCAGATTGCAATTTTCGTCAATATATTTTTACTTATCGAGCTCTTGATAAATGTTCCTTTTATGTTTACTCAAGTTCTCCTTGATTTGATTTGATTTGATTTGAGTATCCAGTTAAAATAATTACTTAATATGTTCTAGGCGATGATCTATTTGAAGTCATTAACGCGTGATTTGCTACGAATATCTTTAACTTTCCATCAATTCTGCAAGTCTAGTCTCCTGAAATCGAGAAAATATCCTGAACCTTTTCTGCATCTTATGGCCTCAACAGGTTAAGAAATGAAGATACTAGAAGGAAAGCAGAGCATCCTGGCACACAGTCTTCTAGGAAATCACCTCCTAATAGAGACTCTGGGGCAAGAATCTCTGATTGCAGTGGAATGAATTTTCCCTCTAGTGCTCCTTGTAGTCCATATATAAGCCCTGGCTTTAGTCCGCCGAGGATTTCTGGAGATGCTATGACATCTCCTTACACAGCTCCACCAACTATTTGTCAAGTTTGGTCTGCACCTGAGGTGCCTTCATCAGATCGCGCAGTATGTACTGGAACACCATTTCGAATCTCTTGTGATATGTCTGCACATAGTTTTGATCATTCTTCCTTCACTAGTAATAGATTAAGTCCTCTTCAAACCTTTAGAAGTCCTAATGGTCCTCCATCACCATCTAAGTTACAAATAGAGATCCCAGTGGCACGTCGGGATAGTAATGCTCAGGCCAATGTCCATCCCTTACCTCTTCCTCCAGGAGCTGCCATGCTTTCGCCTCATACCCCTGCTCCCCAACCAACTCCAAAATCAGATTTAGCTCCCGTCAAAGACCAGTGGCAGAAAGGAAAGCTTATTGGACGGGGAACTTTTGGAAGTGTCTATGTTGCCTCCAACAAGTAAGATATTTTAAACACACTTCTCCAGTTTTCTTCTTGTTCTTGCATGGACTTCAAAAGATTGTTCCTTTGGCAGAGAAACTGGAGCTTTATGTGCAATGAAAGAAGTTGAAATATTACATGATGACCCAAAGTCTGCGGAGTGCATAAAACAACTTCAGCAGGTGTTTTTTGTAAATTAAACTTTTCTTTATCTTTCCACGTTTTAATGTACAGTTTAATGATTCTTGATACTTGTCTCCTGTCCACCAAAAATGACTGCTGAAATAACATAATGAAGCAAGGTCTTTCACACTGAACAAAAGTATGCAAGAAAGTTTGCCAATGGTTCCGGCTGAACTGGCTATAACAGTTGTTTATTCTAAGGCTTTTCTTTTATCTTTATTTGATCACAAGTTCTGCGCTATAAGGAGTAAGATAGGCATGTTTTGAGATGCCAATGTTGAATGAAAATTCAAAACCTTAAAAAGTAATGAACTGAAGGCAGATATATGGACAAGTAATGCAACTGTTGCAAAACCCTTGGTTGTTGTCCCTTTTCTGAAGCTGAATTTGCTTTTATAGCCATACACCTGTGTTCTGTTTTTAGAATGCAAATTCAGTTTTCTAATTCCCTAGCCAAAGTTAACCATTCTTCTTAATGCTTTTGGTAATTTCAGGAAATTAAAGTTCTCAGCCATCTAAAACATCCAAACATCGTGCAGTATTACGGTAGTGAGATAGTAAGTAGCTGCCCTCTATTCTTTTCTATCCTTAGTCCTGGAATTTCTGAAGAATATGTCTTTGTGTGTTCTGCAGTCTGAATTTTTCCATTGTGCAGGTTGATGACCGATTTTACATATATTTGGAGTATGTTCATCCGGGTTCAATTAATAAATTCATTCGTGATCATTGTGGAGCAATAACGGAATCTGTTGTACGCAACTTCACTCGGCATATTCTCTCTGGATTAGCTTATTTGCATAGCAAGAAAACAATACACAGGTAAACTTATTTTTTTGTAGTCTTTCAGTATTTTGGTATAAAGTAGAATCCTACAATGGAGTTCTTCAGGACCTTTCATATGTGACTTTAGACTCATGTAAAGAAAGCTCTGCATGTTTACCATGTTTGATTTGGTACATTATGTGTTGAATTTCCCAATGTTGTCTAGTTCAAGCAGGCTAGAGCTTTTTGTTTGATAGATTCAATGATAACTAACTTCTACAGGGATATTAAAGGGGCAAATCTTCTTGTGGATGCTTATGGGGTTGTAAAGCTTGCAGACTTTGGGATGGCTAAACATGTGAGTTATAAGCCTTCTGTCTGCAAAACGTCATTATTTCTACAGAACAGTAACAAAATGACTGATTTACAAATTGCTGGATACTACCTTTCATAAACATCAAATATATATGATCTTTCATGATATATTCGCCCTGGTCAACCCTTACTTTTGGTTTTTGCTGTTTTATTATTTTTTTATCAGTTGAATACAATTTTTAGTTTATATACTTAAGGCAGAAAGATATTTCCTTTTTCTCCAATAAAAGGAAAATGGGTTGGAAGATTTGGAAAGAAAGGAAATGAGTATGGAAAGAATTCGCACTTCATTTCTTCTATTTGGGAGATTTTAGTTAGAAGAAGAGAAGGGATAAATCACCCTTCTCTTCTTTCAAAAACCTTCTCTAAGTTGAGAGAAATGTATGGAGTTGAAGTCAACAAGGTCAATTAGTGATGAAATTACTGGCAACCCTTTAAATGTATTAAACAATTTAAAGCTTATTGAAAAAAGAATGATATATTCATAATTATGTACATGAAAAGTAGTAAAGGTCGTCTGGCTCAATGGTGTCAATTTTAATTCTGTCCCATTCAGATATAGATACCCTCCATTTATCAAATTTCAGTTTCTCTGTGGTAAGTAGTGATGCAGGACATTCCCAGTTATGCAGTTTCACAAAGCTATCTTTTATTCTGCTAGATTGCGAATATTACTTCTCTGGAATTTATAGAATAGAGAGGATTGGAAAGTAGAAGTTGTGATTGTGTTAGATTCTTCAACAAGAAAGGATAAACAAAAAGCAACCATGATTGCACAAAATCTGTAGACTCTTTACCTATTGAATAAAAATGTGGTGCTTATTGAATAAAGCACTCCTCCATTTATAGACTCAAAACAAATCCTATATCATCTAGAACTTCCAGACCTAAACTATGAAAGTTATAATCAATAAAGATTAGGAAAAATTCAAATTTGTTTGTTGATCAGAAACTAACTGTTAACAAATATTTTTGGAAATACTAAATTACTAAAACCCTGATAAGTGACTCAAACTAGAAATTCCAAGATTAAGGCTATATTGTTGAGAAATTCCAATCTCTTAGTCGGTCCCTGTTCTTAGTCAAGTAGTTTGCATTCAACCATGATCAATCATTTTATCATGGCATTTGGTTTTGGCTCCACAAATCATTTTCTCAATTGTGCTACTGTAGGTAAAATATCTTCTACTAAGTTAAAAAAAGAAATTAGTTAAGAATTATCATGTTATGTGTTCAAGTATAGTGTGTCATCTTTTATAATTATGCTTTAGAAAGTTAACTACAGATTCCTAGTATTTACTATGCCTATCGTTGCAGGCTGTATTTGTTCTTTGCATAGATATGAAGGTTTTTATCTTGTTATACAGCTTTCAGGGCAAGTGGATCAGCTTTCTTTAAAGGGAAGTCCATATTGGTTGGCCCCTGAGGTATATCATCTTTCAGCAGTACAAGATACTTCGAAGCTTGTGTCCTCTCATTTTATACTGATTTTTCCATTGTTTCCTGCAGTTACTGCAATCTGTGACTCAGATGGATGCTAGTACAGATCTTGCCTTTGCTATTGATATATGGAGTTTGGGTTGTACAATAATTGAAATGATGAATGGGAAACCACCTTGGAGTGAGTATGAAGGGGTAAGCTTCTCGTTGCATTTTATGATTTATTTTCAGAGCTATTACTTGATGTTGCTGGTCCCACGGTGTAAGTACCAGCTTTGAGGGAGGAAGCATAGCATGCACTATTTTTCATTGTGGATACAGAGGGTTCAGATGAGTGCTTGTGACATATTTTATTTGATTGAATTAATGCATTTGTGGAGAATAGTCTATTTCTATCCTGCTTCTGTTTTCTTCTGAAGGGTCTAATGACCTGGGAATATTATGTTTGTATGTCGTTTTTCTTTTCTTTTATCTTTTCCCTTTTCGCCTTTCATGGTATTGGAGTTTACTTTCACAATTTGGAGGAAATATCACATGTCATGTTTTGCTATAAAAAACTTTTCTGTCTACATGCAATCTATGTTTCCTTTAAACTGGTGGTAATATGAGAAGCCCCCCTATATGACGTGTGGCTACCCTTGCTGCAATTAAAATACAACTTATATTATCTTACTTGTTAATATTGGGTTTAAGGATGGAGGGAAGGGAAAGGGAGAGCCACTGTGGAATTATTTCTTTATGATTGTGGAGTTTGCATCCTTTTCACTTATTCCTTCCACTCAATTTGAACATTACAGCCAGCGGCAATGTTTAAGGTTCTGAAGGAGTCACCAGCAATACCTGAAAACCTTTCAGCAGAAGGCAAGGACTTTTTACACCTTTGCTTTAAGAGAAATCCAGCAGAAAGGCCCTCAGCCTCCATGCTGCTTGAACATCATTTTATTAGGAGCCCTCATCCACCGGAGGTTTTAAGCCAGTCACTTGGTGGGATGAAGTTGACGGTAAATTACTTTAGAACTGTACCCTCCCTGGATCTCCTAGCATATGCTGATATATATAATATTTTACCTGTAGCACGAGAATGCCAATTCTCAACGAGAGCGCTCAAGTTACAAGCTTGATCAAGTGCCCATGTCTCCGGCAATACAGCCGACAAAAATGGGACTGGTTGACAAGTAGGATATGATATTCTTTTTTATTTTCCTTATATTCCCCTATAGAAGTGCACTTTCAGATCGGTACTTATATTATTTTGTATCTTGCTATGTTTCTTCAGCTCTGTATGTGAAAGTTTTACTCCAGTGAGATTATTTGGGGATGTCAGCATGAGACTTTGATTTAGTGGTGATTCCCTTTCATTCCTTTGTTAAACTCTTCAAAGGCCACCTTCAATTCTTACTTATCCATGGTGACTGCAAGGAGCCTTGGAATTCTGTATGCTGTACTAGCTGGCCAATGTGCTAATAGAAAGCAGTGAATGGACTGAAGTTGGGATCTGCTACTTAAAAGTCTTTTGATGTGACCGACAGCTCGACTTGTGGAAGCATTGAGCCTGATGTGTTCTCTTTTGGGGGGATGAAAATGTAGAAAGTGAGCAGTTGCAGCCAGTAGGTTCTTTGCCTGTTTTTCATACTGTGAACACTGTTAAGAAAAAAGGAAAAAAAAGGCATATTTAATTGTCCAAGGGGAAATCCCTGGTCGTGCGTTTCCAGAAAGTATGTTTTTTTTGTATACTATGGACAAATATAGGGTGTAAAATTTACAGCAGCCAGAAAAAGAAAAATGGGAAGGAGAAAAGTGTTGCACAAGGATAGACTTTTTTTTTTTTTTTTTTTTTTAGGGGGGGTGGGGTGTTGGGTTGTGTGGGGTTTAATTAAAGGAGAATTTTTCACAAGGGAAATGGGCCTGTGAAAATTGGAGTCAGATTGGAGCTTTATACTTCCTGAACTAAAGGTAGATATTCATTGTTCAACTTAGAATTTAAAGCTTGGACACATTTTCTGAACCGGAGCCTTATTCGAGCTTGTTTATGATGATAGAGATATATAAACCTCCTGACTTGCTAATTTTTCATAATGTAAAAAATGTTCTTAAAATCTGGACAAGGCTTTTAACTTGGCTATACCTAAATCTGCTCTGCCACATTTTTATTTTTTTTTACTCAGTTTGGAGGATCTAGTGGAAGAGAATTTCAAAACTACAATATATAACTGAAATTGAGATATAAAGCTAGTGAGACACCTCTTCTTTTTTTTTTTTTGATAAATTAGTTAGACAGCTAAACAAGAGTAACCAAATCAATTAAATTATCACCTTTTTCACCATATTTTTATTTACTTTTAGTATTATTTTAAGTTAAAATTGACCATTCTTCTTTTTATTATTCGATTTTGAATTATTTTTGTAACGTATAACTTTTATTAGAAAAATAAAAACCTCACTTTAACGCTTGGCTTTAAAACCCAACATTTTACTTATGATTTTACTCACAAATTTGGTTGTATTGAAGCTGCTCCTTCTACCTTATGCCGCCCCCCGCTCTCCTCAAAGAAATATATATATATATTCCAAAGTCCAAACCATCAACTTACTTTAATTTTACATTATTATTTAAATAAAAGATTCGAAATGTATATTAAAATATATATATATATATATATATATATATATATATTATATATATATATATATATATAATACCATCTCTTTGCTAAGTGCTCTCGGTCTTTTACTTATTAAATATTTGTGTGGGGGCGCATTTGTTAGCAATAATTAGTTTATGATTTTTCAAGATTATTAAGTATTAGTAACTCTAAAAGAAAAAAGTTTCCCTTAAAAACAAATTATAAAAATCCACATGCTCATTAGTGAGTAGTAATCACCGGATTGGTCAATGGAAAGTCCAAATACGTTCAAAAGATAATGAAAGCTAAATAAGAAAAATCGAGAGAGAATCAAGAAAGAACAAAATCGCAATGATTTATTTCGAAAGCTCTTTATTTTCCTTTATTTTCCTTTATTTATTTTTTTAACCTTTTTCTCTGACCCATCCTGATCTCGTGAGGCCTTCTCCCCTCCCCCAATCCCATTATCCTTCCTTCTCTTCTCTGAAGTTCTCTCCGATCTCCATTGATTCGAAACCGGTAAGCTGCTGTTTCCAATAGCCTGCGATGGAACCACCGCAAGTCCAAGCCATAGACAGCAAAAACCTTCCTCCACATGAAGATGAACAGGATAAAGCTATTAATGAATGGTAACTCTTCTATCCAACCAGAACATGTATATAATATATATGTATATATATTTTGAATCTCTAACTGGATTGAATTAGAAGTAGTTTCGAGTAGGAAAATTGTGTTCCTCCACTTGCTTCTTTTTTCTGTTTACTTTTGGGATTTGTGCGTTGCAGTTGCTCTTGCTTTTATGATTGCACGGATGGCTGTCTCCAGTACTTTTGCTGCCATGATATCTGCTAATTCTCTTCTCTACTTTGCTTCTGCAATTAATTGAGATTCAGGCGAGACTAATTTGAACTATGTAATTCTTCTCGATATCTAATTGGGTAAATGAGAGACTAAATTTATTATTATTATTATTGGATCATTGTTGAGATCTGTTACTCTGTTTCCTCTTCTTTCTGTTTGCCTTTACTGTTTTATCTCTCTATATATATTTCAATTCATTTTCTTTTCCAAGGAATTTGAAACTTTATTCGAGTACAATGATAGTCGAAAGAAATACATGCTCCTTGGAAACCGAAGATATCATTACATAGATAAGTCAGTACAGAAACAAAGACCTCTCTTGTAGTGACAGACGGATATGACCTTATAGGAAATGGAAACCACTATCTCCGATATCATCACCATAACCATGTTTAATGTCTTGAGTATTGTTGAAAAATTGGTTAAAGAATGTGGCTTGGTTGGTGATCAAACTTGGTAAGGAATGTGACTTAGTTGGTGATTAAGTTTTGTCAAGGATAGAGGTTATAGTTGGTGGCCTAATTTAAAGAAAAATGTCCCATCTATTTTGCTATAAATAGAGGGGTTATTTACCTTCTTATATATACAAAAAACACACCAAAACAACAAAGAAAGAGAGAGATCTTTGTGAGAGAAAAAGCTTCATGTTTAGAAGCTATACACGAGAGAAAAAAGTGAGTCGAGTGATAGGCCTTTGTGTAGGCAAATAGAAATACAGTACGGTATTTCTTGTACTCCTCATTTTGAGATTGTGATAATATATTTGGTGTGGGTCCGTAGGACGTAGGCGAGTTGGCCGAACCACGTTAAATCTCGGTTTTTTATTTTTGAGCTTATTTTAGCATCTTTTATTTTCTCGCCCCATATTATTATTTTGAGTCTCACAGTTCTTGGGTGGGATTAGTAACGTTCTAATTCCCAACAAATATATGTAGTTTGATAGTTGTAAGAAGCTCTTGTTTATTGTGTGATTTGTGAAAGTTTAAGAGCGCGAATGCCTCAGCGGAAATCTTGCTGACCACGACAAGGTGAAGAGGGCAGAGCTCTTTGTAGGTTTTTTAATGGCGCTACCCTCCCCCCCAAGGAAAGTTGTTTTTTTTGTCTTAGTATTTGTATGATATTTGGCTCAATTATTGTCTCTTCTTATAATTATCTATGTATAATATTAGATGTATGTCTTCTATCAAAATCACATGTTTGTTATTATTATTATTTATTTTCATTTTTATAATTGCTTGTGTTTGTGTTTTAATTCTAATATGATAACAAAGCCGAATCCTCTTCCTTTTCTTTTTTTTTTTTTTTTTTTTTTTTTTGTAATAACCTCCTCTTCCTTTTCATTGGCTTCTCCATAATCAGAACATGTGTTTTTTGTTTATAAAATAAGGGAGAAGAAAAAAGAAAAAATAAAAAAAAAAAAAAGAGAAAAAAGAATAATATTTTTTTTTTTTGGGAAAGCAAAAGAATAACATTCATGATACATGAAAGCAACTTTCAAAAAATTCGATAGTTTGAGAGAGTTGGTAAGCGGACTCCTAATGCTTCCTCTAGGGCGGGAATGGTCGAGGTTCGAATTCCCCTAGGGTGGTTAACGTCATGTTAAAAGCTCCGGGTCGGACTCTAACCCTCGAGTAAGCGTTGAACTCCGCGAGCGCTCCATAGACCGAGTCCGGATGGTTAGCGCCAGGTCAAAAGCTCTGGGTCAAACCTTAACCTTCGAGTAAGAGTTGAATTCGGCGAGCGCTCGCAGACTGAGTCCGGATTAGTCTCACAAAAAAAGTGAGACACCGGGAGCCCCAAGTGGGTAAAAAAAAAAAAAAAAAAGCAACTTCCAAAAAAGTCTTTCTAGAAGCACAATTTTACTGAATTTTTTTTTTCCTTTCATGTCATGGGATGATATTTGATATTTTTGAGGTATATCTATATTCAAATTATTTTTTTGTTAGATTTTTTTTATAAAAGATAAAATTGTTTATTGCGCATATCAACTTTAAATATATAGCTCTTGGGATTTATATCCTTTTGAGTGGTATCCATTTAATTCTGTCCGTTTCTTTTTTATTTATAATGAAAATTCCATATATATACTGTATACATATTATAAAATATTTTTCTATATTAATTTCAAATTTAAAATAATTTAATATTTTTATATTATACAAGAATAATAAACTTGTCTTGATTATTTTGTTATTAAAAAAACTTATATCAATCTACACCTATCAACATAGATGGAGTAGTAATACTCTCATCAAATAATTTATCTTTTATTTTATTATTATTATTTTTCGAAATATATTTCAATTTTGTTTTTCATTCACCATTTAAAATGTATATATGTTTAGTACAATTTTGTTTTCCTACAATACACTTTGGATTCATTTTTTAGTCAACCATTGAGTTGGTGGCCATTGGGAAAAGTTTATGTTTGAGAAGGTTTGATGTGATTCATTTTAAATTAGTTAGAGTTGTTTAAACTAAATATATATATTTATATATATATATATATATATATATATATATATATATTATATATAGTGTTGAGAACCAACCAATCAAAGCATTGGAATGTGTAGAGAGAGAGAAGGGGGGAATGTTTTTGGGTATTTCTGAGCAGGTTGTGTAGCATTGTCATTGTCTGTACCCTCTCCATTAGGATAGGATCATTTCCATTCAATATTCTTAGTGACCGAAATTGACTAATGTCAGATATGAAAAAGAAAAAGCAAAAAGCATAATGTCTTTCCCATGTGGCCATTACTTACCCTCCCACTTTCACCTTTTCTTACGTTCTTCCTTTCCATTTTGCTTACACATAAACTGAACCCTCATCCAACGTCCCTACATGATTCGCCGGTGGTCTGATTCAGTTTCTACTCAGAACCCTTTATATCATTAAATATTGCTGGTTTTTACAACCTCTTGAATTATCCTTTTTTCTATTAAAAATAATTAATTTAAACATTATAATAAATGGAAAAGAGTAATAGTAAAAAAATTAACTCAAGCACATGTGAGTTTGTAAAAAGTTTTTTTGACTTAAGTGATGTTAAAAGTTTGAATTTCGTTTTATGTATGACTTATTTAAATTTTGGAGTCGGAACTTTCTCTCGCAAAGGACTAACTCGACTCGAACGAGGATTAGTCTAGATGCGAAAAAGGTTGAACCCGACTATGTATGCACCATTTAAAGTTTAGAACTCCTCAAGCTAACCTTTGACCGAACGATAATTAATCTAGATACGGATTAGTTTAAATGTATCTAAATAAAATCTCTCTCTCTCTCTATATATATATATATATATATATATATATTTTATTTTTATAGAGTAATTAAAAGGGTACCAAGTTGATCCTTTTTGGTATTATATTGGTTAGCACTGCTCTGAAATTCTTACACTAAATGCACATGCTGCTGAAGTATGAAAATACCGGCTTGATTTAAATAAGTATGGTGTCTGTATAAGCCTCCCCCCCACAAAAAAAAAAAAAAAAAAAAAAGGGATGACATATTACAATGAAAGCACCCCACTGAAAATTTTCCATCTTCTTCCACTGAAACTGAATGGCACCCGCACAGACTTCTTACCTCTCCACTTATTTAGCCCCCTTGAAGTTATAATAATACTAATAATAATGTAGTCCTCCTTTATTGAACATAATATGTATAGTAACTAATGTATAATGCACATGAGATAATTCAATTCATTATTTCCACAAGTCTGCAAAAAATTATACATACATATATATTATTTATTGTGAATTGTGCGTCCATGCCTAACTTAGTTTGTTTGAAAGCACCACTGCACCATTACATCTCTATGCATGTATTTGTTTTTTGCATGCTATCTACAACAGCTTGATTCTCTTATAAATATCTCCAATTCTTTGCCCCACTATTTATTCCCTGCACTTGAAACTGTTTTTCTTACTCTTTTGTACAAGAAGATTAATATATATATATATATGGCTCGTTGTTCTTCTTCTTATTGGTTTTGTTTCTTCTTTCTTTGTTCTTCTGTTAGTTGCCAGCTTGATTATAGATATTATGATTCCACTTGTCCGAACTTGACAAAGATTGTCCGGTTCGGTGTCTGGTCTGCTATTTCAAATGAAACTAGGATGGCTGCCTCTCTTCTGCGTTTACACTTCCATGACTGTTTTGTAAATGTAATCCTCTCCATGCATTATTGAATTTATATATTTTCTTTTAAAGTTCATGCATGCATGCATGATTTAGCAGTTTATAATCTTTAATTTATTTTTTATTTTTTTCTTTTTTTATAAAAGGGATGTGATGGATCTGTGTTACTAGATGATAGCAGTTCATTCAGCAGTGAAAAAACTGTTGGGGCTAATAAGAATTCGGCAAGGGGATTTGAAGTTATTGATGCTATAAAGGCCAGTGTAGAGAAAGCCTGCCCTTCTGTTGTTTCTTGTGCTGATATATTGGCTCTTGCTGCTAGAGAGGCTGTATTTCTCGTAAGTCAGTTCCAATGATTTTTTAAATTTTTTATTCTGATGATTTGATTTGCTTATTGCTTCCATTAATCTTGATTAATTAGACTGGAGGATCTTATTGGCCTTTGCCATTGGGTCGTCGAGATGGCCTAACTGCCAATCAAAGTGCTGTCAGGACTGATCTCCCGGCGCCATTTCATTCCCTGCAAGACATCACTGCAAAATTTGTGGATAAGGGGCTTGACTTGAAAGACGTGGTTGTGCTATCTGGTACCTATCATTTAATTCTCTTTGTGTAATTACTCTAAGGATGTTACTGTTAAATTAAGTTAAATTTTTATCTGTTTTTGTGAAGGTGCACACACTTTAGGATTTGCTCAATGTTTCACTTTCAAAGGGAGGCTATTTGACTTTGATGGGGAGGGAAATCCTGATCCAACTCTCGACGAGACAGTTCTAACAAATTTGCGAATTACTTGTCCGAATCAAGATGATTCAGACTCAAAATTGGCTCCTCTTGATGCTTCCACTTACAAATTCGACAACCTTTACTTCAAGAATCTTTTGAATAATTCTGGGATTCTTCAGTCAGACCAGGCACTCATGACAGACAATAGAACTGCTGCAATGGTATCGAGCTACAGCAGGTTCCCTTATTTTTTCTCCAAAGATTTTGGAATCTCAATGGTCAAGATGGCAAATATAGGTGTGTTAACTGGCAAAGATGGAGAAATCAGAAAGAATTGTAGGGTAGTGAACTAGAAGTTAGTAGTTCTTTTGTCCTGTTTTGTTCTGTTCTGTTTTCTGTTTGCTGCTCTGTTAAATATATATATATATATATATGTAAAGGTTTGCATCATCGCATTATGGAAGTAATAATAATTACAGTTTCACATAATCTTGGCCCATCTACACTTATCCGTAGTAGAAATCAATTTCAGCAAATAATAATAAAAACAAATAACACAAAAGGCAAGATCAGAGGGGAAAAGAAAAGTGCAAAAAATTGATTTATGTAACCTTTAAAAATTGTTCTTATACTCTTCTTCTTCCGATGAGTATAGATTGAATACATTTAAAATCATTTTAGATATCGTCTTATCTTTTCTAACAGAAAGATTCTTAATCTAGAAAATAGGGACCTTTTCTTTGTCATGGATACGTTGTTATTTTTCTTAGCATTCTGTTCTTGTAGTTTCCTCTTTCTCTGGAAACCTTTCTGTCTATTCACTGCGGCGGCGGCATGACCTTCTTCTTCCTTTTCATCTGAATACGGGAAATATTCTTCTACCTCCGGTGGTACATTAGTTTGATTTCTAGGATCGTTTTGTGCTTTCCTTTTCCTCGTTTTTCTGGCTTTAGAGTATAATAAGTTCTGGAGTCTTCTTTTAGAAGAGTTTCGATTTTCCTCAGCTGCATACTTCTGTTCCATGGCTACCGAAATCCGCCATTCTGCAACTGTGGTTTCTTTCCTTGCTTTCCTTACTAACGCTTTGTAATCTTGTTGCGCGAGTTCGATCAAGGTTTCATCTCTCTGACGAGAATAATCGACGTACCGATTTGCTTCTGCTGCGGACGCACCGTATGCCTCTGCTTCCATCCGTGTTGCTCTTTCTGTGAGTTGCGCTGCTTGAAGAGACTGATTCCTAAGTCGCGAGACTTTCATCAAGTGCGATCTCGTTCTGTGATTCTCATCCCGTTCTATCATGAGTTGTTCGATCTCTTCCCTCTTTCTATTTAATTCCTGATTTATACCGTGGATCGCCGTCTGTAACTTCATTTCCTCTTCTTTCTTAGATCTAATGGAGAAACCTATTCCCCCAATCTGAGATTCCAGATCTGAGATAATGGTATCGGAGATGGCGGCTTGGCTCTTCATATTTACGAGTTCCGTTTGCAGATTTTCGAGTTCATCAATGAGAGGTTTGGAATCTAACCATGATTGCTCTGCATCATCCTTAGCTTTCTTTAGTTTCTCCTTAAGCCTGTTTAGTTCTGCAGTCTTGGCCTTCAGTAAAGTACTCCATCCGCCGCCGGTAGATTCTCCTTTATTTCTTTCTTTCTGATCATGCCTATCTTCTTCCATTATGTGACCATGGAAGAACTCCATCTTCTTCCGATGGAGGGGGCGATATTCTCTTCCTTTGTTGCTGTGAAACTATTTTATAGAATTTCTTGTTTTCCAACCGAATGTAGGGTTACGTGGAATCCTGGGATTCCAATTCATTGGGTGATTTATGCTTCAGAAATATCGAAGTTTTTTTCTTGATAGCTTCAATGTTGTCAATTTGGGTGTTACTCTGTTTATGACTTTTCTTCTTCACCGTAACTCGGTACAGCTAGGACCTGATACCGTTTAAACGGCATTGTCTTTTGTGTTGTTCGAAACTGTCTCCGGTAATCTGTTTTATTCTCTACAATGCGAGCAAAAGAAATGTTCCCTGGACTGGACATTTAATCCTTAAAATACCAATTATTCTTTATTTAGGTTTTATTCTTTGAATAGTAGAGCATATATTTTTTTTTTGTTACTTATTATTCTGGTAGAATAATCTTTTTAATCTTTTTACTTTATTTTTGTATATACTTTATTTATTTTTCATAATTACATTAAATATATTTTTATATATATGTTTTAGAAATATTTGTTGCAATCTTTTTACTCTAATTTTTGTAGATATTTAATGTAAAATGATTTGATTATTTTTTCTTCAATTAACTAAAATTATACAAATTGTAAAAAAACTTGGGACTTTAAAAATCTAAAAAATATTTTAAAACTAAATTTATAAAACATAAATTTATTTCTTCATTATTAACTAAAATCATACAAATTGTAAAAACTTTGGACTTTAAAAATTTAAAATTAAAATATTTTAAAACTAAATTTATAAAACATAAATTTATTTAGAACTAAATTCGTCAATTACTCTTTATATATATATATATATATATATATATATATATATATATATATATATATAATAGGGGGTTTAGAGAACTTTTGTTATTTTGTTTGTCACTCCATTTCAATAAATGTCCCTTTATTTGAGAGTGAAGAAAACCGTGTAGGGCATGAAAAAGGAAGGAAACAAAAAGAAATGCTGATAATTGACTTATTCAACAAGTTGAGATTTATTGTTTTGACTACTACTGTAGGTAACCATAATGATAATGAAATGGCTAATCCAGTTGAGTACTTGACTCTTATGGTCGGGGTGGTTCACTTTCTATGAAAAAAAAAAAAAAAAAAAAAAAAAAAAACATTGATTTTTGAAAGGTATCTTGATCAATTGGCTTGCCGGAGCTTCCTTTCGTCGGAGAGCAGCTTCGCAAAGCGAGTAAGAGCTTCTTCATTAGTTCCTTCTCCTTGAACAACTTCATACCTTCCGGTCTCTAAGTTCACCCTCGACACCGGTTTCTTCAACAGTTTATTTCCGATCTCAACCAGCGCTTGCAAATTCTTGCTGGTCGCTACGTCCACCGATGAGGCATCTCCAGTCAACGTTTCCTCCTGTCCACCATTACATATTTCCCCAAGAATTGGTTTAATTTAATAAATCGCTATCGTCAAATAATCACTCATCGTCGGACGTCAGTATATATATATATATATATATATATATATATAATTATATAAATGTATGTATATACATACCTGAATTCGGAGATAATTCTTCTCGCTGTGAACAGATTGGTAAAGAGTAGAAACGTGTATATCCACCATGTCGGAACTGGCATCACTGAAAGCATCAATAATAGGTGTACCACCGCCGTTGTAAACCCAACCGAGCAATCCCCATCTCGAGGCGTTAGCTGCGTTGAATTTTTCTTCATTTTTAGGAATCCCTGTTCCGAGGGACAATACTAAAGTTTTGTTGCTGTCCATTGGCGCCATATCCACCGCTTTGAAATTCTCCCTCAAAATTTGTCTCGAAAGCTGAGTAATTCCCATTAAAGTCTGTATAGACATATATATATGTGTGTGTATAAATTAGCCCGGACTTACGGTTTAAGAAGAAATTTAAAATACATATATATATATATATATATATATATATATATATATATATATTATATATGTAAAGCACTCACAGGGTTATTGGCGGCAACACCTCCATCAATTAGATCAAAAGTCCTTTTGATCCCCTGCTGTGCGTCCATGGTCTCAAAATAATGCGGCGGAAGAAAAGTGGGTGCTGCGGAGGTGCTAAGGCACACGTCTGATAACAGAGCATTCTTCGAAACATTTGCTTTTGCCTGCCCCCAAATATTAGTAACAAAATTATTATAAAAAAAATAAAAATGAAAACTGAAAATTTTGATTTGCATGATAAATCATACATCGGGAGTAGAGAATATGATAGGTTGTAGATGCTTAATATCAAAAGTTGGTATCACCAAGTCTGTCAAGGTCTGATCCAGAGTAATATTCCCCAGAATTTCCTTCACCAAATATCTTAGATATTTCCCGTCATATTTTGGCCCTCCGAAAATATTTCTCATCGATTTGAAGAAGTTGTTGCGGCTTCATTACACACACATACATATATATATATATATATATATATATATAAAAATCCATACATCAATTTCCCGTCTTTTAAAATGAAAAAAAAAAAAAAGAAAAAAAGAAAAAAGAGAGTGATTAATTAATTAATTAAGTTTACCTGCTCTCGGGAAAGATCTTGGGACAATGTTCTAAGTAGAAGTTGGTAATATCCTTAGCAGCATAAAGTGGGCGTTTATCCTTATTAGGTGCTGTGAGCATGGTGGCCACAAGTCCTCCTGTGCTAGTTCCAGCCACCACGTCAAAATAATCTACAATTCTCGCATTCGCTCCGTCAAGTTCCTACTCATCACAGTATTATTTATCACACAAAATTAGCCACATATATATATATATATATATATATATATATATATATATTGGTTGGTTGGTTGGTTGGTTAATTTCTGTACCTGAAGCTTAGATTCAAGGAAAGCAAGAGCAGTGCCGGGAATGATGCCTCTGATACCACCTCCGTCAATACTCAAAATAGTCGCCAGTCTTCCTTTGGCTCCAGATGCAGCAGCAGCAGCAGCAGAAGGAGAAAGAGAAGCCATTAATGGAGCTAACAGAAATGTTAAGATCAGAAATAGATGATGTATTTTTTTCCCCATTTTTTCACACAATTAAGTAGAGGTATGGTTTTTTACTGAATTGTACGTGTCTATGTCGGAGAGATAATGAAAGATTATTACATTACAGATTGGTTTGGCCCGGCTTTCATTTATAGCTGTACTTACTGCTGGTTCTATTTCTGTACTAGTTGTCTTACATAGACTTTTCTCGGTCTTCTCCCAGTTTTTCCAGTCCTCCTTTCAATTATGGTGACACCAAGACAAAAATCCCTACTCTCCCTTGTTTCTATTACCCTTTTCTTTTTTGGGGTCAATTTCTTTTTGGTACTAGTCTTCCCCTAATTTTGGGATCAAATAATTTGAAATCTAGATGTGAACGAACTGTTTTTTTTTTTTTTGTGTTATTTTTTATAAACATGTTTAGAAAGTTCGAATTCAAGAATTTTTGATGGAATTTATGGGATAATCTTTTAAGTAATTTGTGGAAAAACTTGTAAGGAGTCTAGAAAGATATAAAAGTTTATCTTTTATTGTGTTTACGTATTGTTAATTACCGTTAGTTCAAATTTTGAAGGAGGACCAAAAACTGTTCAATACTAACGTGAAAATCGTGATGTACCTAATTAACAGCCTCCACTTTCACACGACTGAATGATGTGGGACACTGATTCGCAAGTCAATCATATTTTCTACTTTTACTTTAACTCTGCAAATTTAAAACGTAAGTAAAACACTTTAAAATTATATTAAATAATAGTTTAAAAATTTTATAAATAAACGATATAAGATCTTAAAGCACAACAAAATTAAAATAATTTACCAATTTTGTTTATATTTTTTAATAAAAGTATGTTATTTTCTGAAAATTACAATTTCAGCAGTCCATTATTTAGTCAAAACATCAAATCAAGAGAAAAAATTAAGTAATAAAAATAGCATTCACATGGTATTTTAAAAATATAATTTTTTTTTTCTCGAAAATCAGATATTGTATAAATAATTGAGAAGAAAATAGGAGAACCTATTTACATTGAATCCCTGTTCCCAAACTGAAAGCAACTCCACAACATTCCTAAGGCTGCTTTCAGCTAAAGCATAGAGATCCTCCAAAAGATATGGAACACGATGTAATCTCATCGTATAATTAATCCATAACAAATGGACAGTTTGTCGAAAAATATACTTCCAAAAGGGGAAAGGGGGGTGAGAATTACTTAGATTGCTACAAATCCACCTAACGACATCAGCTGCAGCAAAGAAATTTATCCTCAACACTCATGGAATTTATAAATTTCCAAACTTGCTTAACAAATTATCTAAATAACGAATGCAGGCCATCGAGTATCGTAGGAAATAATATTTTTTTTTCTTTTTTTTTTTTTTTTAAGAGCCGTAGGCAAAGCATTATGAAGACACATCCAAAAAGTAATGGAGGCACGTGTCGGGCCTTCGAACCTCCAAATCCTTCGCCAGGGGGTGGGAGAAATTTATAAATTTAAAAATATAAATTTATCTAAATAACAACAGACCCGAGTATTAGGAAATAATGATTTTTTTTTTTTTTGTGGGGGGGGGCTTGTTGTGGGTCGGGGGGGGGGGGGGGGGGGGGGGGGGGGGGGGGGGGGGTGGGGGGGGGGGGGGGGGGGGCCCGGCCACCAACTCGGCCATCCCTTGATTGGGTTCCATGTTACCCTTTAATATTATTATTCTCTCTATTTACGGGCTTCATTTTTTGAGGTAAAAATGAGCGAAATTTTCCTTACCCAAATACAAAGCGCTGAAATAGAAGCTTCTAGCGTACATATATTTCTGTTTCTGTCTAAATATTCAAATTTTCACATCTTATTTTGAAAAGCATTTGATGGAAAATATTGTTCAACATTAAGCTCTTGAAATTAATTGTGAAAGTTAGACGAGATATAAAGTTTTTTCAAATAAATATTAAACTATGCAATCGTAACTCGAGTTTAATCTAAAAATTAGTACAAATATTTTGATAAAAAAATATTTTCAACGTTAACCTCAAGACGTATATGAGCTGGTAAGGAGCTCTCATAATTTAAGTGAGGTTGGAGACTCAAACCCCTACTCATGTATGCAGCTATTTAAAAGGGTTCGAATCCCCTGGGGTGGTTAGCGCAAAAATATATGTAATGTAATAAATACAAAATAAAATAAAAGAAAGGGATTGGAGCAGAGTCCAGCATCTCAAAACCAAAGAGTTAGTCCAAAGATAACATATATGGGCCGAAGCCCATGTTATCGAAAAGTATCGCTGCTTTCATTTTACGCACCAAAAGCAACAGATGATCTCTCCTTTCCTGCATACTATCCATACGCGCAAAAAAAAAAAAAAAAAAAAAAATCTCCTCTCCTGCTATAGTTCATGTTTCCGAAGTGCGATACTGTTTCTTCCACGGCAACTCTCTGCTTCTCCGTCGCTTTCCATTTTGAGGTTTGACTCCCGGAGCATTACGTCTCCCGGTCTCCGTCGATCAACTTGCCCAGGAACTTCCTTGTGCCAACAATGACGGATTCCGATTTCAGGTCCTTAACTGATTTTCGTAGAGTTTGATTTACTTGCACGATTTATGTTTCATTTTTATTTTAGACAATATTGAATGGTTGTCGTAAATTAGGGCTTCAAATGACGTCGATAATATTGCAAAAGAGATGGGTGAAGAAATGGATTCTCTTAATCGAAAGTATACTGAAATAGTTGTTATTCGTCACGGTGAAACCGAATGGAATGCTGAAGGAAGAATTCAGGTTTTGTTTCTGATGGTCCTATCAAACGAAGTTATATTTTCCCCTTCAGTAGTTAATCTCGTGATTTTCTCCAGTATTAACACCCGTTTACTGTTCTTTTGGTGCTATTTTCTATTTTTGAAAGCTTGAAGTGTCTAAAGTGATTTTTGCACATCACGCCACATTATTGTTGTTGATGAAATAAATAGGTAATTTGGGCGTTCCTAGTCTCATTTAGAAAACATACTGAGGAATCATGCCTAATTGACGTAGAACAGTGTAAATGTTTCTTGCTTAATCTTGACGACAAGATGATCATCTGATTTCGGTTATATTTTATTCCTTCTATGATATTAGCGGATGCCATTACTGCCAGATTCTCTTTTGTATGAACGGGTACTAATGTCCTTTTTTTTACCCCAACTAGGGACACCTAGACGTCGAGCTGAATGAGCTCGGTAGAAAGCAAGCTGCTGCTGTAAGATATGACTTCCGTAATATGCTCTTTTCTTTCCATGCCATTGTTATGTGATTGGTTTTACCTGAATTCACCCTTCTGCCTAAAGGTGGCAGAACGACTCTCCAAAGAGCCAAGTATTTCTGCTGTGTACTCATCTGACTTGAAGCGTGCATATGAAACGGCAAAAATAATAGCAAGCCGATGTGGAGGACTCGAGGTATGAATTAGGAAGTTTGAATTTCACGTGGACAAAGAGATGTCGTTTAGGCCTGAAAGTATATGGTTTCCACTTGATTTCATAATACTCCTCCCAAATATGATGAAGATTGCTTGTGAATGCCAATTAGCAATAGAACAGCACTATGTAGTACAGTTGGCAATGATACAATTCCTTCAACACGTTTTTCCTAATATTAGTAACTAATCATTATAGAACACACCGTTTCTTAGTTTTTACTTTATATTGAGAGTTATAGAAAATAAGCCCATTTAATGTTATAGATCATAGAATCTAATCTTGTTATTGATCATCTTCATGGAGAGTTGCAAATGATTAGTTCTCATATAGGAAATGATCAAAATATTTGTTAGGTCTTGCAATGAATACACCATACTCTTTATTTGTGTGTTATCTTTGCACATTCCATGTCATAGAAGGAGGATTGGGTTGGTTTGGGGTATCATTTTTTTATAAAGAAATTCTTCTAGGCAGATTTTTGATGAAGCACATCATGCATTACTTTAAAGAAATAACACAAAATTTATTTTAGATTGCTACTTGTTATCAGGTTATTAAAGACCCTGGCCTCCGGGAAAGAAACCTGGGAGATCTTCAAGGTCTGGTGCTTGCTGAAGCTGCAAAACACAAAGCTGAGGCTTATAAAGCTTTCAAGTATGGCAAAATAGACGATGAAATTCCTGTAAGTTTTTCTACTCTACACTGTAAGCTGCATAAGAATTCGGTTGTTGAAGTAATAATGCATTGGGTAAAAAGTACCATGTAGACATGGATGATGTGTAAAACTGATAACTTATAGAAAATATCACGCAGTTATAAGAATTATTCTGAGAGAGACAGATATAAGAATCAGAAAATGTCTTACAGCCGTTTCTGTAGTGCATCCCCTCATGCATTTGATAATGAGTTCAATTGTTTTAACTGATTAGCAATAGAGAATCTTAGCTGGTGCAGAGAAAAAGCATTAGATATAAACAGTTGCCTTCTCTTTGGAGATGCTTACTGCTGAACACTTCGCTGAAGCTAATAATGATAAGTCAGTGTGAACAATATCATTGTTTTGGGGGAGGGGTGGGTGGCATGGGTAGGCTTTAGAGGGGCAGAAGAAAAGGAAAATACCAAATGTTTCTATAATTAGTTTCATTTAGGAACAAAGACATTGCATTCCTGTTAAGCCTTTTCTTGATTTTATCTTTTGTGGAATGCTCAGTAACCTCTTTATATGGGAACAAGAGTTTACAACACAATATAGAATCACCTTAACTCATGTGGAGCTTAAGCCTACATTGTGAATTTGTATGATATATCCCTGAGTACCCAATTATCTCAACCCTGAAATTTTATAACTTTTCAGATGTTGACTAATATGTAATCAATGTTGTTTCCCATTAAATAGAATAAGTCCTTAAATGCCTCTTACTGTAGAAAATGCAGTGAATAATACTTGTGCCACCCAAACCCCACCTCCCTGAGGCCCTGTGTTCAAAAGCTCACCACGTCTTGTGCAGGGTGGTGGTGAAAGTATTAATCAACTTTATCAGCGATGCACAATGTCTGTCCAAAGAATTACAAGTGAACACAAAGGTTGGTTTGGAATAATATATAATCATTGTAATAACTAAGAAGAAAAGTGTTCGTGTTTGAGATTCTTACCTGGATGCAGGAGAGCGTGTTGTTGTTGTGACTCATGGTGGTGTTATCAGATCGCTTCAAGGACTAGCTTCTTCTTCACATGGTGGGTCTCGTCAGAAGGTTTTAAACACATCTGTCAATATATTACACTTGTCCCACAAAGGTAAGTGGACCATCAAAACCTGGGGCGATGTGAGTCATCTTGAGCAGACTGGGGTTTTAGAGTCTGGCTTTGGTGGGGACAAACTCTCTGGATAGTCTTTTATATGCCATTGACAACACTAGAATATAATAGCATGACATGCCTCTGTCACCTCATGAAGTACTTGAATCAATCAATTGATCCTAACCACCAAGATACGAATTGTTATTCAACGTAGTACTTTATACTATTACAGTGTAGCAGGGTAATATGGCTATTCTTCTGTTTTGCTGTGCAATTTTCATTATTAGTTATAATTATAAAGAATGCATTTTCAGAATTGAACTTCACTGTTGGCCAGGAATGGGACTATCTTTATTCTTTAGGGGTTTTACGTGGAGATCCATTTTTATGAAAACCAGTAAAGTAAGATATTTTTCTTAATAAAGGACAAGAAATAACACCCTATCTGCCAGGCCAATCGAACCGTGACCCGGGTGCTAATTGAATGGACGGTCACATGAATAATGCTCACAAGTGTTGAAATGCGGATAAGTTTGCTGCGTACTTACTCCACAAAAGGATTTTGAATTGATCTTTATGAATGGAATGGCGCAGCAAATTTAACTTAGGTGGTTATTAGATGTGGTCATTCGTTCTTTCCTAATAATGGTCAGTGAGATCCCATTAAAGGAAGGGTTGTACTATCTTTCCCTTTCATTTTCTTTGTTCTCGATTACATGATCCAAATGGAGAGCCTCATACGCATGCAGGGTTCATGGGAATATTAAATAGAACATCCACATCAACGGGAAAAATCAATAGTGTTGGCAATTTCTGGTGTGGACTAATACAACTTCTTAGAACCGCACGCTACTGGCGAAGGTTTACATCACATCATGTTTGGTTGGCCTACCTCCTCCTTATGTACGTCTATCTCTTCTTTCTTTTTCCTTTTGTGACAGAAATTAAGATTTTTTTACTTATCTTCCTTAAACAAAATAAGGAGCTAAAATTACTTTTCTTTTTCAATAATAATAATAATAATAATAATAATAGCCAAAGCACTGATCTGGCGGGAAGTGGGTATTGAAAAGAGAGGTTGAACCGTCCAAATTCGCGTGGGAATTTCTGTATTTGTCTCTTGCTTACCTGGGGGCTTGATGCATTTGACTTGCTTTTGGATTTTTTTGCTTCCCTTTTTTTTCTTCCTAAATTTTTTCATAAAATGTCCGAGAATTTTACATTAATTTTGTTATATAAGTTAGATAATATACTATTGAATTAGTCTGCTTGTATTTATACTTTCTTTTTATTAGACTTTTCCCTCTAATTATTCATGAGATTTGTTGAATTATTACTTTTTGTAGTTGAAATTGTTAGAATTAATTAGTTAATAATAATTTGTCAAAATTACAAATATATTTACTGTAAGCTTTTCCAGATTACATAGATATAGTTCATACCTGTATTTGTATAAAATTGACTAATATAATATGTACCTAAGTCACATTTGTCATATTACAAGACAAATTAAAAGGCATCTTTAACTTGCTTGGATGATAGAGATAATAAGTCTAATCATCACAAATTCTTAATTAATTCAAAGTCAAATCATTAGCACACCACCTTTGGGAATCAATTATATTCACTTCCACCACTGATGCCTCTTGTTGTTTATTTGTCCATGTATGCATACATATATATATATATATATATATGAAAGCGACTCCAACGGCGATATAGTATTATCTTCTAAGGTTGTTGGTAACCAGCCCAAAATGAAAAATAAAACATCATTTTTCTCGAGTCAACAAACAAATAACCACACATTTATTGTACAATATTCAATTCTAGAAGAAAAGAAATATGAGACCAAAAGGAAATGAAAATTAATCAATTTTTGTTAAACATGACAAAATGAGAAAAGTGATACCTTGGTTGTTTTTTTTTCAAGGTTAAAAAGTGTCTTAAATGGGTTTCAAATTTTGTTTAAGTCAAATTTACATCAAAACTAATCTCGTTCAAGCGGGTTGGTCCCTTAACTACATACATGAATTGAGGTTCGAACCATTAACCTCACTTGGAGGAGAAATCTTTATCAACTTACCTGCACATTGGGTTTAATTGGTTTGACTTTCCTTATTTAGATATCTCACCCGACATGTTACTTCTTGAGTTCGACGCACGTCATGGATAAGTCATTGATAACTTTATGCCGCAATTTTAGTTACGTGTTAGTCTTGGAGTTCTCTTTGGCAAATTTCTACCGAATCATAATTAGTCTATAAAAATATAAGTTCACCAAATAATAAACAACCTATGAATATTGTTAATTAGGATAAATATTTCTTTTAAATAAAAATTAGGCTCAATTTAAATTAAGAGTAATAAAAAAAGTGACTCAAATATGGGATAATCTTAGAAAAAAAAAAAGACAAAGTAGAGAAGGGAATATATATATATATATATATATATATATATCTATATATAATATGGGAAGGTTTTTATTACAAAAAATATATATATGGGAAGGTTTTTGTGCAATGACATAAGAATATGACGATATAACCGAGTGTTTCCTATACAAATTTAAACCCTTAAAATCTTAATAAACTTTGGTGCGGTAATGGTGGAGTGATGGCAGAGGCACAAAACCAATTCATGACCCGACAGCCTTTTTAAAAAAATCAACCCCACGTAATTAATCACAAACTACATTTACCACCACCACCCCCATTACCCTACCTCTTAGACAAACAACAATCATGAATACCAAAATCCACAGTGAATATATGATATATATATTCCAGATAAATTATGAAAGTCAAACTTATCCTTTTCCCTTTTTAATCATTCCATACATAGAAGTGGAGTTATAAAAGAAAAAATTAGCGAATTTAGTCTCAAATAATTAAAGTTTTGATATATTTAATTATAATATTTTTAAAAAATTTTAAGAATTTAAAAAAATATATATTTTGATAATTCTGATTCTATTAGACGAGAAAAACTTAAATGAAAGTAATAAATATTTAAAAATAAATGTATGTCATACTCTTGTTTAGTTTTTTTTTGTATGAACTCACTAAATTTATCAAACTCTAATTTATTTTAAATTTAAAATTTCAAAACAAAATACTTAGGACCAAACATACTAAAATCTTAAATGTTTAGAGATTAAATACACTTCAAAAATTCAAACAAGTCGATTCAATTGGTAATCGTTTTACCTATAAATATATAGTTGCGAGTATAATTATAATTATGTTTGAGATAAAAGATGCAATATTTTATTTATGACTTGTGTTATACTACTATAATTTTGTTGGAGTAAATGAAAAGAAAAAAGACAAAATGAATCGTTCGTGGGATATGATTGTATTAATTTGAAAATACATATAATATACATATATATATATATATATATATATATATATATGTGTGTGTATGTGGAACCTGTGAATAAGTAACATGCAAGATTTGAGTCAATCTTGTATGCTGACCTTTTAGCGAACAAGGGCGGATTATTTTGTTGCTCATATCCCCATTATCTAAGTCAAAATAACATAAAATAACTCCCCCATATTATATCAGTGGGATTTTGTGAGGCTTTATTTATTGGAGATCAGAAGAGACCGTAGGCGCCTTGCGTACAGATGAACCTTCCTATTTAATTCCCTTACGCGTCTGTATATTCTTATATATATATATATATATATATATATATATATATGTATGTATATAAATGTTTAAAAATTATAATAATATGAATTAATTAATATACATATGAAGATAACTTAAAAAATGTTACGTATAAACAATACTTATATACATATATATATATATATATATATATATTATGGTGATTGTGTTTATATCACTTAACATTCTTTAAATTTGATTCTAGTTGTAATTATTATTATTTAAAAATTTTTTTTTTTTTTTTAATGATTTAGCATTATTAGTTAAACCGAACTTCCCCGCAAGTAAAGTGCTGTACATCTAACTCTATTGTTTTGTGGACATAACACTTCAATGCATCATAATTACCTAATTTCTAGGAACCCTTTGGTGCAATGTCAGGTGATCCTAACATATACCGCAAAACCCTATATATATATATATATATATATATATATTAGTTAATTATTTGTGTTCGAAAGTTATTATAGGTCCGATCACATCAGATCTTTATTGGGTGAAACTCTCCTTAAATATTTTTTTTCTTTAAATAAATTTTTGAACTTGCGTAAGAAAACTAAACTCATTTTATTTGTACTAACAAGTATTAATTAATATATATATATATATATATATATATATATATATAATATGCCCTTTTTTGGGTGAATTTGAAATGTCATATTCTTTTAAATTGTGAGTATTTCTTGAAAAGGTTAGAGTCCAAGAAGAAAGGGGTGCGAAATATTCCTTCCTCCATACGCTTTTTCCCAAATCCACACGCTCAATAAGACAAAACATTTTGCAAAATTAAGGTTAATTTCGTCTTATCCATCACCGTTGATTTCGTCTGTTTTCCAGTACTATTCTCATTTCTCGATTAAAGTTGGGAAAAAAAAAAAAAAAGTTCAGTGGGCCCCGTATCACCCTTAAAAAATCTTCAAATACTGAAAACCAATCATCAGTTTTTTCTAAGCAAAGAGAATTTTTAAATCAAATCAATCTCAATCTCAATCGCAATCCCACTGTAATATTATGCCACTTGGAATCCAACTGTACAATTTGCCCCACAATTATGGTTACCATTTCTCTCTCTTGTTTATAACTTCTTTTTTAATGGTAATTCGCTCCTTAATTAAAATTTTAATTTTTTAAATTAAATTGAGTTGGTAGTAGTTTCATTTATAACCTGAATATCATGAGTTTGAAATGTACTAAATGTTAAAATTTCTAAAAAAAAAAATTAAATTAAACCTTTAAAATATATATAAACCAACATAAATACAATTAAGTGAATTTTAAACCCATAATTAACTAAAAAATAATTTTTTACCTAAAAGTATTCAAATATATTTAGAAAGAACTAAAAAACCAATAATTATAAGAAATAAACAGAAGAAGGGAAAAAAAAAATTAAAATAGTGACTTTATAATACAAATAGCCTTTAAAAAATACAAACCTAAACTTTGCACAGAACTATTGAAAAATTTATTTCTTGAAAGCAATTTTCTATAATATAGATATAGATATATAGTTAACAATAATAAAGGGTATTGAGTTTTATTTACGTGACATATTGAGAAAATGTTATAAATATTATATGAATTTAATATATATTATGAATATATATAAAAGTTAGAATTAAAATTTCTTTATTTAAAATTTAAATTACTAAAAATAGTAACTTTATTTATATACCAACTTGCCTAATAAAAAATAAATAAAAATAAGGTAGTAATAAAACAGTGCGAATTTCTAACGGAAGGTGGAATAAAATAGCGAAGTCAGGTTTGAATTTCATACTAAATCTATTTTATATATATTTTTTCCTTTCGCAAAAGCGAATGCATCCTCGTTTCTTTTTATCACCATCTGTCAAGCGTTTTCTTTCTCTCTATCTCTCTCTCTCTCTCTCTCTCTCCTCGATTCTTGCTTTTTTCTCTCTTCACAGACCGGAACAGAGACAAAGTCGAAAGTAGTAAAGGAAGAAAGACAATGCTTGTGCGCTCACTCCCTACTTCAAATGCCGCGGTTTCTTCTTTGAGCTAGGGTTTTTTGCTTTGAAGATTGTGTTTGGGGAGTGTGGAACTGAGGAAATTGAGAGGAAATTTTAGAAGAAAGCTCGGGTAAAAGAAGAAATGGGTGGTTGCACTTCCAAAAACTCCCCAAAACCCAATCGTAATCAGTTCAGAAATGATATTGATCCAATACAGAGTCCCATTTCAATTACAACCAAGGAGAATCATGATGGCTCTACTACTAATCAGCATGGGAACAAGAAATCCGATGCTGATGCAGTCAAGAAATCCCCATTTTTTCCGTTTTATAGTCCAAGTCCGGCCCATTACTTGTTCTCAAAGAAGTCTCCGGCAAGATCTTCCGCGAACTCCACGCCGATGAGGTTTTTTAAGAGGCCTTTTCCTCCGCCGTCTCCCGCGAAGCACATTAAGGCTGTATTGGCGAAGAGGCACGGCTCGGTTAAGCCAAACGAGGCAGCTATACCTGAAGGCCATGAATCGGAGAGTGCGGCCGCGTTGGATAAGAGCTTTGGATTTTCAAAGCATTTCGGAAATAAGTATGAGCTCGGTGACGAAGTGGGTAGAGGGCATTTTGGATATACCTGTAGAGCTAAGTTCAAGAAAGGTGAACTCAAGGGGCAAGAGGTTGCAGTTAAGGTCATCCCCAAAGCAAAGGTTCGGACTTTTTTTGTATTTATTTATTATTATTAATATTTTCCCCTGAAATAACAGAAATTATTAATTTTCATTGTAGCTGTTGTTTTTATCATATATTCTTTTCCCTTTTTTTGGCTCTTATCATGATCTCCGTTAAATACTTGTTTTCTGGATTTGACTTCTGCTTGAATGTCTGCGGATTCTGGAGATCAGATCTACCGTTAGTGGTAACTTTTTCTCTTTCTTTTGACCCAGTAATTTCAGCCAGAACAATGACTATCTGAAAAATGGAAGATGGTTATCAGAAAAAGATCGTGCATTGGAATATAATTTTGTACCTATGGGTCTTTTATTTATTTATTTATTTATTGTCTGGTCCGACTCTTATGTATTTTTGGATTTATATATATATATATATATATATATTAATTTTTTGAAGGGGACTTATTTATTTTTGGATTTCATTCTGAGCTTATCTAATTATGGCAAATAGGGCTGAGGAAACAAATTCTTGTCTTTCCTTTAAAATATGAATGCTTTTTCAGTAAACCTGCTAGTTGGTAATTGGCAGGCCTCTTTTCATCTCTCTCTCTTTAAATCTTATGGTATTAATTGGAGTCCTCGATGCAATAACTTTTAATGGTTAAGTTTGGAAGCAATCTCAGTAACAAAGCAAATAAACTATGTAATACTGATGTAATTGTGTTAATTTTAATGCTATATTCCAAGCTAAAAACACTTTTGAGGTTGAGAGTTGTGATTTTTTTTTTTTTTTTTTTTTTTCCTTTTGTGATTTAAGTTTTATCCAGTTCTTGGGCATGTCTTACTGCTCTATGAGGAATACTCTGTTCCTTGCGAACGAAGCTCAGCCGGTAGCAGGAGATTTACCCCATGTCCTGTCTTCATTTATTTCCTTGTGCTAGCTGTAATTGTTGCTTTCGCTGAATGAAATTTTTTACTTATAATTAAAGGATGTATGTATTCACACATTCTCCCAGTGGTTGTTATGTCTCGTTTCTCTTTGGTTGTGCTTATTTGTCCTTCCTCTGACCAGATGACTACAGCCATAGCCATTGAGGATGTTAGAAGAGAGGTGAAGATATTGAAAGCTTTAATGGGACATAGCAATTTAGTGCAATTTTATGATGCATATGAAGATCATGACAATGTCTACATCGTTATGGAGTAAGCTTGTACAAACTGTGTATTCATTTGTCAATTTATACATATTTATTGAAGAAGATTTGGTAGGATTGAGCAACTTGTTGTGCATTCTACCTATATTTAGGATTGTGCATGTAATTTTTATTGAAAATTTCAAACATTTGACTTAATTTGTTGCTATGCTTTATTCAGGCTGTGTGAAGGAGGGGAGCTTTTGGATAGAATACTCTCGAGGTACTTCATTCATTTATGTATTATATATGGCCAATGACTAATTCTTATTGTGTATTTGACTTAGACAAAGAAGAATAATCTGTGACAATTAAGTACACATTATTTTAAGAACCATACTAAAGTCTTCCTTTGATCCTAAAGGGGAGGAAAATACACAGAAGATGATGCAAAGACTGTAATGATTCAAATTCTAAATTTTGTTGCATTTTGCCACCTCCAAGGTGTGGTGCACCGGGATCTTAAACCAGAGGTAGGAGATATGTTGAAAGTTTAAAATTTTCATTCATGCAGTTTTACTCTTTTTTAATTAATTATATATATAATTTCTATAAATGTTATATTGTACCATTTAGCCCTCTTTCTCCCTTCTCCAGAATGGGAATTCTGAGTCAGGTTTTGGCTTTCACTGTTGTTATGTTTGTGTGTATGATAGTGTGCCTGTGGGACTGAAGTGGTTGTGTGAAGCCATGGAGGTTTTTATATGATATAAATTTTGTTTGATTGTGCAAATAGGGATTTAAAGATATCAATGAATATTAGACTAAGATCCTTTATCATGTTCACGGACAAATAGTCATGAAAGATTTTTCCTATTGTTGTTTAATGTTTATTATTTTCCTTTTTTTTTTTTTTTTTTTCCTTTTCTTTTTCATGGCACATTCTTGTCTAACTGTAGCTTGTTGCTGGACCAGAACTTCTTGTTCACATCTAAGGAAGAGAATTCACAACTAAAAGCCATAGATTTTGGATTGTCAGACTTTGTGAAGCCAGGTTTGCCACTCTTCATTGTTTATGTATTATTAAAACCATTTATTTATTTCTTGAGAAATTTCTAGAAATAACTATCTAATCATCTCAATCAATTCTTTTTGCAGATGAAAGACTCAATGATATTGTCGGAAGTGCCTACTATGTTGCTCCTGAAGTTTTGCACAGATCATATACCACAGAGGCTGATGTATGGAGTATTGGAGTTATAGCATATATTCTACTATGTGGAAGCCGTCCATTTTGGGCTCGAACAGAGTCAGGAATTTTTAGAGCAGTTCTAAAAGCTGACCCAAGCTTTGAAGAACAACCTTGGCCTGCTCTTTCTTCTGAGGCAAAAGACTTTGTAAAGCGGTTGTTGAATAAGGATCCTCGGAAGAGAATGACTGCAGCACAAGCCTTGAGTAAGTAGTCTCTCAGAGTGTTGAGATGGATAACATTTGGTTTTAACCTTTTGAGGTCCTGAATAAAATGCTGGCTTTTCAGGTCATCCATGGATAAAAAACAGCAGTAATGTCAAAATACCCCTTGATATACTAGTACTGAAACTCATGAAGGCTTACATGCGGTCATCTACACTTCGTAAAGCTGCATTACGGGTATATGCTTGTAAATGAATCCAGAATGATGGATTACTCTCTCTCTCTCTCTGTGTTTCAAACTCTGCCTTCATGCATCTTGCTTATAGACCCGTTTTCACACTACTTTTTACAAAATTGAAATTCATAAGAAGAACCTTTGAAACACTGGTCCATTCATAACCGATGTTTTCATAATAGAGAGGTCTTCTTCTCTATGACAGTGTGTCTTAAAGTAACTAGTATTTTGAAAATGTTGCCCTTGACCATTCATTCACTGATATCAGAATATAATACGGACAAAATGACTGATTTTTAACGTACAACCTGTTTGACCACTAAAATGTTCTTATCTTATTCAAATAGAAATTTGATTAAAACTTTTTGCTAGTGTAATTTCAGATATTTGTGCAATAGATAGAAGTGGGCTGGTACTTGGTTTGGGTTTGTGGATATATTTTTTTTGGGTTAGTTTCATCACATCTATGATATCCAAAGTAAATGTATCTTCTAGTTTTTGCTTAAGAATTAGGATCTTCCTATGTTAGAATAGCAATCCATCTTTTTTTAAAGGGAGCTAGGAGTTATTGCGGTTTCTCTTTGTCTGGCCTGAACTAACTGAATATGCACTTACTGTCTTTCATTACTGCACCCCATTTTCAAGTCCTTGTATCACATTTTCTTTGTTGACTATACATTCTTCTCTTTACGTTTGTTAACTCTCTTGCTGACAACCTTGCAGGCTTTGTCTAAGACATTGACGGTAGATGAACTATTTTATTTAAAAGAGCAATTTGCATTGCTGGAACCAAACAAAAATGGAACCATAAGCTTGGAGAATATTAAAGTGGTTGGTCATCATTAAACAAATACAATTTCATTGTTCATGATGATTTGAAACCTGAAGTTTTCACTTACACTTTTTCTTGAATTTGGCAAAACTTGTTTCTTGTCCAGGCCTTGACAAAAAATGCAACAGATGCAATGAAGGAGTCTCGTATCCTAGATTTTCTTGGATCTGTAAGTGTCCATCTGACTATTCTGGAAAACAGATTTCTCCATTGATTCATACATTCTTCTGCTAAAACACTCCCTCTATCCCTCCCTGCAGCTTAATGCACTTCAATATCGAAGGATGGATTTCGAGGAATTCTCTGCTGCTGTATTAAGTGTTCATCAGCTTGAGGCTCTTGACAGATGGGAGCAGCATGCTCGTTGTGCATATGAAATCTTTGAGAAGGATGGAAACAGGGCCATTATGATTGAGGAATTGGCCTCGGTAAGTTTGGGCTGCTGGTAGTAAAATCTTCAAAAAATGCTTCTTTTCTTTGCTTCTTTCTATAAGAAGATTATTTATCTAAAACCCTGATATATATATATAATATATATATTTCAGGAACTTGGCCTTGGCCCTGCTGTTCCAGTTCACGCTGTTCTTCATGACTGGATTAGACATACTGACGGAAAGCTTAGTTTCCTGGGATTCGTCAAATTGTTGCACGGTGTGTCTAGCCGCTCTCTTGCAAAAGTTCAATGACACTTCGCTGCTGGCATTCAAATGATCTAATGACGGAAACTAAGACTCGTTTCCACTTTTCATTCCTTTGAAGATTTACTTTGTCATCAATATCTTATCTTACCACCATCTTTGAAGCTTGAAATGGTTATATATATATATATATATATATTATTATATTCAGTTTCATGGCTGCCCTCCCACGATATATCCCTTCAGAATCTCAGTGTTTCACCAACCTCATCAATTTGGGGAGGTTAGAATGGGGTGTTAGGTTTCCCGCTGTAAAGTGTAGTTAGTCTCAATATTTGATTGTCAGGTGAGATAATGAACACAACCTTTTGTACTACTAACATATTGGATAAATTTCAATATCTTTGATTCACACGGGTCAGTTGTCTTCTTGTGGACTATTAATCCTTCTAATCAAGAATCATTCTTATGTAACAAACGAGTTGCATCCTTTACGCATTTTCTTTAGTTATATATATATTTTTTGGAAAAGGAAAAAAAAACATATATTCCTTTATTTTTATATAATTTATCATGCGCTATATGATTAACAACATATGTCAGTTTAATTATTTATTATTAAGTATATAAAGGATTCAAATGAAAATACAGAAACCCAAGGGTTTCTTCAAGCTTCTTTCTGGAATCAAATTTTGCCGGTGGTAGTATCCTAATGGCTGAGGCAGAGGGATCGAGTAAGGCTGTCAAGCGCGCCCTAATTGAGATTTCTTCTTCTTGCTCTTCTTCCTCTTCTTCTGCCTACTCTGAAGAAGATAATGTCTTAGAATCAGAATCGGAATCGGAATCGGATTCGGATTCGGATTCGATTTATGATACTTCATGTGAATCGAGATCAGAGGACAGCGTTGAGGAGATTACCTCATCCATATCTTGGTACCTCTTTCCTATCTTGTTTCCGTCTTAAAATTTGTCGGAATGGATTGCTTTTGTTTGATCGGCAATTTCATTTTCTTGTTCTGAATGCTCTGGAGATCAGTGACGAGGACGACGATGATTGCTTTGGTGAATATAAAGAAAGGATAGAAGAAGAATCAATTTGCTACCGAGTTGTTAACCTCCTTAGAGGTTGGATTTTGTTTTGCTCTTAAAATTCTTTCTGAACTTAGGATCACTATTTTTTTTTTTTCCCCTCACTAATTTTGTTGCAACAACTGTGCACATTTTGAGGTGAACTTAATTTTTTAAGATAATATTATTAGAAGAATTAGTGTAATATGGGTTTTTATTCTCTACATTATTCTAATTGCTCATGAAGCGGAGTGGTATGTAATGTATATAAGAGTTGATTGTTGGTTGGGAAGTCGTTTCTCATGCTTCATTGTTGAATTTGCTGCAGATATGAGTTGCAAGTTTAGTTGTTCGCATATTATGGTTTTTCTATCGTGCAATGAATGGTTATGTTCAATAGATAAGTTGAGGGGACAGAGGATAGAAAAATGTTCTGAGGCTTGTATCATCATTTACCTCATAGATTAGTCTCCTCCAGCATGCTCACTTTGAAAGTTCACGTTAGAAGTAAAGTATGTGATGTTGGTGTCTTGCAGAAAAAGATGATCTGCAGGAGTTAACTTTGATGGAGTGTAAAGCTTACCTTCGGATGAATGGGTTAAGACTCTCTGGAACTAGGGCAGAATGCATACTGCGGATTCAGGATCACTGGAGGTTAGTACACTGCAAAGAATGGATCTAGGTATCTTGCTTCTCTTAATCATTGAGATACTCTGATAAGTTATTGAAAGAAAAGCAGACTTTATCAATATCTAGCATTACATTTATATATTGCAAAAAGGATTGCGTAGAATGGAAGTGATGATTGCAATGGTTGGAAAGGACGGTAGCTAGCTATCTAAATGTGCTGTGCTTAGCTTAAAATTAGTTTTCCTCCAACCTTCTGTATATTCAATTGGCTCGTGCAGATGAAAACTTTTGGTTAACTTAGTTGTTCCACTCCAGCAACAAGGCCCTCCTAAACACTTGCATGGTCTGCTCTTTCATGCTTCTAGTTTCCCAGTATTTCAATGAAAAGATACATCTACTACTATCATTATGGAATTTTGGTACATCTACTACCATAATTAGTGTTTCAGATGGGAATAGGCAATCTAACTTAACACTGTTGATGGTTATAGACATTTTAGAAGTTTTTTACTGTTATTTCACCATTCTTTCACTGGACAAGCATCATATAGATATTATATGACACCTCGTGCCTAAGCAAAGTTAAAAAAAAAAAAAAAACAATAATAATAACCAATCAACAAAATGAACTTTAAGTCTGACTAAACAAATATATTTGAAGTCCTGTACTTCCTTGCTCAGTGATGTCAAGGATGTCAAGGAGCATGCCTTTGAAAACATTGCCCCATCTTTTGTGCTCCACACAAATTTTTTCTTTCCCTTTTTTTCCCATCTCAATGAAATTCCTTATTTGTTTGATGCATTTACCTCAGGTTAAAAGATGGAATTGGTGAGATATTATACCCCAGATCATCATTCACTATTAACTGCACTGGTATTTCACTTTTCATTTTGAGTTTCCTTTTTGTTGTATTGCTTGCTTTCCTTTCCTTCCCTATGGGCTGCTGGTATTTCAGTTCTTTGCTTTTGCAGGTGATGTGTGCAGGGGAGATGTTGTTTTGTTCACCCAGAATGTATATAGAAAGTATGTGCTTATTCAGTTCTAATGTAAGTACTTAATGCATTAATATTCTAATGTTGCTGGGGTTTTTGATTTCATTTCTCTGTGGATTTTATTAATTGGCACTAATAGGTTTGACAAAGATACCAGGAGGGGTACCCCTTTGGGGAAGAGAACTGTTGCTGGTAGGATAGTTAAGGAAAGCTATGGTGCCGCCAAACAACAGCATACTTTCACGGTAAGGCAGAAACTCAAACTGTCATAATGATTTTGTTTAGGGGAAAAAAATGTGAGGTAGGACATAATTAAATGCTTTCAGATCATTGTTGCTTTTGCATTTCAGGGTGACCGATTCCTCCCCTTCCCACCCCCAACTTCTATGATCCCTTTTTCTTGTTCCTCTGTGGTGGAACGAGTTCTTGCTGTTAAATATGTCATACTGCTCATTTAACTGTTTAATGTTCATGATGGATGCTGGATGATATTTCGTCCTTCAAGATTGAAGTACTTTGGAGCAAAGGCATAAAGAAATTACCTCCAGTTTTTCCTTTGCTTGTGAAAGGTCGCAACTTATACAGGTTGAGTACTTATCGACAGGTGAATAATCATTTCAAAGAAATAAGGGAGCAATTTGATTGATTTATAGTCTCATGAAAGGTTTGTTTATTTAATGGGTTCTTTTTGTGTTTTTACTAGCCTTGGGAAAATGAAAATGAAAGATCAAAAGTTTTAGCCGAGAAGCACAGACGGGGAGCAGAAGCTAGATCAATTAGAGAAATGCGGAGGACAAAAGCAGCAGCAAAGAGGAGGCAGAAGATAGACTCCACAAAAGAAAGTACCCGGAAGAGGATTTTCCCCCACATGCAAGGGGACAGTTAGTTAACCTGCTCTCAGTTTCTGTATTACTAACTTATTGGTTTTGTTCCTGAACTCACAAGTGTTGTTGAATGATTAGGCAACAGGCGTCAGAAACGCTTTCATCAGCATCCAATCTCACTTCAAATGAATAAAGCGGTGAAGAAAGATAAGCATGTGGACAAACATGGGAAGACCCCAGTTCGGGACCAGAAGCGCAATTATTACCATCAGAAAGTATCGGCATTTGGTAGGTCAAACTTGAAAGGAACACGGTAGCTAATCCTCACTCATCCCGTGAGCGGCATCAAGGTTTAATGCGTTCTTATGGTGGGAAATTTGATACTCCCTTACCTTTTCCAACTCGATATCTAGGTCTTCATTGGTTATTTCTAATTCTTATTCATCTTTCATATTCCTGCTTTCTTGACAGGACAAGAGTTTGTTAGTCATGACCATCTCCCAGGTTTTGTACGCCCCAAATATGAGTGGAGATATCCCAATGACTTGCCTGGGTTCCAAATCAATAATTCATCTCAAACATTCTACTGTAAAGCAGACTCCTCACGACGCAGAAATTAGGAACGGTATCTGCGAGCAGGTTACTAATGGATGGTGCTGAAGCTTTGAGTTGTACAGTTGTACTAACAGGTCTATCTATGGTGAATCTAAGTAACATTGGAATTAGTATTTTTTTTTTTTTTGGTAAATCAGGAATTAGTATTTTCTAACATATCACCAGTAAGATAAAATTTGGTGACTGAACATGGTAAATAATGCAGAGAGCCAAGGTTAAACCGAAACCATTAAACACACAGAAGTAAATAAATAAATGACGAATGATCTAGATCGATGGGACCATTGTGGTCTTGTTCGCCTCTGCAAAATGATAAGTTTAATAAATTAAACAGTCCAAAACCCAAAGTCATCACTACATGTTTGTACTAGTTGTATATTGTTTTTTCTTTTTTTCATTTTTTTTTTTTTTGTTATAAACTCCCAGATGATACAAAAAGTCATTTCTCTTTCGAAAGAAAAAAGAAATTCTTTTTCTTCCTCTTAGGTCGTCTTCTTTATATGTATATAAATGCCTAAGTCTTCTTAAGAACTTGCACACCAGGTCCAAACATAACTGACACTTTCATGTTATGTTCAGCGTTCTGATGCTGAGAATTTTGGAGAAAGGGAACATTAACGAACAACAAGTGGTACTGACAGAGTCGAATCAGTGTGCTGAAATTTTCTGAGCTGGGGGAAAGTAGTAGGTTCGAGATTCTTTTGCGTTGTCTAGTAAGTCTATACTAGCTCTATTTGTATTAGATTCATTAGGCATGTGTGTACTCAATTAGCACACGAAGCCGCGTTCTCTCCATGCAAATGTCTGTCTCATCCTGCAAATTCATTCTGGGCCCTTTACCTATTCGGCTACCTTTTTTCTCCCTTCTATTTATTTTATTTTATGTTTTTGTTGTTGTTGTTCTTTCTCCATTCGAACCTGCTTCGAATTGATAAAATATCATCACCGTCCAAAAGGAGAAAGGGATATCTCCTTTTTCTCTGTCCGAAGGGTAGGTACGTTGACCATTGTGCAATAACGATTTGGCCCCCAATATTAGAGCAGTTACATTATTGGAGAGTAAAACAATAATGCAAATAAGTAATCCAAGAAAGACTTAAAAAATAAAAGTCGTTCACACATTTATTTATGGATAAATTACATAAATTGAGAATACAACATACAAAATACAATCAAATTGACTAATATTATAACTATTATAATTATTATCTGCATGAAACAAAACCAAAACACTATCAACTACACGAAAAAGGTATCCTGTCTTTTCCAAAGATTACCTGAAAGGTAGGAAAGGGTATCATCCAGCATGCAATTTGCAACTTGAATGCATTTGTTCCAAGAGGAATACACGTAAAGACATGAAAAAGGGACGAGGGGGCTAAATAGGGAAACCATTAATATATATGTATATATAAATATATTGCAGCTGGGGATTGCGATGGTACTCAGAAAAGCTTTGGATTGGAGGGATGGAGGTCGATCTCTTGGGTCCAAGCAGAGCGATTTTGAATGTGCAAGTGCCAGTAGGTTTGAGCTAATACGTCTGGGTCCATGGACCCATCTTCCCCTGCATCCTGATCCTTCTGTTCCCAATGTCTAACCGACGATCTCAGCTGTGAAGTCGACGCCATTGCCGCCCTGTAATTAAATTTGTTCCACCCCCAAACCCAATCATTGCAGATTTATAATTTTGGTTAATTAAAAATATATATATTTTTCTGGCAAAAAAAAGATATATACTATTATCAATCATGAAGATTCTGGAATCCCTGGATGAGAAAATTGGACAAGGAATCGATATGAAAATTGATTGGGGGTCGGGGGAGGCAAGCTTTCTCCAAGCATTGATTGAAAAATTTCTGTAGATAAACATTTTAAAGAGAGAAGAAGAGAAAATTTTGTCTATTCCAATTTCTAAGTTGGGGGAATATATATCTATATATATAAAAGAGAGAGGCTCATAAAAAAAAATTTATTTAAAAAAAAATATATATATATATATAAAAGAGAGAGAGAGCCGGCAGACAAACCGAGGAGAACCAACGATACCGCCGATGATGACATGCGCCACGTGAACTCCCAAAGGTTGGAACTCCTTGGCCAAACATTGGGATAAGGCTCTCAATGCGAACTTTCCACAACCTAAGAAAGATAAGATGACTATGAAATTAATTTTAATTCCTCTGTCATTTTCAGTTCCAATAGATCGATCGACCGATCGATGTCGCGTGCAGGAAGTGTTTCTGCAATGAGTTTAATTTAATTAATTACCGTCAATTTATACATACATAATTCTGAGTGACCAGCAATTCCGTTCAGAGAAGCAAAGCAGCCTGTGAACAAAATCGTCCCCCTTCCTCTATCCACCATGCCAGGAATTACCTGTAGATTATATATATATATATATATATGATTGCATGCTAATTAATTATGGAACAGTTAATTCCAATTTTTTCAAACCTTCAAATAGTATTTATTATTATCTGCACCTACCTGTTGAGCACAGTGGAATGCGCCAACGGAGGAAACCGCCATTGATTTCTCGAAATGTTCGACTCTGATGTCGGTGAAATTAGTCGGAGGCCAAGTCATGGGCTGGTATGCATTGTACACCAGCACCTCCACGAAACCTAAAGAAAGGACACCTTCAAATGCGTCCTTAATGCTTCTAGTATCCGAGCAATCTATCCGGATTGCAAACACTTGCCCTTTCTCCTCTCGTGCTATCTCCTCTGCAATTCTCGACAACCTCCCTGCTGCGTTAAGCCTCATTAATTTTGCATCTCAAATCTCAATTTCAATATATATATATATATATATATATATATATATAGAGTACCAAATTAATTAACATTTTCAGTAAATACACATAGATAGATATATACTGGCCTAGATCACGAGCGAGGATGGCGACGGTGTAGCCTTCATGTGCAAACTTGCGGGCAATAGAACGGCCAAGGTTGGGTCCAACGCCTACAATTGCAGCGATGCCTTTGGACGATTGAAATCCTGCGACGCTGCGCATATTTGTTCCTCAATTGTGTATATGTATAAATTAACCGCCTTCCTTTCTCCTCTTTGTCGATCTGAAACCCCCAAAACAAACAAGCACCACCTCTTTGCCTTTTCCTTCTCCCCTCTTATAATTATGTTCTCAATGGAGCAATAAAACAAAATTGAACCAGAAAACAGTAAAAATTGCAGTAAGGTGAGATGAGGAGGAAGAGGAAATACTAATAGTAGTTCTCATTTCAGGTCACTGTCAGAAGACTGAAATGGCTGCCTCCTAGAGAAAAGGCAATATGCTGGAATAGAAGAAAAATGTGGTTTTTGAAGTGAGCTTTTTGAAGTGTCTCCCACTCTCTTGCTGATTGATTGATTACCTATTCGAACTGGTTTCCTGTTATTTTATACCTTATCATAGAAAAAGAACTACTATCATTTTCTTTTCTTTTGGTACTTTCATGTTCAACTAGATACTATTTTTTGTTTACTACTTATTGTTATAGAAAAAATTTTCCATTCAAGTTTCTAATTTTCAATAAATTTTTATTTCTAAAATTAGTTATTTTAATTAAATTAATTATTATTTGGTGACTCATATATCATTAAACTTAGAAAATTATTTTATCTTTTCATATTTTTCACGCTTCAAAACATAATTATATTTATTTATTTTTGAATATTTTAAATTAAAAAATTAACAAAATAAAATCTTTAATTACAATATTATGTTGACAAGTATTCAAAATGTTTAAGATTTATTTAAATTTAATGAATGTATAAGTCACCTATATAAAAAAAATAAATAAATTCTAATGTTATTTTGATTGGAAGGACAAAAAACAAATAATAATAATAAAAGAAACAATTTTTATGAAATAGGCTTTTTATATCTAATAATAATAATAATAATAAATAGTATAAGATTGAATTGAAAATTTTTTATATCTAATTTAGGCTTTTTTTTTTTTACTTTGTCATATTAAAAAGAAAAAAAAAATTATTATACTAAAAAATTAAGATATAATAATAATTATTATTATTAATATTCTTATAAGTAGTAATATTGATTATTAATATTTCTTAATTATTCTTATTGAATAAAATAAAGTTAAAAAATATTTTAAACACATCAAATCTTTTGTGTTTTCATTAAATATATGAATTTTTATTTGTTATGAATAATAAATATATATATATATATATATAAAAGATTTTTAAAATGATAATTTGATAACCGTTTAAAGACAGATAAATTTGTTATTTGTCTTTATAAAAAAAAAATAATAATATAACTTTAAATTATTATAACACGTGAATCTAATAACATAATTTGATTGGCTAATTAAAATTTTCAACTAACTTTTATTTTTATTGCACTTAATAAAAATATATTTGTTTTTAAAACTTTTATCATGATTTTATATATATTACATAAAATTAATTTGCTTTTCTACGTCATTAAAGCATAAGGCTGTGCAGCGACTGTAAGATTTTGTCCCTGATTTTGGATGAAATTTCAATTATGGCCCTTGAATTTCGTTTGGTAGCTAGCTTGGGCTAGTTGAAAGATTCAATAATAATAAAAAAAAAAAGGTTCCAATTTTATATAGAGCGAAGTTTGTAGAATATATGGTGGGTCAACGTCCACATAGTGACACCGCCCCGGTCGCTCTTAATTTATACCATTGGACACTGCACATTGATTGGCCTTCCTATGCCCACCGCAATTATCCAATTAACACTCACTCTCCCGTAAAAATAAAATATTAAAAATATATTAATTTTTTAGATTAATTAAATTATCGTGTGTGACAGTAAAAAACTACTTTATTTAAAAATGGAAATGTTGCGATTAGAGCTGTAAATGAGCCGAATCGAATCAAATATCGGAAGTTTGAGCTTATTTGTTTAATTTTTCGAGCATTATTTGAGTAAGCTCGTTTAATGTTTCGAATCAAAAATTTTGTTCGAGTTCGTTCAATTATTTGTTCATATAGTTCGAGTTCGCTCGTTTAACTTTAGAGCTTACTCGAGTTCCGAGCTCGAATTTAACTTATTCAAATATTTTAAAAAATAATAAAAATATTAAATTTTTTTCAAGGCTTCAAATTTCTAAAATAACAATAATTTATATAATTTTATTATTTAACCATTCAATAAATTTAAAAATCTTATAAAAAAAATCTCATTAATTGATATTTTTCATAAATTAAATACAATAAACATTTGAGAGCTTTTTTTTTTTTTTTTTTTAATCTAAGTTTTCGGATCTGTTCGGAAAACTTTAACAACACACACAACATTGAATGTTAATAGAAATGGAAAATACGAAAAGGAAAATACAAAGAAAAATCTGCTAATTTACCTTTGAATGTTAATGGGTTAAGAAGATCCACTCAACAACACTTATGGACAGCTCAAATATAGCAACACTTTGAAAAAGATTCTTGAATAATTTGAGAAGGAGCTACTGTCAGCCACATTATTAAGGTTTGTAAATTGTAATTGTAAAAAGGTAGAGAGAGAAGATAATGGAAAAAAGGTATATGAGTCAAACTTAGGAGTTTTTTTTTTTTAAAATAATATATAATATATAAAAATATTTTTAATTTGTTCGCGAACACTCGATTATGTTTGCGAACAGTGTTCGAGTAAGCTCAAAAATTAATCGAGCCTAAACGAATGAGTTTTGTTCACGAACAGTTTGGTTTGTTTACAAGTCTAGGTGCGAATACATTTTGTGCTTTTAGTCCAATTCAAGTTGAAGAAACTTATTCAATGGTCACATCTAACCATTTTCAGTCCGAAATCTTTGGGTTTCTTTTTTCAATAAAAATTGATTACATTTTTTTTATGTTATTTGTACTAGTAATTGGTTTATGGATGAGTGCTATAGGCGAGTAGTTGGCGTGACCCTGAACCTATAACCTCGTTTCTCAAAAAATTCAAGTAGTGGAAGATTTAAAATTTGAGACTTTCTACACAAAAAAAATCTCTTAAATGAAGGTATTCATACTTGAATGGCACCTGACGGTTTGAGATCAGATTCATGAAAACCTTATATTCCCTGGTTTGAGATCAGATTCATGAAAACCTTATATTCCGAAGTTTTACCACGTAGAAATGCTATTTAATGGAACTTCAGCTTTAGTTGGTCATGACTAATAAACTATCAATTTCATTTGGTGGGTTGAAAATGCTCGATTTATCAATTTACTGTATTTTATTTTAATTAATATTTTAAATATTATATTAAAAAATTTTGTGCCGGAAAATAAATATCTTTTCAAGTCACAATTTTTTAAAAGTGTCATATGAATATGAACAAATAAAAGCCTGGATAATTAATAATTGACATGATTTACAACCTTAATTTGTCGGGGACGAGTAATATATGATTATTACAAGACATATAGGCGTAAACTTGATAGATTAATCATTTTAGATTCAAGCCACTTTCCAATGATAAAAAAAAATGCAATATATATATATATCTAGACATGGTTAAAAAAAATGCAATATATATATATATATATATATATCTAGACATGGTTAAAAAAAAAAAAAAAATTTATTTTGACGGAAACTCGAGCAATCAAAATGGCTCACCAAACTTAAACGGAAAGCATTAATTTTCCAGACTTTGGAACTTTAAACTTAGCCGCAGCATCTCTCGCTTCATACACACAACCACAAAGCCTAGGACAACCCTTACCCAAAATATCACATTAAGAAATTGTAATATCACCTTTCACATAATAATATATAAAAATGAATCCAGGTATTTATATTCAATTATGATATTTTTTGGTTACAGTATAATAATATCAAATAGTTGATTGTAGGTATTGTCAGATGCATAATTACAATATAGACTTATAGGTGTAGGTCCTAATAAAAATTATGATATATTTATTAATTTTTTTAAATTAATATTTTATAAATTTATATTTACAAGTTCTGGGGGAAAATAGTGTTAAATATATATATACGTATATATTGTTACCGTCGCTTTCAATATATTCGATCAATGTCTTTTTCAGTACAGATATGTTATATTCTTTTGCATCACTGTATATATATATATATATGTATATGTATGTATAATATGTGTGTGTGTGTGAATTATGAAAAGAGACGGCCAATATGATACTTAAAAGTAAAGGCTGATTCAGCTGGATAAGTTAAAAAAATAAAAATCAGTAAATAAACTTCAAAATACAGACTTTTCTCCCATGTTCAAAGTTGCTGTGATTTAAATATTTATGTACCCCTAAATTGTAACCAGGAAGAAAATTAATCAGATTTAAACGAAAATTAATTTAAATATAAATATAATTACTAAAACCTAAGAGATAAACTTAAAAAAAATTTACTATATTTGAAAAAAATTTCAAAAAATATTTATTTTAAGGGGAAAAAAAAGAAAGAGAAGATAAATGAAAGACAGTTGGCAGTGGAATGATGACGAAGAAATGACACGTTAGTTAATACATAGGGAGGGGGCAAGGGGTTTGATGATTGCAAACATCGGTCTATTCGTCGTGTTTTGTTCAAATGATTGGAGGACTCAGAACACACAATTAATGGATAGATAGAACTTCTCCTCCCATTTCTCTTTGTCCCCACTTGTTTTATATATACGTGTATATATATATATATAAATTCTTGAATTATACGATGACTACTTTGGAATCAAGTAATGTTGATTTTTTTTTTTAATATCTATTTCTTCGTATGAAAGGTTTCAATTTCAACTTTACTCGAGCTTCATTTATTTGTCGGTGCTTTAAGTATTTTTTGTGGTTAATTTTTTATAATTAATAGTCACTTAAACCCTAACTAATTTAGAATCAAGTCGTATAGAACCCTTATTAGGACTGTTTGCAGTAGTTATTTTAACCCCAACTAATTCAAAGTTGAGTTGTATCGAACCCCGATTGAGGAAGCTCTCCCTACACTTGTCTCTCAATATGTAAGGTTTGATAGCCACTTTGGGCTCCAACTAATTTAAAGTCGAGTCGTGTCAAATCCCTATTATAGAAAGTTCTCTCTACATTTGTCTCTCCATAAGTAAGGTTGTAACTCGAGTGTTCTAAATTCTTAATCCACATTAAAAAAGAAAAACTTTTAACCTCAAAGCGCAAATGGACTGGTAAAGAGTTCTCTTGACTTAATTAAAGTTGAAAGTTCGAATTTCGACTTATTTATGCAACTGTTTAAAATTTGGGGTCAGAGCTTCCTCCCGCAATGAACAACTCACATCAAACGAAAATTAGTCCGAATGTTGATTGACTTAAAAGGTGTCATCTAGATACCTCGTGTTTTAGGAAAAAAAAAAAAAAAAAAAAAAGAAAAACTTTTGAGGATCTAGGACAGTCGGCCCAAGTTATTCAGTGAGGGTAGAGAATTTTAGGCCCAATTCAGTTACTTCGTCAGATGCTGGATCTACCATTCTCTTGTTACCCAATAAAAAGGCTGGATTGTGCTCCAATCCCCGTCGGCTTTTGTTCAAAACCGATCCAATTCGGAAGTTTTTTCAAAATATTCACTTAATTGTAATTTCTATAATTTATCTATAATTTTACACATTTTTTTGGTAATATCTATAATTTTAGTATTTTACACATAAAGTGTATTTATAGTCTCATTTTAATATTATCTATATTTTTACACAATAATATTTTTTTTTTAAAAAAATTTTAAATTCTATTATATCTCAAACTCATGACCTAATAAGTGATGGTACGTCGAGGTTGTGTGGTGCGGTGGCAAGAGCCCACCTCTCTAACCCCCACTTTGTGGGTTCGCCACCCGCGTTCCCCCCCCCATGTTCGTAAATAATAAGTAGCATTATTAATTGAATTACGCCTTTTGTTTGATAATAACATTTGAATACAAATACGTTAAAGAGGAAAACATTTTAAATAAAATAAATGAAGAAATTATTAAAAATAGAAAATTAAGAACTAGATTTTCTCGTTGAAAAAGAATTTGCATAGCGACTCCTTTAATTTTGATAATTTTATTACATAGGGGTTTCTCCTCTTTATTGACTATACAACGGGCAATTTTCTTCGGTAATTCCTTATTTCCTTTTTCTGCTTTCCTCTTTCGATCTCGATCTCTACTTGTGCATCCATGATCTAGTCGGTGAAATTTCAACAAACATTTCTTCTCACATATATTATTGATTACACTCGTAACTTTACTAACTCTGATTACATAATTTCTTATTCTTTTTCCAGTTGAAACAGAAAATAAGGTGCTGAAATCCGAGAGGATCGATGGAATGGGCAACGCTGCAACACTTAGATCTCCGGCATGTTGGCCGGAGCTCTAAACCCTTGCAGCCTCACGCCGCTGCATTTCATCCTACCCAGGCTATAGTCGCCGCTGCTGTTGGAACTCACATCATCGGTATAATTTTTTTTTAATGAACATATATAATTTGCTTCGAGATCTCCTTGGAGTTGGTGTTTCTGTTGTTCCGTGTGCGTGCTTGTTTTCTTCTTCCGGTCCTTTTCCCCCATATAATAAAGCTTCAATTTAATTCAGAATTCGATACATATACTGGAAGCAAGATCGCGTCTATTGATATTGGCTCACCTGTTGTTCGAATGGCTTATAGTCCCACAAGCAGTCACACCGTAATTGCAATACTTCAGGTTAGTTTCCTGTTCACAGTTCAAATTATATGATCACACTATTCAGAACAAGGACTTGTGATTAATAAGCCTCCAGCGGAATTGCATTCTAGAATTTGCGTTATCTTATCCGAGCAACTTCTAGCAAAATGATTCTTGACATTAACTTAAGTAGAATTAATAATATTGATGCACTAGCTCTTGAATAAAACTAGTGACTTGCTGGTCAAGATGTAGAGCATTGGAGCAACATAGGTTAAATTTAACTCTTTACTTTACATTTTCCAGTACAAACCCAAAACTTGAAAATGTGGCTGCATGATGTTCTAGAACTTCAGAATTTGAAGCTAGAGGCAATAGTTACCACTGCAATTGGGGGTTGCTTGTGACAACCAAGGGTTCGTTGGGGTTCCTAAATGCATGTTTTCATATAGATATTGTATTTCTTAGATCAATGATCAGCATAGGCTACTTACCTAACCCTGCAAATAACTTGCTTTTCTTTACCTTATTATTATTTTTGGTTGCTGTTGTTGTTGTTGATGCCATTTTCTCCTGCATTTTAATTTATTAATTAAGAAAACTGAAAAAATGTTATACACCTGCTGTAGTGAAAATTGGTTTCCTCTTTTTGTAGGATTGTACTATTCGATCCTGTGATTTCGACTCTGAGCAAACTTGTGTGCTGCATTCTCCTGAAAAGAGAACAGAGCAAATTTCACCAGAAACAGAAGTGCATCTTGCCTTGACTCCTCTTCAGCCCATAGTGTTTTTTGGTTTCCATCGCAGGATGAGTGTGACAGGTTCTCTTTCATGACATGAGGACTATCTCCTCTTCATTCTTTCTGTCATCTAAGCAGTATGACATATTACTTTTAATATCCATTAACATGTTGCTCCTTGAGTACTTTAACTAGAAAATGGGAGAAAGGAGAGGTATTGGAGACTAGTATTTATTATATATTTTGAAAAATAAGTATGAGATGGTACTGGATACAATAGTGCCAAAACTGAGGCTACCATTTCACTGCAGCCACTCTACCTGGAAATGCATTTTGGTTGTCCTTCATTCACCGTTATCTCTTACCTCTTTGCTAACTCAATTAGTCTCCATATTTAAACAATGAATGTGTTTGCTTAGTGGAATTTAAAAATCCCCGCAGAAGTTAGAAATGGACACTACTGTAATAAGGCAAAAATCAGCACATATCTACAAATGTAACAATGCATGGAAATTCAAAAACTGATCCAAATGAATGAAGCTAAGATCCATTCAACAAGGAAGGATGAGATTACGATTGGAGATATGGGTATATCCTGTGTTTGCTGAGGTAGCAGGGTCATGTTTATGGAATTATAATTTTTACTAATTTCAGACTAATCTTGGAAAGATATTCTTCAGCCAAGAGGTAAATTGAGGCTTCCTACTTACTGTATTTTCTGGGTAATACAGTTCCTCCTTTTTCTTGAAATGCCAATCATGATGGACTACCCTTCATTTCAAGATATTATAGCACTGATACCATATATAGATATTTGATGCCTTAATCTTGGATACAGTTGTTAGACTGTAATGTTTATGACATGAAGTGAGGGCTGATACAGATACATTTTTCTTATTCCTCTCCTGTGATGTCTTGAGGTATTGAGAAAAGTTAGACAAACGTTTATCCTGGTCTAATTAAAAGCAGTAATACTTGGCCAACGTGTACCATGTAACTTCAGGCAGTGGTCCCAGCAGAGAACCCAGATTTTTTTATGCCCTTTCCTATTTTGTTACTAATTCAAAACAATGGAATTGCTACTTGGCTATGATGTTAGTACTTTCTTGTAAGGCTGTTCTGCATAACTTGTTGCTTTTAAGGTGAAAGGTCTTTACTGTTACTTTGTAATGGACACAGTAGTTTTCTTGTCCTGCAATTCAATTCTGCTAATTTCTGAAACAAACTTACTATTTATTGAACTTAATTAGGTATACTCCTTGTAACAATATTTTAATTTTATTATTATTATTTTTTTCTTTTATGAAAGTACATAAGTTTTTGACTTTTTATATTATATGTACTCTCCCTTTATGACATTTCATGTTTGTGGTGACTTTAGCCTAGTGCTAACTTTGTTCTCTTTCTAATAACAAATGCACATAATGTTTCCCCAAAAGGCACGCTAGTATGCAAGTACATTTTTGTAGTTTACTAGTTACTGTTTGTCAAAATTTTATTTGCCATTTGGAGAGTAATCTAAATGTACAGTGTTTTCTGTGTGAAGTTGTTGGAACGGTGGAAGGCGGGAAAGCACCAACAAAAATAAAGACGGACTTGAAGAAACCCATTGTCAATCTTGCTTGCCACCCTCGCCTTCCTGTATTGGTAAAATGTTTTGATCTAGTCTCAGTGGTTTGCATCTTTTATGCATCTGTTACTTAATTTGGCCACTGGTCAATATTCAGGTTAAATCCTAAATTCTTACTTTGCAACTATCCTCTTTTCATTCTTCTTTCCATTTCAGTATGTAGCTTATGCAGATGGGTTGATTAGAGCCTACAATATACAGACATATGCTGTTCACTACACATTACAACGTAAGATCATCATAACTTCCATTTTTTTTTTTGGTTCTAAGAGATAATTGCTACTTTAGTGTCCCCCCTCTCTCTCTCTCTCTCTCTCTCCCCCCCACACACACACACACACACATTATTTTCTCTCCTCTTCTGCTATCTTAATTTTGTATCTTATCTTTCTAGTTGACAACACCATAAAGTTAATTGGTGCTGGAGCATTTGCTTTTCATCCAGCATTAGAGTGGATGTTTGTTGGTGATAGACGGGGCACACTTCTTGCTTGGGATGTGTCAACTGAAAGACCTATGATGATTGGAATGTGAGTATATATACTTTTGTTCCTGTTATCACAAACTGCTCCATTTTGGAAGAATTTGAATAAATTGATTAACACATGAGAAATATTAAAAGATGAGACTCACAAGTGGAGAGTTTGCAAATATTTTTCTTGAGAAATGAACTCTATGTTCATGAGGGGCCTCGGGGTAATAGAACTTGTTAGAGTATGTACTTGGTCTGAATTTTCAGATAAAAGAAAGAATTGTTATTAAAGAGAAAATGAAGTCCAAGAAAAAGTAATCAGGTGTCCATCAGATAGAAAACTAAAATCCAATTGGATTTTGTTCAATGCAGTATCTCTCAAAAACACTATAATTTCCCTCAGAGAAAAAAGGAGATTAACTATCTCCCCAATGTCATAATAGTTCTCTTGAGTTGATAATTTTTGTTGACATGTGATTTTGCTTTGGAAAAGAAACTTAGATGAAATAGACTTTCCAATTTAGAATATGAAATTTATTGGAACATAATTGATGGTGGGATGCTTTTACGGTACAATGAGTGAGAAGAGTGGTTATATTGGTTAAGAGCATATGCACCTAGAATATTTTGTTTAGATGACTCTTCTTTGGTTTTCAGCCTGACCTTAATTTTATTGGCTTTAGAATATTGAAGTAAATGCTTATTTGATTATGATTATGGTTTTCAAAAGCAAAAGCTTTCGATTTCCTATATTCAGTTTCATAATATTTCCATTACTTTGGAAGTATACTAATGTAATACCCGTGGAAGGCACCGGGGTTATGTGTTAAAAGTTAACACAAAATTTAATTTTACTTTTTTCTTTTTTTCCTGTCAATATTTTCCCTAATAAAGGTAATAAGAAAATACTATTTATGAGAACAATAAATTATTACTCTAATACCCCAAAATTAAATCTAGTTGTATCTAATGAATTGAATAATTTTAAGTAAGGGCATATTAGGAACAAAAATAATTGTATGTTATTTTTTTAATAGATTCTTTTAATAATAATATTTAATAAAAATCGAGAATTATTTAGAGACAGCGGGGATACCTCTGTGATATAGTTATTAATTGTACTCTTTGAGTTTTATGGTCATAGATTTTTTTGTTAGATTTTTTAGATGCAAGAAAAATCTCATAAAATGAGATTAGTAGAGTAGTTCAAGTACAAATATAAATTTGATAAGTCTGAAAAAAATTAAGAAGATATTAAAAAGGAAAAAACGTGATACCTGTCCCAGGTGTTTTACTAAGGGTTGTTGCATCAAGTTCTTGCTAATCTAGGAAATTTTCAGCTTGTCTATGAAATTCTTTTCTGTGTTATTTTAAACGACAAGTATATTCCATTCTTTTGCTTTGAGTTTCTGCTGCTATTGATGTTTCTGTTCTCTTCTTTTCCTAAGTTGTTTTGTTTGATAATGATATTTGAGTCTCAAAATGGGAGTGCAGTATTCAAGTGGGTTCTCAGCCAATCACATCAGTTACGTGGCTTCCGACATTGCGGGTAATTGTTACCCTCTCCAAAGATGGAAATGTTCAAGTATGGAAGACACGTGTGATACTCAACCCTAATAGACCTCCAATGCAAGCAAATTTTTTTGAGCCTGCTGGTTGGTTTTCTTTTTCTGTTTCCTTATAGAAGTTATTTTGAGGTTTGATAAAATATAGATGTAATTTAATGAAGTATAAAGTCAGTGTTTTAGTCTTTTATGTATATGACATGGTTTTTCTGGTACATGTATGAATCTTCACAAATAAGTACCCTGACATAGTTGAACTTGTAGGTACATCCAGAACCTGTTATCAATTCTATAAAGTCATCTAGCAAATGTTATGACAGTTTACTGAATAACGTCAATATATCTAGATGGAACATTTACCATTTCACAAAGATGAATGTGGGAACAGGAGGAGCTCAGTTTGAAGTTGGTCCAAATGTTTCACTTCCCTTTTCTTTGATGGAGAGCCAAGTGACACTGTTGATCTAATTTTAAGTTTACACCAATCTTTAGGTGGAAAACTCAGGTCTATGGAATGAAAAGATAAAAGAAAAAAAGATTTATTTTACTACGCTATAGTTTTATTTCCTTTCCTTTAACCCCATACCTTGCAGCCTTTATAGTGGAAGGTAAAGTAGACATCTTTCACCTTTTTGAAGATTCCCTTCTCCTGTGGTCTCCGTTGTTGAATCGCTATTAAAAAAATTTGATAGATACTGCTTTTCTATTCTCAGTTCTTATCCATCCCTCTTTTATTATCTCTTTACACCCCTCCAAGCTTAGCTCATAAGAGTATGGCAGAGGGTTTCTAGTGCAATACCAGGAACTAGTAACCTTGTCTGTTTCTTGTGGAGATTAATTTGCTGACATATACTTACTCTTTATCTTCTTCAATTCATGATAAAGCATAAGAGATCTGATAACAACTCCACATGTAGAGTCAAAGGAAAGGAGAAAATATAAAATGCAAGGTTGATGGTTGTTTGCTTTAAGATATATCTTGAAGAATGTCTAAAATGGTTTGTCTCTTTGGTATGGCTGTCTAACCTCAGTGGTATTTGTTCTAAAACAACTTCCAAAGTCCACCACTGTTCATACACTGATGAGCTATATTTAGAGGATATACTGAAAATTTTTCCTTGCTCTGCTATGCAGCTATTGAATCAATAGATATTCCTCGCATTTTATCTCAGCAAGGCGGAGAAGCTGTTTATCCATTACCGCGAATTAAGTCTCTAGAAGTTCATCCCAAATTGAATCAGGCTGCTTTGCTTTTTGCAGTAAGTATTGCTCTCAGTGCACAAGTATTTGAGCTTGTTTTCCAGTATTGAGATCAAATACCTGCTTTTTCAATAGAGTATGGGAGGTGGAGACAATAGAAAAAACAGGGCAGCATATACAAGAGAGGGGCGGAAACAACTCTTTGCTGTTTTGCAGAGTGCAAGAGGATCTTCAGGTGATATTCTTTTTAGATTTGATGTCTTTTGTTAGTATTGTTATGTCAGACTTGTGATAAGCCTCTTTGCATGTTTTGGGATTGGATTGGAATTTTGGCTGCGTTCATGCTACTGTTTAGTGGATTCAGTCTATTTTTCTTTCAGCTGCTGTAATGAAAATAGATATGATACCCTTAAAATTAATAATAGTTTGGGGAACAATAGATGCAGTAATTCTTCAGTCTCATTTGTAGTTTTGTACAATATTGCTCTCAGATAATTCCATTTTGTTCCTGGGCTGGAACTAAAGCTGATTAACAAGGTTTTATTTATCTTGATTGGGAGAAAAACAGTTCATCTAAAGAATTGATTTTGCATTTTAAAATTCATTACATGTATAACTAATATCTCTTGGAGTAGTTCGATATTTATATATTGTGAAAAGAATATGTAAACAAGTCGTAGATATAGGAATTACAACTTTGTACCCTTCTAATATCTAGGAAATGAAATAGTAAATGATTTTCATAAAATTGTTTGTTTGATTAACTATAAGTTTTCTACAGCATCTGTATTGAAGGAAAAACTCTCATCCCTTGGTTCATCTGGAATATTAGCTGACCATCAGCTTCAGTCACAACTACAAGAACATCATTTGAAGGGGTGAGTTTGGGTTTTTTTTCCCTGTTCTTTATGCCCTTTTCTGCAAAAGGGGTGCTTTTAGGTAAGGCTAGATTAACCCGCTCTTTAGAACATGAATTAGTTTGCTTGTGCAATAAATATGTAAATCTATTCAATTATACCTTTCTATAACATAGAAATGAACAAAAGAACATCAAATTGCAGGAGGGTTGCATCCTAGGTTCGAACCTTATCTTGGATGGAAACACCTTTTAGGATCATGATCAGAACCTATTCTGCCTTTTTGTGATAACTTATCTCAATATTGCAACTTACATGTTTAACCAAATTAACTGTCCGTTGAATGGTTCATGTTATAATTAGTTTTCTTGTCATTTTAATTAGATTATGTGTTTAGTTCTGTGTGTATAAATCCATTCTAATGCCAAGTGGGGAAAAAGGTTTTTTTACCATCATAAGATACGTGATACCCTGTAGCAGCTCACAGTCTGATATAATGCAAGATATAATATTCTACTCCTATCAATGTGCTAAAATAGAAGTGATTAATAATTTTTATGGTGATAATTAATTTCCATTGTTGTCCTGCAAGTTAGAGAGATTTTCCTGATTAATTTTCTATAACGTTGCCACTTTATCCACCAATTGACCCTTTTTTTTCCCTTCTCACTTGGTTAGACATGGAAAGCTATCAGAATTTGCTAAATCTTGAATTCTTTTGCTAGCCCATCTATGCATCCTGGCCTCTACTGGCTCTCATTATAGCTATTTTAAATAAATGCTTAACCATGAACTGCAGATAGAACATTCATGCTTTTAGTTTTGGAATCATTTGCTTTCTCGTTCTCTTCACAGTAGTTTGTTGTCGGGGATTGAAACACAAAAACAGGAGCAATCACAAGAACGAAAGTACACAACAAGAATCAAATGAGACACAGAGAATTACGTGGTTTGGTCGAAAGACCTATATCTACTGTCGCATTAGAATTGAATTTCTTGCCTCTCATGCCCTAATTAGGGTTTGGACTCACCCTAATTCACTAATTATGGTTTACAAGATATATGAGTATTTATAAGAAGAATCAACTAGGCTTAAAAATTTGGACCCTCACATTTATCAGACTCCACGTACTCAACAGTTTATAACATTATTAGGCCGATTAGTTCTTGCTCCAAAACATATAACCTGTGCCTTTGTTATACCTGGACTTTCACCATATGACATGTTCTTCTTTAAACTAATCTTTCTTAACCTCAAACTGGATGTAGCCAATGTGATGATCATGGCTAGCTGCCAGTATATGTCGAGCTTTTTCTTTGGGTGATTTTGAATAAGACAAACATTCTATCCAAGTGGCACTCTCTTAAAACATTAGAAAGAAAAGGGGGATTTTTTTGTCTTCATCTTATTTTGGTTCATTTGGAGATTCTAGATCTAGCTTTTTTGATCAGTTTCTCTTTCAATGTTGTAATGAAGCAAATTGTAAATTTTCAATTTAATATGCTGTAACTGTAACGTTCCAGATTTTAAAGTTTTTTGGATGGGAATGGCTGGGTAAAAATGTGGTGATGATTAAATTGATCAATGAACTATGTATTGGATTCTTTTGACGCCCAACTAATATATTTCATATAGTTATTTATTAGTGAAATTCAGTTATTTATTTACATTATTGCAGTTTTAAATGTTGATGCTTTGTCAAAAAGTATGTTTACTGACATCTTATTGACTTTTCATGTCAGCCAAGGTCAACTTACGATATCAGATATTGCAAGAAAAGCTTTTCTTTACAGTGTATGCTTCTTTATCTTTGGCAGTTAGGCAGTAATCTACGCTTACTTAATTGCTTCTTATTTTCTGTCATTCCCTTTTTATTCAGCACGAAAATCTCTTCCCTTTTCTTTTTTCAAATGAAAACTTCTTGTTAACTGAGGACCTTCTCTCCTTATCATGTCAAGGATGTGAGGTTGTCATGTACCTAGGGTGGATTAAATATCTTCTATTTTTGCATTTGATGTTAGAATCTTTATAATTTTTCACAGTACTCATGGTCTTGGTTAGTTTATCTCTTTTCAAATAAGCGGCGTGACCTTAAGGAAAGTCAAAATTCATTGTTATTTCCTTTTTGCTATATTCTAAAATCAAAGTTAACTTTCACGTACCTACTACATGTTAGCCAAAAGAAGTGTTGGAACTCCTTTTGATTGTCTAAGAAGTGCTGCTTTTGAAATGAATACAAAATTTTCATTTCAACTGCATCAATAACCATCTATTTTGAAAACCATACTCTGGATAACTTATTGAAGGCACCAGCTATTTCCAACTTTCTCTTGGCTAAAACCAGAAGTAAAATTAAATGAGAATAGCTCAAAAATGATTTTGGTGAAAGAAAAGCTAAAAGCTGATATGGGTAGCATAGGCTTTTGAAACAACTTTTGTTTGTGGATGTTCCTAAGTTAGAAACTATATTAAATTTTAAAAAAAAGTTGTTTTCAAATATCTTTTGTTTTTTAATTTTTAATTTTCTTTTTCATACCTTTTATTAAAGAAGCTTAAAAATGCTGTAGTAATTGAGAACAGAGTAAAAGGTTCAGAAGTAGATTCAGATTCCTTTGTCATTAGGTCCTATGACTTAATTTCAGCTGCAGTAAATATAAACTTATCTTCTGTCTCAGTCTAGACTCATCTGGTTTTTGTGGCAACTTTGGGTCACAAACCATATTGATACTGGATCATTTACCTGACATGTTTCAGCTTTTGTACATTACTTTTGGTGCTTATGTTATGTAGCTGAAGACAGTGGGAAACTAGCAGGACTCACTATTGATCCTTTAAGTTTTTACCTTTCTGTTGTAGCATTTTATGGAAGGTCATGCCAAAAGTGCTCCAATATCTCGGCTACCTCTCATCACAATCATGGATACTAAGCATTATTTGAAAGATCTTCCTGTTTATGAGGTGAGAATATACAAACTCAATCAATCATATGAACTCAATTTTTTCAAAGTTACCTGACCAGCACATTCTGATGGCAGCCCTTGCATCTGGAGCTGAACTTTTTCAGCAAGGCAAACCGAGTTCTTCACTATCCTGTTAGAGCTTTTTACATAGAAGGGCCAAACCTTATGGCCTATAATCTTTCTTCTGGTGTGGACAATATTTATAAGAAGCTCTACATCTCGGTATGGCTTTAATTTATCTCTGCATTCCCCTTCAACCCATCGTCTCAAGAAAAATAAAATGAAAAAGAGGAAGATGATGTTGTTGAAGATGTCTACTAGGAGGTCTAAAGCTGATTTTTTTTACTGGAATCAGGTGCCTGGAAATGTTGAATTCCATTCCAAGAATATTGTCTACAGTAGGAAGAAGCATCTATTTCTTGTAGTTTATGAGTTTAGTGGTGCTACGCATGAAGTGGTTCTTTATTGGGAGAATACGGATCCTCGGTCAAGTAATAGTAAAGCATCAACTATTAAAGGTCTCTTTTCCTATGGTTTTACTATATGCTGTTGGATTGATCTTTTTAGTTTTCCAAATGCAAATTAATTATTTACCCAATTATTTGGTTGTTTTTACAGGGCGAGATGCTGCCTTTATTGGACCTAGCGAAAATCATTTTGCAATCCTTGATGAGGATAAGACGGGGCTTTCTTTATATACATTGCCTGGAGCAAGCCCTCCACAAGGGGCTAATGTAAACAATGGAGTTGTAAATGGAGGTCACCAGACTATGGATAGTGAACCTACTGATGTTACATCTATTAAGGGTCCAATGCAGTTTATGTTTGAAAGTGAAGTTGATGGAATCTTTTCTACTCCATTAGGTACACTAAAAAGAATTTTTACATGCTTTACTTTACTGTTATTCAGAAAACCTGACCAAGCATTCTGCTGTTGTAGAATCAACCTTGCTTTTTGCTTCAAGTGGAGATCAAATTAGCTTGGCAAAGCTTTTCCAAGGAGGGTATCGCCTGTCAACTGCTGATGGACATTACATATCAACTAGAGGTGAAGGGAGAAAATCAATCAAATTGAAAGTCAATGAGACAGTTCTCCAGGTAATGATGCATAATTATTAGAGTCTTTGATGTTTGTATGGATCTCTTGGATGGACAAATTTGTTGTTTCATGTCAAACTGAGTTTGTTACTAACTAGAAAGTACTGAATCTCTAAATGATCCTTTTAGGTGAACTGGCAAGAAACTCTCAGGGGATATGTTGCTGGCATAGTAACTACATTAAGAGTGCTTATTGTTTCAGCAGATTTAGATATAGTGGCTTGTAGCTCAGCGGAATTTGACAAGGGAATTCCCTCAATATCCTTGGATTTATAATGTGCCTAGTTTTAAGTTTGTTAAGCTCTCTTTTTTTTTTTTGTAACTATTCTTATATCTTTGTTATTCAACATTTCTTAACGTATGATTACTTTAGATCGCTTCTCTGGGTTGGGCCTGCTCTTCTATTTTCAACAGCTACTTCTGTCAGTATACTTGGCTGGGATGGAAAAGTCAGGACCATCCTTTCTATTTGTATGCCTAATGCAGGTAAATATCAAACCTACTTCACTCTGTGTTCATTTTCTATCGTGGAGATTTCTGAGCTCGGTCTGCCTCTATCTGATGCATTTAATATATATTCTCCAACGTTTCTTTCCCCTCTGCAGTGCTTCTTGGAGCTTTGAATGACCGCCTGTTGTTTGCAAACCCAACAGAGATAAATCCTAGGCAAAAGAAGGGGATAGAGATTAAGCATTGTCTTGTTGGCCTTCTTGAACCTCTTCTTATTGGTTTTGTCACAATGCAGCATCATTTTGAACAGAAGCTTGACCTGTCCGAAGTATTTTACCAGATTACGTCAAGGTTATCCTCTTCATATGTGTTTCTCATTGTGAAACATCCTCGGTTGCACTTTTCTACACATTCTTTATTTTTACTGGCTCCAATTTTTAAACTTTTTTTTTTAATGCATTTCTGACATATGTATTATTTCTTCATAATGAAGGTTTGATAGCTTGCGAATTACTCCAAGATCACTAGATATTCTTGCCAGCAGTTCTCCATTTTGTGGTGATCTTGCTGTTTCACTTTCCCAAGCAGGGCCACAATTTACACAGGTGATCCATGGATTCAATCCTTGCTGTACTTATTCTGTTAAGCTGTTGTATATTAATTAATCTTGTTTTTTTAGGTGTTGCGAGGAATTTATGCTATCAAAGCTCTTCGCTTTTCTACTGCTCTGTCTGCTCTAAAGGATGAATACTTACGCTCTAGAGATTATCCACGATGTCCCCCAACTTCACATCTTTTCCACAGATTCCGTCAATTGGGATATGCATGTATTAGGTAAAATTCCTTTTTCCTGGTCTGAATTCATTGGATTTTCCTGAAGTCTCTTTCCTCTGCCTATCATTTTATTTTCCTGCCGTTTACCTTTTTAATCATCCCTTCTTTCTTTTCTTTTTCATCTTTGTGTCTTTCATGGTGCCAAATATTTCTCCTGCAACTATACTTTTCACTTGCATTTCTTTTTTTTTTAATTTTTATATTTGATACCAGAGATATTCCTAGAGGGGGTTGGATGAAATTTAAAAATCAATTCAATTTTCAAGTGAAATGAAAAGATTTGATTTAATTCTCAACCTATTGCACCAAAAGGACCCTGACAGGAAATAGCATTTTTCGTCCTAGGAATACATCTATTAAATGATTCCTTTTTGGTATGTCTCTTCTCCTTCCCTGCTGATTTTTCACTGTTATATTAACAATGAAGAGAGATATTGTTGGGAATTCTGGGGGTAGCAGATCAGGTAATAATGGTTCTTGCTTTTCTTTTTGTGTATTCATGTTAGAGCTATTATATATGGAGTTATAAATCTCTCTTGTTTTCTGATTGGCAAAGATAGCAGTTATAGAACTTGTGAAACCACTTTATTGATAGTCTTTTCTTCCCAACTTCTTCCACATCACTTAATGACTTACCAATGAATGTTTGAAATTGCAGATATGGCCAATTTGATAGTGCAAAAGAGACATTTGAAGTCATATCAGATTTTGAAAGCATGCTAGACCTCTTTATATGCCACCTTAATCCTAGTGCAATGCGGCGTCTTGCTCAGAGATTGGAAGAAGAGGGTGCTGATCCAGAGATAAGGAGATATTGTGAAAGGATTTTGAGAGTGCGTTCAACTGGGTGGACACAAGGTATTTTTGCAAATTTTGCTGCAGAAAGCATGGTTCCTAAAGGCCCTGAATGGGGAGGAGGGAATTGGGAGATTAAAACACCTATGAACATTAAGGACATACCGAAATGGGAACTGGCTGCTGAGGTGATGCCATACATGAGAACAGATGATGGCACGATTCCATCAATTATTACCGATCACATTGGTGTTTACCTGGGTCTAATCAAAGGAAGAGGGAATGTGGTTGAAGTGAGAGAAGATAGCTTGATGGTACATGATATTAGAAATATAAGCAAGTCCAATGAAGTTCAGTCAAGTTTGGCTACATCAATAGCTAATAAGGGTAATCCAGGGGTACATGGGGGTGAATCAAGGGCAGATTCCCTGATGGGTTTAGAAACCCTGTCCAATAAAGTTGTCGCTTCCAATGCAGTAGATGAACAAACAAAAGCTGAGGAAGAATTTAAGAAATCGCTTTATAGTTCTGCTGCTGATGGTAGTAGCAGTGATGAGGAAGAAGGTTCAAAAACCAAAAAGCTTCATATCAGAATTCGAGATAAACCTGTATCTTCAACAACAGTAGATGTGAACAAGATCAAAGAAGCCACAAAGCAGTTGGGTCTGCCACTGGGTAGGACAAAGTCATTAACTGGTTCATCACCAGACCTTGGCCTGATTTTACCTCAACCTACCCCTTCATCCAGTGGAGGGGTGACAACACCTACAGTCTCAGCACCTGCTGATCTTTTTGGTACTGACTTGGTTCAGTCTACTTCTGTATCACAGCCGGCTTCTAATGTGGCTGGTAGTGGAGCTGCAGCAAGGCCAATCCCGGAGGACTTCTTTCATAATACAATTTCATCTCTGGAGGTTGCAGCATCACTGCGGCCTCCTGGAACTTATCTTTCACAAATGGATCCAAATTCTCAGAGGATTGAGAATAACAAGATTACACCTAACCAAGTTATTGCAGCAGTACCTGATGTTGGTCTAGCAGATGGTGGGGTGCCCCCTCAAGCTACTCAACAACCTCCTTTACCTGAGTATATTGGCCTTCCAGACGGTGGTATACCTCCACAAACAATCTCTCAGCCCACCATGTTGCAGTCTCAGGTTCCAAAAACACCGCTTCCACTTTCTACTCAGCCCCTTGACCTTAGTTCCCTTGAAGCTCCAGGTTCTGGAACTACAGGAAAAACACCGGAACGCCCAGCTTCTCCTCCTAAATCTGTACGTCCTGGGCTGGTAAGCATTTTATTTTCCTGTCATTTCCATTAGAACTAGAAGTAGTGCTATGTTATTTGTTATATATGTGTTTCTTTGTGATTCTGTGAATTACTCATTTAAATAACTAGGAGGATATTTGGGTGCAACACTTCTTATTATGCATTTCTCTTGCCTGGTAATTTTTGAACCATATATGCTTTTGGTTACACTTGGCTGCCTCCATGGTGCTGAGAAAAGGGACATAGAGTGTTGCTAAAATATTTAACTTCTTCAGAACTAGATCAAATTGATTGATATTTATGGGTCACCTGATGCTGAAATTCTAAACTTACTCCATTTCATATTAATAGTCCCATTTGAAAAATGTTTTACTCATAAAAGTTTCTCCCGTTATAAAAAGAGTATATTAATTGCTTTTTTTCCTGCACAATTGCCCTTCCTTATTTTGATCAACTAAATTACATATGCAATTTAACTTAATTCTTTGACAGTCAAGAAGAGGTTACATTAGTATTTTTATCTCTCATTAAATTTATCTAATCATTATTGTTAGAGTTTTAGTAGAATATCATTTTTAATAAATTTATATTTGATTAGAATTAGGAGTCTTCTTTATTTAGGGTTAGGAGTCTTCTTTACAATGTCTTACAGCCTATAAATATTGACATATTGCAAATCATTAATAAGATAAGAGTATATTTTTATTATTCTATTCCGCCTAAATATTTTCAACTATTATCTTGACCTGTGTGCAAGTTCCTAATGGGACTATTGGTATAGAACAAACAGAGTATTATAAGTCACGCAGTTCTGAAATTTGATTGAAGCAACATGTTCTTAATCTTTACATAATTTGGTATGTGCAACTGCACTGAGGCCTTCTGATACTGAAAGGAGATGGCTGCATTGCTTAAACAAACATAGTATTTCTAGACTTAGCTGCAATTGACTGATCATTTCAGTGAATCCCACATTTGAGTTGTAAGTATCTTATACTTGCTTCATTCATCCTCCTTTTGAATCAAATGGGAAAGCCTAGACACTTCCGAATACACAAATCTCCTACAAGCTCCCAGAATTGACTGATTAACTTACTCTTATGTAATGAGATGTGTTCAACTGCACTGGATTCTTTTGATACTGAAAAGAGATGGGCTGCAATCCTTAAAACTTGTATTTCTAGGATTAGCTGCATTAACTAATCATTTGAGACGAGTTCGATTCTATGCTTTATGCATCTTCCTATATAATCAAATGAGAAAGTCAAGACTCTCCCAAATACACAAATCTCCTATGGCCCCGCCCCCAGAACTATAGGCTAAGCAGGAATTGCAAACTTTACAGATGTTTCCTTTATATTTCAGGGCTTCTCTTGAAACTATTGGCTTAGCAACCATGCATTCCCATAATATTTTTCAGTTAGGTCTACAAAAATAACCATATGGTTTGACCATGGTGGTGGCTTGGTTCTTTCCCAATGAAACATTAGTTACTACAGTTGCCAATTTAACACAATTTCAATTAAGTTACTGAGGTTAGGTTTTGAGTTTCCAATATCAGCAGAACAAGAGCAAGAGCAATCTGCTCACAAGAGCATGGTCCAGTCTGTAATGCTTCAGTAATTTTATGTTGCTTGAAGTGCGCACCTTATTTATTTATCTTTTACTTGGGGAAAAAAGTAATTGTTTATTATGTTTGAGTTAAAAAAATGTGACCGCTGCTGAAAATTGCTGGAATTTTACTTTGGCTGCATTATTTTTAGGTTCCCCGTGGTGCTGCTGCTTCAGTTTGCTTTAAGACTGGACTAGCTCATCTTGAACAGAATCAACTTCCAGATGCATTATCCTGCTTTGATGAAGCATTCCTAGCGCTGGCCAAGGATCAGTCTCGTGGAGCAGACATAAAGGCTCAGGCCACAATATGTGCCCAATACAAGATAGCGGTTACACTTCTCCAGGTATCAAACATCTTGAAGTGGATTCTTGTGTTATTTATTTACTAATACTGATAGCATGAACAGATTCATTGGAAAAAAATTCTTCTGGAATCTGATGGCTAAGCACCACTTCTTTATAACAAATGCCCTTCCAGCTTTTTATTAGTTAGATTTCAGGGCCAATCTATTTATTGTGCCCAAACAATCTTTTTATAAATCTGATTATCTGAACCCTTTCCCATTTGATGGTATTATCAATTATTTGTTAAACCAGGCAGGTTCTGCTTGATCTTCTTATTGAGGTGAACCTTTTGTCTTCTTACAATGATTTTATCCCATTCTTGCTCCTTGATGATGTCTCTTGGCTTAGGAGTTGATTATACCATGCAACACAGCAAACTAATGCCAATAATTCCACATGTTTATACTCTGGGATTCAATTACATAGTTTGTTGGGTATCAGAAATCTTTTCATTTTTTTTTTTTTTTTTTTTTTTTTTTTTTTGTTGTTGTTGTTGTTGTTGTTGTTGTTGTTGTTGTTGTTCTTATCAGAAGTGTCTGTCATTAGCATGCCAATTACATCATTGTAATGACTACGCACATTCATTTCCATAGGAAATCAACCGACTGCAGAAAGTTCAGGGCCCCAGTGCAATCAGTGCAAAAGATGAGATGGCAAGGTTGTCACGCCACCTGGGCTCACTGCCTCTTCTTGCTAAGCACCGGATAAACTGCATTCGAACTGCCATCAAAAGGAACATGGATGTGCAAAATTATGCGTATTCCAAGCAGATGTTGGAATTACTGCTTTCTAAAGCGCCTCCAGGTAAACAAGATGAGTTGAGAAGCTTGATTGATATATGCGTTCACAGGGGCTTGTCCAACAAATCTATTGATCCATTAGAAGATCCTTCTCAATTCTGCGCTGCTACCCTCAGCCGTTTATCAACAATTGGGTATGATGTTTGCGATCTCTGTGGGGCTAAATTCTCTGCACTGTCAACACCTGGTTGCATTATATGTGGTATGGGAAGCATCAAAAGATCTGATGCAATTGCAGGGCCTGTTCCTTCACCATTTGCCTGATGCTGATTAGTTGTGAATATACAAGGTTTCAATTTTGTTGTATTAAACTAGACCCTCATCCATCGGATGGATGAAGGTCTTGGTAAATCTTTCTAATTTTTTTCCCCCAGTTTTTTAACTTGGGTTCTTAGGCATGAGCGAGTTGTATTATTTCTGAGGTGTATAGTGCTTGCTGGCTTGTTTTTGTGTATGGGCACGAATTCATTCTTCACATATTTGTCTTTGTAGTGAACTTCGTAGTTTCTAGGGAGGGTCATTTTATTTTGTTGCAGAATATCCTGTTCTCATTCTTCAATTACAATTTTCAGTTTCTGTTTGAACCATTGTAGAGAAGGAAAATTAAATATTATTAGAAAGGGATAGTATTATTTGTCGCAATAGTCAAAGACATGGTAATAATCCTGAACGGGGAACCTTAATCATTAGAAGCCCAACAACATGCACACTGACAAGAGTGTTCAATAGGCTTACCAAAAAAAAAAAAAAGACGAGTGTTCAATAGTCACCTTTTGAAGAATAGTGAAATTCCACTCATATGATAGTAAGAGTCCACAAAAGAATATAGTAAGAAGTCCACAAAGTATATGATGATTTGATGAAAATCCATTTGTTCAGGAGAATCCAGTTGGCTAAATATCATTTTTGTCAGCGCCTATAATTCAGTAATCCAAGCTCAATTAACAGCACAATTTAGTACTTTCTACTTTTTAACTAACAAGAACTAACCTATCATTATTTCTTCTTTTGGTACGTATGTGTTCTGTGTATATATATATATTATAAAGAGAGAAGAAAAATAAAAAAGAAAAGAACCATCCCGCAATCTACAAACTTTTAGTTTGAAGACTGGAGGTTCTGCGGAATAAAAAAATAATTAAAAAAAAAAAAAATCACCTATATATGAGATATCTGAAGCTGAAACTATAAGGAACTATTTCTGATACACGTGAAAGAGGCTCTCTTTCTCTTCTCTGAAGACACTTTATTGCTTCTTTCCTGATTTCATTCGGTAGCTGCAAACAAATCCAATCAAGCAAGGCATCCATATCTTTTGCAAAGTCAAGAAGATACCAGTCCAGCAACTTGGGAATTGTTAACTTGTTTGTGGTTGAGATACCAACTGCTGCTTGTAAATAGTCTCTCTTTGCTGCTTCTAACTCGATCTCAACTTGAGCAGCAGTGTAAACTCGGACCTTCAATCAACAAATTCAGAGGACCTCAGTAAATCAAAGCAACCAAGATCAGAGGCATGTGTTTACATAAAGTAGTGAACTTCACTGATTTACTATATGTGGTTCAGGAGGAATACAACTCTTTAATTTGAACAAACAAAATTGCTGAACGAGGTTGTTCGGCTTACCTTATTGGGATAGCACATCATTATTCTTGCCTCATTTTAACATGCAAGCTCTATCCTCTTCCTATATCTATCAACTTCTCACCTTTATTTCCTCTAATGAACAACTAACTCCACTCTCAATCATCAGAATTATTTTATCATAAACAGTACTGTTTTCCAGATCCCAGGGTGATTTTAAACTTACTTTAGCATGATATGTATTTAATTTTAACACGTTGTCCATGTGAGTCTATAAATTATTTAGATGGTTCAAACTCTCCCAAATTGTTGTATTCAGCTACATAATCATTTGAAATTCAAATGATAGAATCAACTTACAGCGGGAGATGACCAACTACCACAGGAGAGTGCAAATGTAACTAATGGTTCAGACCACTCCAACCCAAATACATCCCGAGCCTTCATCTCATCCCCTTTTGCAGATTTTGGACAAGTCTATTTCCATAGGAGAAATAACAGAAAAGCAAGTTAAACAGTGTCCAAAAGGATTACCAGCTTCAACAGAAATAGAGCATAAGTTTAGAGGCTTACATATTTCAAATGATACGGCAACCTCAAAATAAAATGCTCAATTGTAAGTGCATTTAGCATATGTCCCCCCACAGTTATAGTTGCCTGCATAAGAGTGGTTGAAAAATTAATTTCAACAAATAGCATGACCATGGTTTTGCAATAAGAGATGAACATTGTCCATGTACTGATTTGGGAATAGAAGCAAAGCCAAATTTTATCATGTCATTAGAGAGTAAAGTACTTCATGAGATAGGCAGGGCCAGACCATGAGCACTTTGTATGTCTTTACAATTACCTAAGATATGTTCAATAAATGTCTGTTAGGCGGATAGTCCATAGCCATTGAAAGAAATCAAAATTGGTGCAGAATATAAATATCCAGATCACCTAATATTGGTTTCAAGTAGCTTGATAAAGGAAGAAGTTAAAACAGTGAGGGGGAAAAACCAGCAATTTTTAAATGAAAATCTTGCCTTTTGCATCAGAGTTACGACCACTTCAGGCCTATCTGGTATCCCATGCTCTAAATATGCCTGAAACATTGACAAGATACATATCATTAGCCATCATTTGGCTACTAGTCCTTGGTATTTCAAAGCCAGGAGGCCTTACATTCATCATGCAGGAATTATAAGTGTTTATCCAAAATGCTAGCTTCTGTGGATGGGTGAGCCCCTCTAACTTGACTGAAGCTAGCTTGCTAAGGAGGAGCCTGATTATTTAAGCAAGAAGGTGGAAGTTAGAACTTAATTTGAAACCTTATAATTGCACAGAGAAAAAGTAGGAGAATGGAAATAATAGCATAGCTTATTACTTTAGTCTACGGATAAGAAACAAAGCATTTGTTTTCCGTTTCATATCAATGGAAGAAGCTTCAATTGAATGGAACCTATTATACGGACCAACATCTCTCATTCTAGTTGCTGGATAGACACAGTAAGGATCTCGAAAGTCTGTTTCCAAATTATTTTCACCAAAATTCTTTTCTGTAAGAAAAGAAAAGGATTCGGCATCAAGTGTCTTCCCCTTCAATGTGCTCAACCTCATAAATATGCTACACAAGCACTTCAAGACATCCTCGGAAATTTTGTTAGCTTCACCACCAGCTTCCAGAACTCGATTATCTGAAGAGCTCTCTTGCATCTGGTCTGCTACTCTGCACTGCAGTAGCATTTTTTAGCTATGTTAGTTGGATTAGCTAATTGTAAATGAGGACAACCAAATCAACATAGTAACTTTACCTGAATTTTCAAGGGATCAGCACATTTTCGTGTCGACTGTAGCTTGACTGGAGATACCTGAACCGGTGTTTTCATTGCTGTAGGTTTCTTTGTTAAAGATAGCTTATCCTTGATTGGATTAGGCAATGAATGGTTTTCTTTTCCCAGCTTATCATCCAGTGGGGAACTGAGTTTATCCAGAAGGTGTTCCACAATAACGTCTTGCCTATCATAGAAGTTCCTCATGCCATCTGAGTCAAGTGACTGTAGTTTTCTGGCGGAAGCACTTCTAGTAAGAGAAGGTAAAGGCTGCGCCACAGACACAAATGGTTCTAATTTGATTTCACTCTGGGAGCAAGATCTCATTCTCCTTCTTCTGGAAGCAACAGGCGACATATCACTGGATGAATCTGCCTCATTGTTTCCATTCCTTGTTGAGGAAGTGTAAATAGCTTCCTGGTAGAGACCCTGTCTGAAATTCACAACTAGTTCCTCAAGACGAACAATCTCTTCTTCCAGAACAGCCACTTCGGCAAGAAGTTCAAGCATCTGCAGGATCACATCCCATATTTGAGATTATTAACTTCTGAGTATAAAATTTTATATCAGAATACCACATTTTCATTCCACTACCAGTTAAATTTCTTGACATTAGACAGTTCGACTCATACCATTAAAGCTTCTCAGTAACAAAAACCTAAACCTATTTGTCAAACCAAACAATTAAGTATTACAGATCCATAAATTGTCCAGTTTGACTCATTAGAATAAATAACTCACATATGGAGGGAGATAAGGGGGCAGACGTGGCAGAGCCCCCAAGGGTCTACTGAAAGCCCTTTCCAGAGCTCTATGGACATTCTCTTCATGTCTGAGCTTTCTCTTTAGTTTATCCACCTGTCATTTTGATGAAGAAGAACGAAATTAAATCAAAGGGATAGATAATCCGAAGTGCCTTTCAATCAGTTTACACTTCGTAAGGAAAGGAAACTCAAATACATCTTCAAGTAAGGCCAGCTTTCTTTCTCTAGCTGATCGACGCCGATCTGTAGTAGCTTTGCTTGCTGATGGTAGTTTGGTCACTGGCGACAACGACATCTTCTTCTCCTCCTATAGAAATATTCACAATAATCAATTTGAAGGTTATACATTTATACATCAGCAAAAATTATTAGATTAAGGACTCAAATATGCTTCTTCAATAATATGAAAATCGAATTTAGATTTGGTGGAAAATGTATGTTTCTTTCTTTTCACTTCAAAAAGGGCAATATCTACACCACCGGTAGCTAAAATAACGAACATTGAAAATTCTCGCCTCATCTTTTTCCACAGGCGAACCATGAAAAGAGAAAAAAACATTAAGGACTCACATTTTGAGGATAGGAAGGAGGTTTCGCCGGCGAAACATTACTACTGTGTCTGTTACTCATCCTCTCTTAATTAACAGCAAACATTACCGCGATCCGCAATGCACTTAAATCTGTTCAACAAACAATTAAATCCATCACCCTCACAGACAGGAAAAAGGGAAGGAAAAAAAAAAAAAAAACCACCACTAACGGAGAAGAATTATACGATAAAATTAATTAACCAAATTCCATGGAAATTTACAGAGAGTGAGCATGGATCCAATTCCAAACAAAACGCCAGAAAAAGGAGAAGAAACTAGAAAGAACGCGTGAGCGCGAGAGAGAACTTGCATTCCCGCAGGAGAAATAGAGATTAGAGCGGGAAAAGTTAAGAAAACGATAAAATGGTCAATGCGGTGAGTTCATAGTTGCTAATAAGTATCTTTCTCAGTAGAGGAATAAGAATAAGAATTTGATGATAATTTAGGGTATTAACAATAGATAAACAATACTAATACACAATTCACAGTTCACACACAGTAACACACTATTTAATATATATATATATATTATATATCTTTGGAAGGCGTGAGAGTCAGTTGAGTACTAAACGATGTTTGCTAGCAATATAGCATAACAAGTGCGAGTGCAAGTACCATAAAAAAAAAGGAAGAGCAACACTTACTGACTGACTCACAGTGCTCAGAAGAGAGAAAACGACGAGGTTTTGGAGAGCTTCAAAGTCAGGCGGTCACCGAAAGCGAAGCAAAGCCAAGCGTTATCAGATGCTGCTGAAGATCCATCAGGATGAAGAAGAAGATAATAATAATAATAATAATGGCGCCTCCACCTCCCTAATTATCTCTCCGTTTCTACTTTAAAATATCCAATTTTGGAATCTTTTCGGGAAAGAAAAGAAAAAAATAAAAAGGAAGAGTTCGGGAATTCTATCAATGGAGATGGGAGAATAGGGAAGTTGTAGTAATAATATAATGTAAATAAAATTTTATTTATTGAAGAAGGAAAAATATATATATATATATATATATATATATATAAGGGAAGGGCTCTCTCTCTCTCTCTCTCTCTCTCGGTGGTATGAGAGAGACGAGTCATGAACTTGGTGCGTGTGAGTGACAACAACCAGCACTCATCATGATTCAACGTGCACTGTTAAATCTCTTTCTTCTGCAATTTTTTTTTTTTTTTTTTTTTTTTTTTTTTTTTTGTTATTCTTTTAATCTCTTTATTCAGATCTCTCTCACTTTCTTTTCCTTCTTTCCTTTATTACAGTAACCCACAAAAAAGAAAATACTATGTAAAGTTCCAATTACTAATTATATTAAGAACTTTATTATTACAAATCATCTAACCTTTTTAGTTATGTTTAATGAACCTGAAAAGATTGCAAGAATTTATGTTAATTGTTACAGGCACAGAATCCACGTCATCTTTATTATATACAAAAAAAAAAATTAATTTGAGAATAAATATCTTGCTTGACCCATATTAACTAAAAGTTTTATTTGAAAATTCCTTTTTTTTTTCATTTCTATTTTTTTTTTTTGTAATTCTTATATATAATTATTTGATAAATTCGTGTATTAATTTCACGAATGAAATTAAAGGGGGCAAAGATGAAGAAAAAACCAAAAATACTTTTAAAGTAAACTAGTTAGACATGGGCACCACTTTCCTTTACTTGAAAGCAATTGAAATTCCTTTCCATTTATATATATATATATATATGAAGAGATTATACGTAGCTTACTATATTTATCTATATATCGATTCAAACTCATAACATGTATGTATAGTAATAAATAAAGTCACTTTTAACACTAAATCACGTTTTACTTATCTTAAATTTCCTATTTGAGGAGATTTGCTACTTAGGAAGCAACAAATATCATTGTGTTTTGGGACGGATAATTAATTGTAGGCAAATTGGCCAAATTCATCCCTTACATTATAAATTTTTTGCGATTTCATCCTTTTTTTTTTTTTTGGAAAATTTCATCCCTTATCTTATAAATTTTGGCCAATTTCATCCTTTCTGTTAATTTTTTTTGGTCAATACCGTTAGTCAACTGTTATTTTAAAAAAAAATTATTTTCTCGGGGAAGTAAAAATGTCATTTTACTATTTTTTTTTTTTTTTTAAAAAAAAATCCAAAACATTAAAAATTTTAATTTTTCTTTTAGTTTGACATGACCAAAAAAAAAGTCAAATTGGCCAAAAAAGGTCCCTTACATTATAAATATTTTGCGATTTCATCCCTTTTCTTTGTTTTTGGAAAATTTCATCCCTTATCTTATAAATTTTGGCCAATTTCATCCTTTCTGTTAATTTTTTTTGGTCAACTATTAGTCAACTTGTATATTTAAAAAAAAATTATTTTCTCAGGGGTAAAAATGTCATTTTATTGTTTTAAAAAAAAAAACCAAAACCTTAAAATTTTTAATTTTTCTTTTAGTTTGACAAACCAAATATAAATAAATTAATATATATAAATTTAACTATTTACTTTTCAAATTAATATCAAACTTGCAAACAAATATTACGATTGTTAAAATATTTTTAATAAATGGAGTTTCAATTTTTTTATAATTTTAAGATCTTTTGAGGGAGAATTTAAAGAAAAAATATATGTAAATGACAAATTTATTTCTAAGTGTGTCCATTTTTATTTAACAAGCCAAATTAATAAGTGAAAAAGTAATTCCAAATAACTAATATAATAACATTTAAAATATTTGAAAATCGATATAAATAAAAAAAATATAAAAGATATTTTTGACCAAAATATATGATATTAAGTATATTTTTAAAATTGATAATTTTCCTTGTCATGTCAAACTAAAAGAAAAATTAAAAATTTTAAGGTTTTGGTTTTTTTTTTTTAAAACAATAAAATGACATTTTTACCCCTGAGAAAATAATTTTTTTTTAAATATACAAGTTGACTAATAGTTGACCAAAAAAATTAACAGAAAGGATGAAATTGGCCAAAATTTATAAGATAAAGGATGAAATTTTCCAAAAAAAAAGAAAAGGGATGAAATCGTAAAAAATTTATAATGTAAGGGACCTTTTTGGCCAATTTGACTTTTTTTTTGTCATGTCAAAGTAAAAGAAAAATTTAAATTTTTTTGGTTTGGGGGTTTTTTTTTAAAAAAAAATAGTAAAATGACATTTTTACCCCTGAGAAAATAATTTTTTTTTAAAAAATAACAGTTGACTTAACGGTTGACCGAAAAAAAATTAACAGAAAGGATGAAATTGGCCAAAATTTATAAGATAAGGGATGAAATTTTTCAAAAAAAAAAAAAGGATGAAATCGCAAAAAATTTATAATGTAAGGGATGAATTTGGCCAATTTGCCATTAATTGTACCTCTTAAATAAAAAAAACAAAAAATTGTACCGCGTAATTATTGGCATCAAATTCTGTTTGTGTTTGAGATCTGGAGGAGTTCAGGCAATTGGCATATATGATCCATCATAAGAAATGTTGAAGGTAGCTGACCTGGCCGGGGGAACTTCACTAATTAATGGAAGTGACTTGTTTGGGATAAAGATCGTCATGATGGAATTTGTACAACTCTTTTTGCCTGTGTTCTTCCAGTTTTTCTTGAACTATTAATTACTCCCCCAACTAATTATATATATATATATATATATATATATATATATACAGGGGCTGTTAGTATTTATATATATATATATAGAGAGAGAGAGAGAGAGAAAGAGAGAGTTTTCAATACATGCAAATACTTTTCTCCACCATTCCCACTTGCTATATCCAACGCGTTCACTTCGTACTTCATTAAAATTATTTCATCATATAGAAATTAATTTTAGTCTTTTTTATTTATTATTTATGTATATATTTAAAATGTATCATAAATATTATAGGAGAATTCGTAAATTTTAAATTAGTGAATAAGAAAAATGGAATAAAAAAAAAAAAAAAAGTAATAAATGGCTTTTAAAGGTGTTTTCTTTTGATAAAAATATAGTATTAATAGTAGGTTGCTTTAAAGTAGAGAGATGGCGCGGGACATTCCCAAATTCCAAAGCACTCAGAAAAAAACAAAAATTAGTTTTAAAATTTGAGATAAAGAAGGAAGATTAGGTGCACGGTCTCAATTATAAGTTCATATTAAAATCGAAAACACGTGGAAGAACATCCCACGCAAAATCAAACTTTTTATGGTTCCAAAAAGTTTTCTTATTAATTATTATTCTTCTTATTATTATTATTATTATTATTGTGTTTAGCAAGTTCCAACAAATAAATATACTATTTACTATAAGAATGTGAATATAATTCTATACTTTTACTATTAATTTTTTTTTTTTTTTTTTTCAAAAAAAAAAAAAAAAAACTAAAGAAAACTTTTTTAAAAAATACATATCTATATATATTATTAGTTAGTTCTAAAATATATATTCTTTGTCTTTAATTATTTTATAAATATTATTATTAAAACATAATAATTTTAAATTTTAAATGAAAAAGGTATTCGAAAAATAATAAAAAAATATTATCATCGTTATATAATATGACAAATAAAATAATAAAATTTGATTAAATAATTTCAGTTGGACGCATTTTCTTATTGCGATGATTAAAAGAGCTGCTCTCAAGTACAGCTCCTCATGCATGCTTCACCAGCATCATCATACTTTAAATATGTGTACATAAGTCTTCTTCAATTGGCTAATCACCTTCAATTATGATTAAAATGCAATAACTTCGAAATATGATAATGACAAAATATCTCAATATAGATAAATCCTCAATAATCTTAATCGAATTAGTCACATCAAAATTATTTCAGACACCAATACAAAAAATAAATTATAAATTTGAATAACATTTTTTATACCTATTATTCTCCACTATATATTGTAAGTTGGCCATACTCAAATACTAAATTGGATGGTTGGAGAGATGTAGAATTAAGAGTGGTTAGTAAGGGGAGAGTTAGAATGATATATGATTGAATATGAAAAAGGAATGTCAACCAGAAGCATGTGGTGGAGCGGTAGGGGCTCCTCCTCCCTTAACCAATGATCCATGTTTCAAATCCTTACTTGGGTATGAAAAAATGTTAAATCTTCTGACAAGTTGTCCTACCCAATGATTGGTTACAAATCAACGAGCGAGATTAGTTTGGGTGTGGAATGGCCGAAGGTGTCACCCCTCAATAACGGGACCTACCCGGAACACTTGTGCAATTGAAAAAAAAAAGGGAATGTCCGTACAGCAGGCAGTAACGGACGGTTCCCATGTATTGCTAAATTGATTGGTGGGTTTGGATCATTTCGTCAACAATTGAAGACTTTTTTTTTTTGTGTGTGTGTATATTGAGTTAGAAGACTTATAAAAGGAAACATTATGAGTTATCATTAATATCGCTGGTGGCTGTGTTTTAAAGCTTTTGTTCTTATTATCTGTCTCGTTTTAGACAGCATGGTGCGATCCCAGACCAGTCACATATATATATATATATATATATATATATATATATATATATATTTAAAAGGTATTTTCCATTTTTGTACCACTTTTGGATGCTTACAAACTTTGCAGTAAAAAGTTATCGATATGGTTTTTCCTTCAAATTTCAACGGTATTGATGTATCATGGAATTTAATCCAAAATTTTCAAGGTTAGATCATGGACATACGGATGGACACAGAGTCGAATCTTCTTCATTGACAAATGTATTTTTTTTTTAATGTAAAATTTATAATACAGTTTGTTAGATACATACTCTAAAATTTATTCTTTGATTCACTTGTTATTTTATACCAAAAAAAAAAAAAAAATCGAATTAGACAATATTTATGTATTTTGATCCGATTTCCCACAAAATATATAATCGAAATTCTCATTGCTTATTTAAAAGAAAAGATATATATGAGCGGTGATTAAAAAGAGATGAAATTTTTACTCAATAACACTTTTTTAAGATGTGAACTGTAAAATTACTAATATATCCTTCAACTGTTCAGTGTTCGGAACGAAATTGATGAGGTGAGTTCCCCATAGTGATAGTACCGTGGCGAGCTAAGTAAATGTGTCTCTGCCCAAAGCGGTCGGTCCAGAAGTTTTTAAAGTTCAAGGACAATGATAAACAGACAAGTCCCAGTCAAATGCGTAGCGTACCATGTGGTCCAGGTTAAAAGGCAGGCAAATTGGACCGCATCCGCTCAACCACGCCGGCACCAGAGTCTTTTTGTACTAGCCATTTCTGCAGCATTCAAGAACAAATTTCTTTATTTTATTGTTCCCTCCGGTTTGGTCCAGTCGCACAAAAACAGGACGATCTCAGGCATGGAGACGATAATAGGACCATCCAACTGAAGATGATGGGAGAAATTGGCTGTGTATTGTACTGCTAGGATTTGTCTGTGCCTTTTCCAAAGATATAATCACCCTTTGCCAGCTCTAGGGGGGATGATGATGGTCCTGCAAATCCTATGGCGGGACAACTGTTTATGTACTAACTACTAATACCTAGCAATCCTTTTTTCTTATTCTTCTTCAAATTTTTTTTTGTTGTTATGGTGGGTTATTTGCATTAACGGTCATGGGGCTGTTACGGAAACCCTGCACCGGCAAATAATTCTTCCGTCCACATCACTCGAGAGGTCGAAGTCTGCACTATCTTTTACTGATCTCTTTTTAACCATGGTCCAGAAATCCTCTATCAACTGATGATATAAAAGCTTGCAGCTTTGTGACGATGTTTAAAGTGAAATACATGCTAATCCGATATCTTACCGTTTCAGATTACATATATGTATATATATATATATATACAGATACTGTATTAGTATAAATATAAAAATTGATCAGACAAAGTCATGGCAATGCTGGCTGCCATCACTATAGAAATTCTGGAGATACTTTTTCCTTCTACTAAGGACATTTTAGGTTAAAATTTAATATCCCTGATTCTAAACCATACTTATGTATTCACGCAAACATACCATCACAGATTTGCTTTCCAGCAGCAAAACGGATGCAGCATAGAGATTTATACAACCAAAATCTTGTTTCACTTCTTTCTCCTGCAAGGGATGGAAAAAGGGAGGGGAGGGGGAGGAACGATTGTGTATATATATATATCTAGTGATCTTTATATCCTAAAATGCATTTCAGTTGGGTTATCAACTAAAACTTGTGTTCGTGTGCGTGTGTGTGTGTGAGAGAGAGAGAGGTATATAACATAGAACTGGGTACTTTTATCATTAGCCAACTTGATCAGAACAACTTACTGATTTTGATTGAGCAATTGTCATTAGGGCTTGGGGACCTCTAACAAAAAAGCTATCTGAATTGTTTTCTGAAACATGGGGCTGCTGAACCAACCCTGGTGTACCAACCAGGGGAAGTGCAAAAATATGGTCACCCCAGATGTCATATATAAATTTTTCCTTGACATCCTCCACTTTACCCTCAGGTTTATCTGTTTTCTGGTTCTGTAGTTTCGGTCCAGGAGCCCTAGCATGTGGTGCAATGGCAGATCTTGAAGCCAAAATTGGAGAAAGTGGATCAGGTACACCAGTAGTTGAAGGGACGTTTGCTGAGGGCAACAGAACAGTATTAGTCTTATGCAAAACAGCAGACTTCTTTTTGTCACTGGTTCTCGGCGGAATCTCTGGCTGCAATTCATTAGCCTTGGATTTAGGTTCAGAGTTTGCATTCCTCTCAAACTGCTGACTAGCAACAACCAGAGAAAAGGGATTTCTTGCCTGAACAGATTGATCCACATCAGGAGACAGCAGATGCGTACGTTTAGGAGTAAATGATGATGGGGGTGATAAGGGAGAAGATGGAGTAGAATTGCCACTTTGACTGCTTGATACTTCAAACAGTCCAGATACAACTGTGCCAGAACTCTTTTTCTTCCTGCGCCTTCTTCCCTTGTCCTTTCCAGTTTTAACACTAAGGTTTCCACCTTGTGCTGTTTCTCGACTATCACGGCCCTTAGCTGCAGCAGGTATTGTTGCTTCTTTTCCATTACTCAAAAAACAATTTGCTTGCTGTGCAAACTCATGACTGGAGGATACATGCTTAGCATTTGGACATTTTTCTTCCATCACAGATTGAACATCAGCAGATCTACCAAGAGACTCCATTCTTAAGGCCTCGTCTTCTCCAATTGAACTAAGCAAACAGTTCATTTTGGCAGACAAGAAAAATTTATCATAGTTTTCCTGATTGCAATGAGCATGAGATGGTTTTCTGTCATACCTTGTGGTAGAGCTTGTCCCACTCCTTAACAAGAAATCTCGGGAACCAAGGGATACCGCATGAGGGAGCAAGCAACAAAGAACTAGAATCAAGAAGAACGCCATGAGAGGGATTGCAATAACAGACTTCTTCATTCGCACCCAATACATTGACTTTTTGCAGAAACCAAGCAAGTGCGGTGAGAGACTTGCTTTCATAGGAATCACAAAAATACCTGTTGCTAAAGCCAATTCCAGATCTCTCTGCACAGTAACTACAGAAAAATCTGTCTGGTATGTTATTATAAGCTTTATGGACTCCCCGGGTTTAAGAACAAATCCTTTACAAGTCTGCACAACAAAACCATCCAACCGACATTCACTTCCAGAAACTCCAATTCGTTTGACCTCCAAGGGTAAGTCACCCATATTCTTAGCATACAATTCTTTAGACAATGGCTGAGAACACGCGTCAACCTCAAACTCCTGATGCAACAAGTCCAGAGAAGACATAGTATGCACAGTGGGCAAGTTTAACTTGAACTCTAGAATTGATGCTGGTGCAGAATCCTCAAGTAAAACTAGAGAAAGTGAACCCCCAGACCCTCTCAAAGACAGCCACTCCACACCAGAGAGATTGTTCCGTATTAACACTGAACTTTTCCATACACATCGATTGGATGGTTGGAAAAATATTGGTCCCAGAGAAGCTTTTCCGTAAGGGTGGACAAAGGCCTCAGTCAAAGCACCCTCTGCAATTGAGAAACCAAACCTTGACGGTGAAAATGATTTATTGCCAATCAAACTATTGGAGAAAGAGGGTTGGAAAAGTTCATATATTGCCTTGCAATCATCAATAATTTCCCCAGAATTTAGGATGAGCTGAATGGCAATAGGATGTTGGCTTGGGTTTTCAATATTTATAAATTGAGATGAATGACTTCCAAGCCGAACAACGGGAAACAACACTTCACGATCAACCGCCACAGACATGCCATATACAGTAGCTTGAGATTTCCAGCTCTTCAATACCAGTTCATCCGCTTCTGTTGTATTTAAGGCCTTCTGATGAGTATGTAGACAAACAAGTCAATTATTGAAAACAAAGGAGGCTTGCAATATCTGGTGACAAAAATCAACCAACAAACACTTCAAGATTACTTCTTAAGAACTAGGAATTTTTTAGACATTATGTTAATAATCCTTCATCATAGGTATCCTCAAAACATTTAAGAGACATCATTATATATACTCAAATGTTCTTCTGTTGATTAGTCTTCACCAAGGGGCTGTTACCACCACAAAAAGAATATAGAACATGCATTATCTTGGGTAGTCGATCTATATTCTAGGTAAGCTAATAAGTGATGAAATCCTTTCTTATAAAAATCTATCTACACTCCTATATGGTATAACAATGCCCTCAAGTTGAAAAGATGGTTAGAACCACAAATAGTATATACATGACATAGAATCCTCCATTTTTATACTCCAACAAAAGTGAAAAAGCTTTGCAAGGAATAAAGCAACCAATATGACAGATCTAAAAAGAGTTTATTCAGGTCTTTCAACATCCTACTACAAACAATATGATGAGATCAATTATTTACAAAACCTACAGTTACACATTGAAAAACCTGAAGATAATTGCCAAGATTCAGGCATCAACGTCTGGCAATTAGCAAAAATTTTGAAATATAAAGAGAACTGATTATCTATACAGCACAGCTACAAAAGAGGAGAAGAAATCCCAGAAAAATATATATACGTATATATAGAGAAAAATCAAATAGCAATTATATGGAGTATAGACAAGATCAAATAGCAATTATATGGAGTATAGACAAGATCAAACATATGTACCTCATTCAATAGTAGCGACTCTGTAGCACAAGGCAAGTGTCCTTTTCTTGTATTTCCGTATTGCACCTCCTCAGAACCTTGCACATATCTAACAGAAGAATTTAATTCATGTACTGAGCAAATACCAACAACATCCCTGCATGGAATTTTGATTTCAGAATGTCTAGTCTCATTTGTCAATATGACTAATTCACAATTTATATCCATTTGATACTCAGCTGAAAAACCATCCATCTCAAAGGGCATGGGAGTATAGAAAACCACAGCTACATGTGTGATAGTGCCAGGGAAAAGCAAAAGCCCCTCCATGTATTTAATATGAAAATTCTTTATGTGTTTGCCCACCACACTAATCCTGACAACACTTAACATGTAAGGAGCATCACTTCTCAAAGAAAGAGTGGAGACAGATATACCACTGATCTCACATGGCACAAGAGCCTCGAGAGATAGTGAAATTGGAGAAGGAAGCTTATCAACAGCTGAAGTTTTTCCAAATTCTGCTTCAAACGGAACCATAATTGTGTCTTTTTCCTTTGAAGATCTTAGCAACTGTACACAAAAGGCACCAGAAACTTTTGATCTTGAATGAAATGAAATGTCTAGCTCCATGATGGTCCCATTCTTCTGAGGAGCAATCTCCCAGTTCTCATGAGGCTTCATCAAAATTACTGGTAGACCAACTTCACCGCCTTTTACATCAATCCACTCCTTGACACTGTGCAAACTGAACTGCCCCTGATCTTTGTCATTGCAGATACTACATAGAGCTTTTGTAAATTGGGAAGTATTTCCAGAAGAAACGGAAACCACAGCAGTCACCTCCTCCACTTGAAGAGCTTCATTGTAGGGATTAAACAAGGACAAATTTTTTCTCCACTTCCCACCAGAGGCTACATCAAGCCCAACTAAAGGTGGTACTTTGTAGGGGGACTCCAGGGCAAGCCCGGTGGCATGAACCAGAAAACCACCGGAGCTTGTTTGCAAAACTAGCTGAGCGGAGGATGAACCTAAGAATGTAGGCAAAAACACAAAGCAAATTGATGCAATTTCACCTGGTGCTAACAAAATTTCGCTACAATTACAAGGATAAAACTGAGAGCTCATACTATAGGGCTCATAAACTGTCAAAATATTGTCACTGTGTATGTTCCTAATGGTTAAGAAAGCTAATGAAGGAAAATATAAGTACTTCTCTCCCCAATCTAGAAGAGAGGGGCTTATTTCCACATGCGGCGAAGAATGGTATAAAAATCTAGTTTGCCTTGTTCCCCCATCATCTTCTGGCGTTAAATGCTGAACCGCTTGGTTAAGTTTATATTTTCTATATGAAGAAACATCCTTTTGTATCTCTGATTTTGCATGATAGCACGGCAATTCATAACAACCCTTTTGATCATACAAAGAGCAAGAGATAGTCCTACCACTGTAAAACCTAAAAATACCGGAATCCATAGACCAACTCCCATTAGTTCTAGCTTGATTTGGTCTTGAATGTAATGCACCATTGGACTTGACACTAGATACTTCATATGCAGATTTAGAATCCTGCTCTGGGGATAGAAACCCAGGCAATGTTGACCGAAAGCAGAACAAATTTGAATCTGGACATACATTATCAGAACTCCCAGGGGATACCAAATTTTGTGATGCAGGCCCAGAGCTAGCATCGACAGAGAATACATCCGAATTAAGGGACTGACATGCATCACAATTCAATTGGTCCCTTAATGCAGTAATAGAACATGGTTCGCAAGAACCCAAGATCAATAGGGCACATAATAGAACCCCCACAACACAGAAAACTTCAGCATGGTCCAAAATCCTCCTGTTCAACATTGTAGACCCATAAGCAACTAAAAATTCAGACTATTAGAAAAACTGACAACCACAAACATGTTGAAGAGAAATACAAAAAACAGAAATAGTCCCACCATATATATATACACATAGCATCACCTAACGCACATGCATATAATAAGACCTAACAACTTAGGCGCTCAAAATCCCCAAAGAACCAAGTACTTCAACCTAAATATATAAATGAACAACAAATGAACACCGGATAAAGAACCAAATACATCTCTTGCAATTGATAACAAACATTAACCTATCAGAAAAACCATAAAACAAATTAATTGGAGGAAGAGAAAAAAAAAGAAAAAAAAGAAAAAAAAAAAAGGGACTTTCATATGCAAAACTAAATTTATCAAACGCCTTAACTAGCAGATAATATAATCCATTAGTATACCTCGGCCTCCTTTAAGCATGGATACACATATCAACGCTGAGCTCCCATCCTACCAACTCAGGAAGGGAGGGAGGAAAAAAGAAAAAAAAAAGTTTTCTTGAGAAGAAGTAAGACGCAGGGTAGTTTAAACTCCTGTCTATGTATAAGCGCTGGATTTTCAACACCATCCATGACTTTTTAAACTAAGTAGGCATTAACTAAAAGCAGTTCATAAACAGCAACAAAAACACAAAAATTGCAATATAGAGAAATCAAACACACACCCAAGAAACTCGAACAGATACTTCCATATATAGATATATATCTCATAGGCCATACTCAATCTTCACCTAAACACAACCAACCCACCAAGAAAATTTGCAAGAAATATTTTTTTAAAAAAATAAATAAACGAACCACTTAAGTTGATGGAAAGAAAAAAAAGAAGGATGAAATCTGCGATGATCGAAAGAAACTGAAAGAAGAAACGGGCTGTGGAAGAAGAGAAAGAGTGATGGAAGTTACCGATGACAGGACATGCTGGGCTTAACCAGCCATCGTGTCGTAGTGATAATATTTTGGGTCTCAAACTTCATCTCTCAAAACCATCTGCTCAGACAAACACGAAAAAAGTGTTCCAAATTTTCTGGAAAAATTTTTCTTCTTCGATTCTGATCCCAGAAATCCAGAGACAACACCCCCAAACGCAATATAGCCTTTGCTTTGATATTCCGTCCCTCTCTCCACTCCCGACCCCCCTGATAACAGTGAATGAATGGCCTTGGAGGAAGGACGAGAAAAAGAGAGAGAAAATGACCCCTTCTTGACTCAAATTACTTAACTACCCTTCCTTTCAACGTCGTCGTTCCCTATGATTGTACCTAGGACTGCCCTCATCGGTAAAAAGTTTAATTTGGATAAAATGGTGATTTTATACAGTAAGCGGGGAAGTAAGTCTTCAGGGGTTTCAAGGCAATTCTTACGACTTTTGTGTTCCGTTGAATTATTTCCTTACGCTTTTGTTTATTCTTATTTCTTACCGATGGCACTGACAACCCCTTTCCTTCTTTCATCTTTTCTTTTCCAAAAAAAAATAATAATAATATAAAAAGTAATGAAAATTAATTCTTCGCTATAAATAAAATGCTTATATTCTAATATCATTTTTTTTAAAAAAAAATTACTAATATTTATTTTATAATAAAATTTAAACTCAGTAAAAACATTTATATCATAATAGATACATTTCTATATTTAGTAATAGACCAATAGTAGAGTGACGTAATAAACATAAATCATTAACGAAAACAATTAAAATGTAGAAAATATTTTGACCATAAACAAAACAAAAAATATATATAATATAAATATTATGAAAAATGTCCGATCTGTCCTTAGTGGGAAGTGTAGTGGGGCCGTTATAAAATCGACAGGTATGCCTGGAAGTTTGAAATGGGAGCACCGAGAGCGCATTGTGGTTCGAGCCCTGATACCCACTGGCTCGACGCTCGAGGATATTGGCGCCTCTTCTCCAGTGTCCTTTTTTGTAATTTTACTTAGTATATGGGGGTAGGCTGTAATATTTAATATTTCTATTACAGCTTCTTTTTTTAATTATTTATTTATTAGTTTAAATAAATATTAGACACCAAATTTTCTTTTAAAAAAATATATAGGAGTATTTTTTTTTTTTTAAATATATATATATATATATATTAGAGATCTTTTGCTTTCAAATGTGAGATCGTTACCTACCAATTTAGTTTGGTAAATTTGTATGATACAAGTCTTTTTTTTTTTTTTTTTTTTTAACTAATATTAGAGATGGATTGAATTTTTTTAATTAATAAATAAATAATACTCGAGTATATTGATAAATTACTAACTTTTAATTTTTAATTAATAAAAAATAAAAAATAAATATTTAAGATCTAGTTGAAGAAATGAAAAATATATACATAAGGTTGAATTAGTAATTTTTTTTTTTTTTTTTTTTTTTGTGATAGCAAGAGAAAAGAGAAAGATGAATAAACAACTTCTTAATTAAGAAAATTAACAAATATTATACTATAATTAAAATATAAACAATTGGGACAAAGAGTATTAATCTAGACACGTAAAATTTGGGAAAACGAAAGAGTAATGGACAATGAATATGTTTAGACTTCTATCATCTAAAAGTTGGAAAACATGACGGCGCAGTCAGGCACATGTCTCTCAGGTTATGAAAAGTCGGATCCCCGCCGTGTTGTTGGCGAATAAAAACACGAAAGCTGCATTTGTAACCGACGGAGGGGTCCCCGGCGTAGCCATGGACAAAAAATATCCGTGTCGTGTTCCGTAGTACTTTTTAACTTTTTTTTTTTTTTCCTATAGTGGTGGCTACCAAATGTCAGATGATCGATATCAAAGTGGATCCTTATGTTTTTTCTGTCTTTTTCCATCATTAAATTAATTAAATCCTTAATCATCTAATTACTTCCTCCAATATTTCGAAATTATATATAATTTTTAAAAATAATACATTTTCATCCACTTGATCATATTATAATATACAATATTAGGATGATATTTAATATATAATTTTTTTTTTAAAAAGATGGGGCCATCAGAAAGTATTTTAATATTCATCAAGGATTCCATTTGTGTGTGTTCATAAATAATGTGTCCCTACAATGGTAGATTCTTTGAATATTCATGACCCTGACTAAATTTATTAAAAATTAAACATTTTTTTCTTTACAATATTTCTAGTTTTTACCAATTATATAAAAATAATAGTAATTTTATTTGAAGGTAAAATAAAAATATTTCGTTATAATATATAAATATATATAGTGTGGAAAATTTATGGTTTAACTATTAATTAATTGACACTTAGATTTCTTGAGTTCTAAGTTATAAATACATATATAGTTCAGTTTCAAACTCAATCCTATTCATGGTTGACTCACTTAGGTTGATTAATTGGTTAAGATGATTATATTCTACATTATTCTTTTGCTCGGTCAACTCGGTTGAATAAATCAAATATATGAAAGAATAATTAATAGCACAACTGACGTATTATAATTTGATATTTATTTATATTTTTATGTCATTTATGAGAAAACTGGTAATTTAAAAAAATTTCCTACAAATAACATTAGTCCGAAAATGTTATAATTTATCATACACAACTCGTTATCTTTTTTTTTTTAAAAAAAAAAACTATGCCAACAACAAATAATTTTTTTTTTTCTTAGGATACGAAATGTCCCAAATTCTCTGGAGGACACTTTTAAACTAAATTCACATATAGATTCGAGTCGAGTTGGTCCCTTGTGGTTGGAAGCTCTTACTCCAAATTTTTAAGAGTTGCATACATGAGTCGAGATTGAACCCTCGAACTAAATTAAATTAGGAGATAACCTTATCAGTTCACCTACATCTTAAGGTTAACAATATATAAAATTTTTATTATGAACAAAGTTCTTGTATCACTCACTTTAAAGATTTTAAAACGGGCATTTTAAGTCATTCACTTAATAAGACACTTTAAAGTTATAATGTGCATTGCTTTATGTCATGGAATAGTCGGGTTTATTTAGTTAGATTATTTTGTTTTGAGGAACCATCATAATTTTGACTAATTCAAATTTAATATGAGTTAGTATTTATACTATCGATTTTATATAACACTTTTCTATTGTGTCAAGAAAAAGCTCCGTGTAATGAGTCTTTTTTTTTTTTTTTTTTTAATTTTTAGTTAGACCATCTAATTTTCAAAATCATCACTAGTAACTCCGATTAATCTAGATTCAATCGAAATTGCGATTAATTCAAATCCTAGTTGTTTTTTTTTTTAGTTAACAAATCTTAGTTGGCAATAAGCTATCATCAAGTAGCCCATGATCAGTGTCCAAAACATATATTTACCGATATTAATTCTTAAGAGAGATCAAATGATTAAAGACATTCTAAATCAGGATACTAGTGTGTTTACTAATTTGACAATGGCCCATTTATTCTGGGCCTTCAGGGTTACTAATTTTTAAGAAGCAGGAATAAGTGAAAAAGGCCCAAGATAGGATGATCGAATCTATCAGGCCCATTTTATATCTCCAGCCCATATAAAAATACATTGTAAAAATGTTATGAGAGATTCTATGTTTAAACTTTGCGAGTATTTTTTAAAATTTTAATTATATTAAACAAGTTAATTAACTCTGAGATGATATATATATATATATAAAATTCAACTATGTGCAATGTAAAAAGAATTTTTTTTTTTTTTTGGTAAGTAATGTGAAGAGGAACTAAATAAATATCATGTTACTTTTGATGATAAATAAATATATATATATATATATATATTATATGTTTCTCTTTTTCTCAAATCAAGGAACTTCATATATTTCTAGAATCAAGATAGGAAATAGCTTATATGGTTATCTATATCAAAAAGGATATTTGGTATGGAAGAGATATATCTCTTTTCAAGTTCAAGCTTTTCCACTATCAAATAAAGAATTTCAAAAGGGAGCACTCAATCATTTCCAATCCCCAGAATCATTCATCACTTTAAATATGATTTATTTTGTTTTTGAGAATGGAATTTTGAATTTTATATCTCAATGTTTTGATTCCATTTTAATAGCTTATGGAAAAAGAAAAAAAAATTATTCCAATTCTTATAATTTTAACAGTGTTGTTATTTAAAATCTCACATCACTCGTTTAAACGATCGTTATTAAACAGTGACATAAAACTATTTATTCAATAACACGTTTTAAATCTACGTGAGTTAAAATAGACAATGTCATTAAACTATAAATTAATGATAGGAGGTGGTGGAGATGATACTGGTAGGGTTCTAAAGAACGCATTATATATGCAACTTGCAAATTTTAATTAGAGAGGTCCCAGACTGTATATCTAAATAGGGCATTTTGAGAAAGGTACAAATTCATCACTATAAAGAGGCAATCTGAGGAACTACAAACAACTAATTAAAAGTATATTAAATTAATGAAGGGTCATTATCATCACTAATTAATTAATTAAAATTTTATTAAAAAAAAAAAAAGTGTATCAAAGTGGGGTTTAAAAACTGATGATTCCGTATTTAAGCATAAAAACTACCATAACTACCCGCAATATTCCGTAATGCGTCCAAAATAAACCTAGTTTTTTGAGTTTTGACCGAGCATTTTACAGCTAATTATTCAAGATTCTCTTCCACTTTTGGACTTTTTATGATGGTGGTGGATGACCGTGGCCCGTGGGGGGAGTACTGAATTTCATAAGTACTAAAAAATCTTTACTTTTTTTGTCCTTTTAATTTGCACCTTTCTTTCTTAAACCTAACTAATACTATTAAATTGAAGATTAATGATGATAAACCATTTGCGGCTGCCAAGGTTTGGACCCTTTCTGTACTGTCATGTCTTTTTCCCTTGTCTTTTTTGTTAAGGTAATAAACCCCAAATACAAAGTGGTCATTAATAATACCCCAAAGTGTAGGCGAGACTGTTAAAAAGCTTTAATGACTTAAATGTGGTTGATGGTTCGAATATCAACTCATGTATGCAGTTACTCAAACGAGAATTAATCCTTAAAGGTGCATTTATATAGTTTGAGACTCATTTAGGGTATTTCGTGCTAAAGAAAAAAAAAAAGAGTGGTTGTTAATAAAAATATTTATAATAAAATCTTAATTTAGCATAATAGAAAAGTGCATTATAAATAAGTCATCAATTTGATACTCGTTGTCAAGAAGGTGTAACTCAGTTGGTAACAGTTTCACGCTTCACTTATGACCTGAAGGTCATGAGTTCGAAACACACTAGATGTTAGGATTTCTAAAAAAAAAAAAACAAAATTTGACACTCGTTATAAGGGCATGCAAGAATTAAAATAAAAATTTTTATTGAATAAGAGTTAGATTCTCCGATTGCAACTTAAATCTAATCCAAATTAAATTTTGTAGTCGACAACTAGTTGAGAAGAATACATGGTGGTGATTTAACCATCTTAAATTGTTACCTCAAAATGAATTTCTTTATATTATTTTAAAATTTAACATCATCTCAAAAGTCAATAGTAATATTTATATTTAATACATTTATTATACAGTGTAATGAATTTTCATATTTATATTAAAGAATAAATTCCTTTCCTCGTAAAGTTTTACTTTTAAAAAAAAAAAAAAAAAAAAATAGCATCATTAGATTACATACTTTAACATTTAGCATACTTGCTTCTTTTAATTGATAGATCATCGTTTCGCATTACAGTGATAATAAATATTTCCACTCCCTCTGATTTTTATTTTTATTTTTTAATTTCTCACATTAAAAAAATTAAAATATATTTATTAATATTTTTAATTTAATATTTATATAAATAATATTTTACGATTAATACTCATTTATTATACTTTTAATATTTTAAATTAAAAGATACATTAATTTTTATATATTTTTTTAGAAAAAATATAAAGTAAGTATAATTTTAACAAGATTTGATTATAAATAATAATAATAATAATAAAAACAAGCAGAGGACTTAGTTAGCATATTAATATAAAAATGATTAAATATGGTCCACTTTTTTTTTTTTTTTTTTTAAAAAAAAAAGCTTTAATAAATATATATTAAAATTAAAAAAAAAAAAAAGCTTCATGAATAGCTCTAAAAATGAAAGTGATTAATAAATGATTTGTACCAATATTGCGTCTTTAAGAAGGCATAGAGATGCACACCTAAATATGTATCTTTTAGTAAAAATGTCTTAAAATTGAGAATATATGTTTTTTTTTTTTTTGATGATGATGTCTGTTTTTTTTTTACCCGACTAATCCAACACATGATCGACAACACTATATAAGAAAAATGGGGTGTTGAACTTCGCCCTTTGGGTAAGAAGAGTGTTTCGGGCAGCTTTGGTGCCAATTTGGTCACAAACAGTTATTGAGAATATTTGCTTGAATGTTGATTTCTTGAGCGATTGGACATGGTGGGTATATTACTTATATATATACACAAATATATATGCATGTATATGAAAACAAAATTGTCTACTTTTACTTGAAAATGAGCATAAAGTGAAAAAAGGGAATCTTAATTGAGATCAATAATTGAAAAATTCAGTCTTACAAATTTTACAAGTTATTTTTTTGAATCTTAAAATGATGTTTTTTTGGCATAAAATTAGGTTGTTTTTGTTACAGTTAGATCCGAGAGCTAATATATATAGGATGCCAAAAGAATTTTGGTAAGTCATATAATACAAGCCATTTATTTCTGTCCAACTTATTACAGGATCAAATTCTCTCAACATCTGCATAATAATAATAATATTTAAACAAGAATAAAAATTTTCTTTTTTAAAGGCTTTAAATCAAATTGAGGAAAGAGTATTTCCCCAATCTATTAATATTCTTGCTTATCAAAAAAATTAAAAAAATTATATATTAATATTCTATTTTAAATTCGATTAAACCATTTTATCATTAGATTTTACATATTTAACCTAAAATTAAATTAAATTAATAAAAACAATAATTTTAAATATTAATTTTTTTCTTTTAAAAAAAGACCTTTTATAAATATATATTTTTTTAATTCAAAGGACGTATGAACAACCAAAAATGTGCTTTTTTTTTGGGGGAGATTTCCACTTTCCTGCTTTTATATACAGTATATATATATATATATATATATATATATATATATATATAAAGGGTTGACCCTAATTAAAAAAGCCAAACCCCTTTTTGTCACGAAATATAATGAACACATCCGCAAATAATTTAATTTTTTTTTTTTTTGAAAAATATTGCTACAATATTTCAATTGAATTCTTTTAATTTAGATTATTTTGTATTAAAAATTACTGTTTTAACTATTCACAATTTAAGTTTAACCCAAAAAGGGAGAGGAAGAAGAGAGAAAGAGCAAATAATTTAAAGGGAAATTCTTCACCAAGAAAGAAAACACATAATTTTACATTTTTTTTAAACAAAGAATTATGTACAGTAATATTATTACAAATTCCCCCCTGAGTTCAGCCAAATTTGTGCAGGAAAGGAGAGAGACAGACAGGGGACGGGCAACCGGCTTAATTTTGGATAGAGTGACCGACACCTGGGCTTCTCCCTGGAGCGGTCGGTCTAAACTCTTCTGCACGCTCAACCTTGCTCCCCTGCACCACCGCTGACGGAGCACCAATATTAATAGGGTGCAGCTGCAGGTTAGTATTTTTTCCCTTGCTTTCTAAACTCTTCTTAGACCCCTTTGAACATTGCTTGCAGTGGTGATGATGATGAGCTTTTAAATGCCTTGCTTCAACACATACTTGAATTTCATTGCATAAAATCATTATAACAAAGAAAAAAGCACACAAGAGAAAGAATTTACTGTTCTTATTTATTAATGCCATTGCAAAATTTGGTTATAGCAAAGTGATTATAATAAAGATTAAAACCCAGAAAGAAAGAGAAAATCTTGCTGAAGAAAGATATATATGTATGTATATATGTATGTATGTATAAGTATCAGGTGAGCGAGAACAGTGTGTATTTTGTAGTTCTATATATAGGGTTTAAAGAAACACGGGAGGAGGACAGTGACAAAGGTCCCTCAGTAGTGGGAAGATTCTTTAGCCAATTAACTAAGAAGGATCGATTAGGAAAAGAAAGGGTGAAAAAAAAAATGCAAATTAGTCCCTCAAAATATAAAAATTTCTCGATCAAGTCATTCATTTTCAAATTAACTTAGTAGATTTTTAAGAATTTTCAATATTTTGACTTTTGAGGGACTAATATTAGAAGTCTCGATCGGAAAAGAAATGGAAAAAGTTGAATTGGATGGTTTGTTTTGGGTATTAAAATTGCACCTCTCGTGGAGAAAAAGCTCAAATGGCACTAACTTCGGCTGTGTCAAGTTGTCCGTATTCTTCTGCATGCTTCTTTTTTGCAACTTTCATTTCATATAAATTTCAATGGTCCAAGTTTACTTAATTAATTCCATGCATGTCCCACTGTACAAGAATGTTTGTTTCGTCTTATTTATTTATTTTCTTATGCCGCCATAGCCAGATTACTTTTTAAAAAATAAATCTTATAATTAAGAGTGCACCTCCCTGCCCACTAATCTTTCATTTTAGTTAATGACTGCACTACACACCGCTGACTGTCGGTGACTTAAAAAATGTCAAAACAAATTTTTAATTCGCATTTAGTATAAATTAATCTTATTAATTACTTTCTAAAGTTTTATATAAGACGAATGTTAATTAAAGATCATGAATATTCAAGAATGAATACATAGTTCATGTTCATAATATATATACACATTATTTTATTTATTATTATAACAATCTTTTAGCTCGAGAAATAAGATTTTTAATTCTTTTTAAATAAAATATCGAGTTTAAAAACTTGAAAAAGTTTATATATATATATATTATATATATATATATATTTTTAATTTTTTCCTATATATGTTCAACATGCATGGTATCATAATAATCTCTCCCATATGCAACGCATTTGACATCATGGCTAGACATAGCCTACAGAATGTTTTTGCTGTTTTGTCTAACTGGCAGCAAAGGAAAACATGGTAGACAGAGTAGGTAGGATTCTTAACTTCAACTCAGAATTACTTACAAATTTTATAATAATGTATATATTGTTATGACCTAAAATCTTTAGTCTAAGATATCACTAAATGTTTATTAAATAGGAGCCTTCTATTCAGTTATAAGCATTTTAAGTCGTGAGATCCACTTAAAATAGACCAAAACGGATAATATTATTGAATTGTTTATAAAATTTTAATTACTGAATAAAATTCTTTTCTCCGATAAATATATATATATATACACGTAATATTCCTATGCAACTTAGTGCATAAAAGGAGAGGGTACTTAGTACCCAGACCCATTGTTCTTTCCGAATATCAGCAGCCAACAGGCAGGACCCTTTCAGAATGAAGACATAACAGCCTGTCCTAGGGGGGGGGAAAAACAAATAATAATAAATTGCAACTTTATGTCACATACTGTTTTCTATATTACTGAATATATATATAATGGTTGGACGGTATACTTATCTTTGAGACTACCCCATCCCTAAGTGTAGGATATGGATTCTTTAAATTAAGCTTGCACTCCCCCAAGAAATAAAAAGTGTACTGATCAGAATGAAATCTTTCCAAAGTGATTGGATCAATAAATAATTTTCTATTAATTAAAAGCCCTTTTGTATATATTACCTTTCAAGTGCTCAAGGGTTAGATTTAGAGGTTACATATATATATATATATATATATATATATATATATATATATATAATATATAGTTAGAGTTTCTCTCTGCTAGCGGGTATAGGAGCTCTAGGATTCCCATGTCCACTAGCTAGCTAGCTTTCCCACTAAATTAAACCTCAAAGTACAGAACTGATTTATTTGGACGGTCCTCCTTAGGTTTCCTTGCTTTCGTAGTTATTATAGTTTTATAAATCCCTGTTTTGGACAAATCTAACTTTAACAGCTAATTAAAGATACACAAGCTGCATGTAGTACGATAACTGGTAAATGATACATAAAATCGGTAAATGATACATAAAATCTACAAATTTGATTATAATTATTACAAGTGTTATGTATTAATTTTTTATTGAATAAAAAATTGAATTTTATTAATATAATTAATATTAATTTTAACTTAATTGAAATAATAACTTTAGATATCGGATATATATATATATATATATATATATATATAAAAAGGTGAGAAGAGGTAGCTTTTGCAGAATATATAGAAATAGTACGAATAGGGTGCCCCGGCCCTTCAATATTTCGAGAGCAAAAGTCATGGAATCATCATAACCCAAAATGAAAAGATTCTTTTGCAGTTAAAGGAAAATTTATATATAAAATATATATCTATATTTTGAATTAGCAAAGATTATCACAATAATTATAGAGGGTTTCTTCCACAGCTTTTGGAATACATTAACTAATTTTAAAACCTACCCTATACCAGTGTGTATATATATATTTTAAAAAAAAAAAAAAAAAATTGAGTGCCCCTAGGTAGACAAAAGTTAGTGGACTAAGTTAGAGCTTATAACCATACACCACTCTGACTCCATTGCGATATGTTTTTCTTTTTTCTCTCTGCATTTCAATGGGGTTGGTGTCAGATTTGTTTAGATCCTCTGCTTTCTCTCTACTTTGTTCCTCCCTATATATATATATATATATATTTTTTTTTTGATAAGTATATATATACTTATATATACATATATAATAGTTCGAATTTTTAATGTTTGCACTTCCATTTTAATTACTACTAGAGGTTTTTATTTCATAAACCAGTGAATTTATCTCTTTATATTTTCTTTTCCCCATTTTTTTGCATGAATTTTGGTGGGAAAATGCTGAAGAAATTATTTTATGTTTTCAGCTGCTGAGTTTTGTGAAGGCTTTTTCATCAGTGGGGATCTGAACAGACTTTGCTTGTACAGTGAGTTAATTAATCTAGAGATTTTAAGAGAAAATAGAGATGACTATATGTATCCATGGTAGGTTCTTGTAATTTTGAGCAGATATATATATATATATATATATATATATATAAAGTCAAAGATATTTCAAAACAATTGAGTTGCCACTTAATGATATTTCCAATAAACTTTGGTGTCTTAGTTGAATTAATCTCGTTTTATTACAATGTTTAGTACTAATTTGATTCAAACTATAATAATGTCGGTGAAAGAAAACTCTTAGAGAATTTCAAAATGTTAAATATTTTTTTACCTAAATAATATTCTTTATTTTGGATAGTTTTTCCTTCAATTTGTCTCGATAAATATTCTTTGTAAATTACAATTTTTTTCATAATATTATATATATATATATATATATATATATATATATTTTATGTTTGATAAGAGAGCATAACTCAATAGATAACAATTATACATAATTTTATCAATTAATTAAATTTTGTAGTACGGTGAAATATTAACTTTTTTTTTGTTAGATCATTTGGTTTCTGGAGCCATCATGACTCTGACTAATCAAAATTCAGCGGGTTGCACCTGTAAAGTTCAATTTTTACTTGAGGGATGACATCACCCCGGCATTTACATAACCGCTCACAACGAATGTTGAATCCTCGACTTCATGTAGCATCGCTTTTCTATTGTGTCAAACCAAAAACTTAAAAATTAACTATTTATGATCAAAGGGTAATCATGGAGAAAAGATAAACACGGTTTAATATGTAATAATTACACACACCATGAACTAATTAATTAGAAAAGAATCAAATTAAGCCCCCACATAATGAAGACTATGTGAAACTTTAACATATATGCATGCATGGTCTTTGACCATAATTCAAACTACACACAAACATTGATCATGATTTGGTACAAATATTTCTGATCATGGTAGAACATTATTATTATTTGCATTAGAAACATGTGCCCTGAGTTTTTAAGGTAGTACGTTGTACCTTACATACACATAATTAATAACCTTTTAGAGACTGTCACGTTTGTCATAGGAACGTACCGGCACATAAAATGAGTACATGCAACTCTTTTTCTACCTCTTGTTCTTCTTGTTTTGTTAGAAATGACAAACTCCCACATCGATATTCTATTTAACTTTTTACTCACACACACATATATATTACTTTACAATATTAAATTAATTCAAATAAAATTTTAATTTTAAAGTTATTTTATCGTTAAAAAAAATGCTTTTTATATTCTCATTAATAGTGTTTATTGGTAGTATGTACAGATTTACTTAATTATTACAATTCTTATAAATAGTAATTACACATCTCAACTTTTCAATTTATGTATTCGAGTCCAACTTTGAGATTGTATAAATACTTAATGGTTAATCCACTCTTTGGATATATATATATATTATGTATACAATTATTTGTTGGGGAAAGTTTTAAAAGCCATGCAAGTTGATGATGATCGAGTTAACGTTGGTGATAAGAAATATGCCCAATAGGCATGCATTTTCAGCTTTTGCACAGTAGAGTTTCGTCACTAATGAAACAGAATCATTAATGATAGAGAAAGATGAAGAAAAAAAAAAAAAGTTCCATTACATTACATTGGACTATAAGACTTTGTAAGAAGAAGTTAAAAGTACGTACGTAACGCACCTCTATAAACGTAACGTACATACAAAACGTAAAATCTCAATTTAAAGGATACGATAAACTCAGATAGATACAAAGGCGTGGTCATATATAAATTAGATAACTACTTAATTAGTTATAACATAATATATATATATATATATATATATATATATTATATATATATGACACTAATTAATTAATTAATCATGAGTAGAATGACCAATGCCTGGACTACGGCCAGGGTTTGTAGGCCTAAAAGAATCCACCTCTCCTTGTAGTAGAACTCTTATACCGGTCGGCTTTCCCTGTTCCGACGACGACTCCCCTACAGCACCGTCGTCTTTTCCTCGTACTACTACTTCACCATTGGGAAGGTTTCTAATTCCTTCTGTCAATTGAAACTGGTTTAAAACAACAAGAAACAAAATAATCGCGACCGAAAAGTATTTATTGTAAGTGATGTTGGCCATAATTCTGAAGGAAATTATATATATGTTATATATAGCTAGATAGAAAGAAGGGAAGAAATGAGTATTACTGCACCACAGATGAGCGATGAGCAATGGGGGTGTGTGGAGGGTATTTAAGGTTGAGAGGCATGTGAGGTCCCAGAGGAAGATTCCACAGTGAAGGTGGTGCCACCATTCAGACCCACAAATCTGTCTGGTGTTTTTTTTTTTTGGTAGTTGTCGGTGATTCATTTTTATATATTATTAAATATTTAATATCTGTGAGTATATTATTACACATTTAGTTAGATCTACGCATCTATGATTCTGAAATTGACATACCACTCTATAATTTTTTAATTTATATTTTTCACGATTTAATTATTTGATGCTATTACGAATAAGAATAGTCCAAAGGGTCATAAAGAGATGGAAGAAGAAAAAAAAAAAAAAAAGAGAAGAAATTATAAATATGGGTGGTGGACAACGGGATACACAGGTTAAATTGTTTGTCCGATTAAAACACCACCAAGACACGAACAATTAGTATTGCCCTTGAAAGATATCAGTGTGCATATGTGTGGGCATTTTTAGACAAACAATATCATGCACGTTACATTTTGCTTGCGCACCCACACACACCACACACCTACCACTTACCCTTTTCCCTTAGCTCAGTACCATTTGATCAATAATTCCTTTTCTCCATTCTTGTTCGGTTGTTCTAGCTTACAGTGAAAAGATTGCAAAAGAAAGAAAAAAGAAAAGAAACGAAATGAATGCAATGCCTTAGTGCATGCATGGTGTGACATCCAACAAACAGACACAATATATATATATATATACATATCTGTGTGTGTACGTATTTTATATGTATGTATATCCTCATCCTGAAGATATGATGACTCTTTTTTCTCTTTTCTTCTTTATCTTCTTTCATGCGTGCTTTAGTACTACTGTTACTACTACTACTTCTCGTAGTAATCTGCTGCATTTTGCAATCCGTACGTAATGCAACATCAAGAAAAAAAATAAAAAAAAAAAAAAAAAAAAGAAAAAGAAAAAATTCATAATGTCATGATCACATCATGTAGAAAGATATTGGTTAAGTCATCTGATAGCTAGCCGAAAAGCAAAGAAAGTAAAGCACTAAAGTTTTTTTCCTTTTCTTTTTTTTCCCTTTTGTTCAACTGAGCGTGACTCTTCATTCAATTACAGAGAAGAAAACTTTGTATAGGTGATAGTTGTATAGCAGACAAGGAAAAAAGTGCAAAGAGGAAAAATATATATATATATATATATATATATATATATATATATATTTATAGTGACTTTCAAGGATTTATACGGAACAAATAGAGGTTATTGGTTTGGAGGAACAATGTTTTCTGCCAGTATCGTGTCGACAAACTGGGTTCATGAATACACGTAATGCAGCAAAAACTGTTGGCCTATTATTCCTGACCTCTTCTTTTCTTTTTTTTTTTTTTTTTTTAATTAAATTATACATATATATGAAAAATCTTTGAAGGGATTCGTTTGTCTTGTAAGAATTTGATGATTTTCTGAAATTCCATGTCGAATATCAACTAAGGATTACAAGAAACAAACGGAGGAGTCAAGATGCTGTGAAATGAAAAACAAGCATATCTCACAATATCTATAATATATATTACTTGTAATTAATTTTCTTTTCAAACTAATTATATATATAATTGTGAAGGAAATTAATTAATCTGTAATTAAGTATAGTGGTATATAATTAATATATTATATTAATTTATATTTGAGATGATCAAATATTGGGATGGATAAAAAGTTTATTAATTTCGTACGTTTTTAATTTTATACATATAATGTGTAGTGTGACAGACATTTCACATCGAATTGTTCCCCAATTGATAAAATGGATAGATTCGCATTATATAGTTCACGAAAAACTTGTCCACACATAATTTATCCTTTTCTGCTTACAAAAAATAAAAGTTATCCTTTTCTTTTTCTTTTTTTTTCCCCTTCCCCATAGACATAAATATATATATAAGATAATTAAAAAAATCTAACAATTTACTGGAAAAATTTAATTAAAAAATCTAACAATTTTATTTATAATTTCTAGCAAATATACATTTTTTTTTTTTTGAATAATGTAAAATAAAATTAATATTTCAAATAATAATGAAAGAATTCACATCTAATGGCGTATAGGGATGGAGTTGGTCCGCCTCACTAGTACTAATATGCACGGGATCCATTAGAAATAATTAATATTATTATTCTAACTTAGAAACTTTTTTACACAATAATATATAATTTAAATTAGTGAAATGCTCGTACAATTAATGTCTCAAAGCAGATAATATATCGTTAGATTTTTTTAATAAAAAGAATATATTAATTATATATATATATTCAAAGCAGTAAAAAATCTTATTTAATGATAACTAAAAAAGAACATAAAGGATATTGAAAGAGTTAAAATGATAAGGGTGAGAGTAAATCCGAAAGATAAGATAAAATAAGAGCCTGCAATGGCGTGAACTCTTAAAGAATGGTAGTGAAATAAGTTGATTTTCTTTTTCTTTTTTTTTCCCCCACAAAAAATAGTTGTCTTTTTAGACAGATTAGTATAATCACACACACACACATATATACATAATTATTAAAATACGTACTTGGGGCGACAAAATTCTCTGTAATCAAACAAACCCAATATTTAAAAAAAAAAAAAAAAAAAAAAAAAAAGAATTTAGAATGAAAATTGACCCTTAGAATTTAGTAAAATATATGAAATATATATATATATATGTGTATAAAATATTGCACAACTTGGTACATGCATGCCCCAAGAATGTGGACTTAGAGGACTCCAAATTAAACTGCCAGATTCTCCCGGATGCAGGAGATCTCAGCTGTATTATGCTTTGGCAGTTATCAAAAGCCAATACTTTTTTTCACCACTGAACGAAACTTGTATTATAATAATAAGTTACAGAACTTCACATGAAAACATATCTTGTAATAAAAAAAAGAAAAAAAAGTCGTACAGCCGCCATTCTTGTACTGATGATCATGAATTAAGCCATGTTTAGCGTTTTAATTAGTACCCAGAGCGAGAGAGAGAGAGAGTAACATGGGGTTAACTATAAATCTCAGTCGCATATTCGTATATTTTTTAGGAATCTATCACAAAAATTACAGCTAAGATACCTCTTGGATTCTAAAAAGATTCCTTTTTTCCTCGTTTTTGCGGCTGATTTTTTATTTTAGTTTTTCGGTCAAATTCTCTTTCGCGAAAACCTATGTTTTTTATGCTACTTTTGAATAATAAAAACATAGCACACACATATATATATATATATATATATAGAGAGAGTTAGTTGGAAGAATATGATCAGGAGATTCTTCGCTGTTAAATTGTCTTTTGTCGGCCGAGGAGAATATTTTTCTTTTACCAGTTGTATTTAATATATAATATTAGCAACTTAATTAATTAATTATAATATTACTTTTGATATATATATATATATATTATGAATATGCAAATTCAAAATTTCCTGACCTATACTGATAAGTGAATTAGTGTATCCATCGTTCTTCAAACCCAATATCAAGGATTTCTTTTTTATTGTGAAAAGTAATTTGATTCATTTATTCACATGGGGTGAATTAATGGATCCTAATTAATTAAAGGACAGAATAAATAGGAAGTTTTGCTTGTATGCTAACTTAAAGAGATATATTTCTTTTTCTTTGTTTAATTGTCTTCTTAATTATTTTTTATTTTAATGTGAAATCTAGTTCCGACTTATAACTCTAAAATTCAGTTAAGCTTATAAAAAATTCTTCCGACTTAATTTGGTATTTTAATATGCAGTTGTTTAAAACTTAGCATTAAACGTTACCTCTTAAAAGAGACTTATCCGACTCAAACAACGATTAATTTGAATGTGAATATGACTTAAAAATGATTAAAAAAAAATTAATTGCCTGGAAACTTAAATTAGGTCATATATAATATTTTGCTTTTTGTATATATATATATAAAAGAATATTCTTAAAGCCCAGCATAAACTTTCAAGAAGAAAATGTTCATAATTATTTAAATCGTTTCAATATATATATTATATACATTTAGTCTTACTAGGATAATATATATATAGTAAAATTCTTAATAAATGACTCTTCTTCCTAAAAATTCTTAACAAACAAAATGGGTCCATTAGTTCATGCATTCTTAAAAAATACATTTTAATTTAAATATCACCCATTATTTTATTTAGAACATGGGCGGAGTCAAATTTCAATGACATATGCATAGATAATAGTTACATTCTAAAATAACTTCCTTTAAATATAATATTCTGACTTACTTTATGTTAATGGAGTACATGAAATTTTAATTACATTTATTAATGGCTCAAGATATTCTAGAAATGTTTTAACTATAAACAATACTCTTAAACTATATTCATATTCAAACTAACAAATGTACTCGTAAGTGAAGATTCAAACCTGCAACATTGCTTAAGTTAAAAGAATCCCATAATAATCCAATCGTTACTAGGGTTATACATAGACTTATTACATATCAAATCACGCATTCGATTTACAAATAATCATTTTTATTCTTAATAAAGAACATTTTTTTCCTCTTTATGTAGTTGTCAAAATACTTTTGGTGGTCATTTGAGTTGGAATACTATTTTTAATGAGTTAGCAGAGTTTTAAAATAGAGGTTACAGTTATCTTCCCCCTTTTAGAAACCTTTTTTTCCCTCGTGACCTCCACTTAGTATCTCCTTTTTGTTCGATGAGGTAAAATTTAGGTTTTGTTGCTGAGACAAAAGTCCCACGGATGGGAAAAAAAGGAAAAAAAGAATCCTTTTTCTGGATTGGTAATTAATTAGTTAGTGAAGCTTTCTGCAAAAGCCGAGAGTATATTATGTAATATAATATCACATATATATATATATATATGTCCAGACGTGATGGTCATTTCAGAATCAATGAGAAAACTAACCAAATGATAATTTAAATTAATAAGTATAGACCATTATATTGATTATTAAATTTGGGTGGGAAAGGGATTGGTCAAGTCAGGTCATTTTACAAGATCTCTTCTTTTCCTTTGAGTTGCTTTTACTTTGTACTTCAATTTATACATATATATATATATATATATATATATATATATATATATATATATATATATATATATTTATTATATATTGGCTAGAATTTTTATAGTTTTTTACTAGCTAGGGTTAATGGTGGTTTGATGTAGCTGATGCCTGATAAAGATTTCCTTTAATTATTGTGTCTGTGTGTGTGATGTTAAGTAAAGAACAGTATTGAGATATCTTACACTCATTTTTTTCTAAATATATGATTATATACTTAGAAAATTATTATGTATAGGAAATATTTTGAGGGATTTTCTTAATTTCTTTTTTTATACTATTTAGCATTTTATGTAACTGACTAATCCGAGTTCATTTTATGGTGGCTGTAGAATCAAAATTTTTGCCCCAAAAAACTTCACTCTCCCTGTAACTCTCACAGTAAAAGTTGAAGTATAGTAAGAAATTTGGTACAATATTCAGAAGCTGCATGCCAAGTAAACTACTTGAATTATATATAATTATATATAGAATTGAATAGGTCTAAAATTACTAACTTGTAACTATATATTGCTTCTAAAATTTACGTATAAACTCAAAACTTGAAAAACACAGGTGATTATTAAGAATGAAGATAATATTTTATGACTCGCTTTAAGTTAATTATTCTTTTCACTTGGATAAATTATATGTTTCTTTTCGTGTGAGTTTGGTCTAAATTAATCGAAATTATATAGGAACCTATATATATATATATAATGTAATTAAGGTTTGCTTCTGAGAATTTATAATAAATGATTTTTGCATGCATTATTACTGCTTAATATACTTACAGAAACGAAAACTGTATTGCATGCATGAATCTTATAAATGCCTACGAGAGAGATAACAGAAATTTAAATAAAATTTTATTTATTAATTTGAAGCAATTATTTCAGCAGGCTAGCTGTATACACGTATATATATCACCAACTGCATGTTTCTGTAAATTGATTAATATACATAGAGATAATACAAATATATATATATTATTTGTTTATTCATTTGGCTTGTTTTTCATGGTGTGGAAGGAGTGGCCAACACCAGGGCTACGGCCAGGATTTGTTGGCTTGAAGTCATCTGGGCTTGATGAAAGTGTGTGAGTAGGTGCAGGGTGGTGCAGGCTGTTTGGTGTGTGCATTATTTGCTTATTATCCTGGCCATTAATTCCGATATCCTTGTGGCCAATACCAGGGCTACGTCCAAGATTTGTTGAAACTGAATCATCTGCAGAGTGCTTACTGTGGCCAACGCCAGGGCTACGACCAGGATTTGTTGGACTGAAATCATCTGGGGTGGAAGATGAAAGTGTCTGAACATTCTTATTATTAGCCTTGTGGCCTACGCCAGGGCTACGGCCGGGATTGGTTGGACTGAAATTATCTGGGGTGGAAGATGAAAGTGTTGCAGGGTGGTGGTCAAACACGTCGTTTGGTGTCTGCATGAATTCTTTTTCCTTCACAAATTTCATTTTCCTGCCCTCAGAAAATGGAACCTGTTCTAGAAGGGTAACAAATATTATAGCAAGAAAGAAAATGTAAGTGTTTAGGTTGCGGGTGGAAGCCATACTGCTAGAGAAGTGTGTGTTGATGAAAGGGTTTAGGGTTTCTCTGTTTTTTTGGCTTATGAAACTCAATGGTTTTTTGGCTTGCTAAAATATTCGATTTGCTTCGGTATTTATAACACTCCATGATAGTGAGTGAATCTTGACTGTTAAGATTTTTGCTTTTTGACAAAAAAGAACAAAAGAAAATGGATGGTCTAGGTTTCCACTTCAAAAAAATTCAGGGTTCATCGATCGCAGGATGTAATTATGCTTACAACTAAGTAATGATGCCCTTTCCCTTTCCACACCAGGATAGATATATATATATATATATATATATATATATATATAAATAATATATATACATATTGTGTGTCATGTTTCTAATTTTAATTTTTCCTCTTTTGGATGTCCTTTCTTTGTTAAAAATTTGTAGTGTGTCTTCTTCATATATAGTACAAATAAACAAACAATGAATAATCTGACTATATATCTCTGAAGGAAATAATTTATCATATAATATAATCATGATATAGTGAATTAAATATATCCCAGTTTAGTTAATTTCTCTGCTGTCCTTTCATTGTGCTGAATTCAAATGATGCTATTTCATTGTTTAATTACTTACTTTGATATTAGTTTGTAAGGAAAATTGGCCCTTTGTGTCCTAATATTATTTTTGTTTTTTCAGTCACTGAAATTTAATTTCAAGATATATAAGTTTCTTGGAAAGTATTTTTATCATTTATAATTTCATTAACTAATATATATCTTAGTGAAACTCTCATAATTTTCCCTAATTCCATTTATTAATTGTTTTAAATTTTTTTCATTCTTGAGTAGTTTCTTTCTGAGGTAGTTTGATTGGAGAACTCATAGTTTTATTAAGTTTTGAGTTAATTAATAAGATTGTAAATGATAAAAATATACTGCATGAAGAAAAGAAAAGACTATATATGTCCAAATAAAATTAATCTAAAGATATAATAGTCCAGACGATAAAAATATGAGTACTAAATCGTCTATTATGTCAGTGTGTAATTATGATATTAATATATATATATATATATATATTAGTATGATTTTTGGGCAAGGAAGAAATGAGACCCTTTGGCCTCAGCACGACCCCATATAAGAGGATTTCCTGTACTTCCCACTTTGCCTGTTGGCCATGTCTCTGCATTTTTTTAATTATTGATGGTTCAAATCCAAGCTCTCCAAAAAGTCTCCATAACTCTTTCGGTCGACAAATTCAAGTTGAAACCCAACTGTCCTCAGTCTTCAATTCTCACAAAATATATACACACATACATTTAACTTGTATTTATTTTTAGCAATCAGAGTGAGAAAGTAACTCAAATGATATTCTTTTGGCGGCCAGTGCAACACCATCGATCCATTTCTTTGGATTTCTCTCCGGAAAGTCTATAATGCACTTATTAATTCACCCTATACATACATATATACATGCTTTTCTTATGTACACCGTAAAAATGGACTTTAATTAATTGAGTAAAGATAACATACGGACGAACGTGCGTTTCTTGGTTGTCTCTGATAATGGACTTTTTGATCTTGATGAGAGGTTATCTCTCTCTCTATATATATAAATCACCGTCTAGCGAAAGAGTGCCACTCTTGGTGTACCAAAGTCCATATCATCTTTCCCTGTTTTAACACATTGATCTTCACTTGGTGTGATGGAGAACTAACATGAAATTGGTACTTGATGGTGAAATTCAGTAGGGGTCGACCGGGGAGATATACACACACACACACACACATATAGCTAGGGGAGAGAAGCATACATAATAAATAAGCAACATCCCAGGCCACAAGCTTTGATCCCTGCTCAACATTTAGCTAGCTAGCTAGCTAGTTATATCAACAATTTCAAACCCTTGGCAACAAATGTCTTCCCCATAATATATATATATATATATATATTATAGATGGAACCGAAAGAAGAGTTTTATTTAAAATAATTGAATTAATGATCAAACAATAAGTAACCGAAAGATGAAAACTATATTTCAATAATAAAATTGAAAAATAAGTTAGAGTGGAATAACGAATAATATTTTTTTTTGGGAAGTGAAAAAGTGAGGAAAAGTGGTAATTAACCCCCAAGGAACTGGGGGGTGGGGGGGATAGTAGTGTAAGAGTAACATTGGCAATCTTAAAAAATAAGGTAAAAAATTAGGAGGAACTGCCACTAACGGAAAAATGGGACATTGTTCATTAAAGGATGGTCCAAATGGAGCCGTAATTTGACCAAATTCTCGTAATCAAGTGAGTCAAGATTTGATGCACTTTCTCCCCCCACTAACATTATGCAACACTTTGACCTTCTTAAATAAATTACTACTACTAGTAAAATATATATATATATATATATATATATATATATATATATAATTTTTTTTTTAATTAGATTCTAATATTTTAATAATATTACTCCATTAATTTCTTTATTTAATACTAGTTAGTACCAAGACCAACCCTCCCTCCCTTTAGTTATATTTTTCTCCATGGTTTTATTTATTTATTTATTAATTTTTCTTTTTTAAATACCATTTCTGTCTGCCATGTCCAGGTGTCTTCATGAGAACTAATAATTCTCCAAGAAATTTTCGAATAGCTTTTCTTTTTTCTTTTTTTTTTTTTTTTAGTTTACATTTTTTTCTTTAGAAGAAATTTAAGTGTAAAATAAAGGTAAGTTTATTTTTCTTTCATTTCTGAAACTGACGACCAAATTAAGGTAGTAAATTCAGTGTATGCGATTTCTAGAGTTGAAGTTACTATATATTAAAAATTAAAACAGTACAATAATTTATATATATATATATATATATATATATTTAAATGTGAATTTACTTTGTTTTATTAGAATAATAATGTTTTGTTAATTATTATCTATGTATATAGTTTTTGACTGGATCTAAACCTTGATTAACTCTAGCAGCCACCTGGTTCAACAATCTCTATTGCGGCAGAAAGGTCAACTAAATATGAAGGAAGAAATCCATCAGGCTTTGACTTATATATATGGTAACAATATCAAACCTTAGTCATTGACTTTTGAATCATGAAAATGCAGACTTTCGTTATTCTTCTTCATTAGTTTTGCATATCACTTATTGTAAATTAGAAAATAATTAATACATTTGCATACGAAGTAGTAAAATATATATATAGATATTTCATGTTAAGGATATTTTTACTTTTTAACATGTTTCGAATTCATAATATTTAAAGTTATAAGTTTTAAAAAATTTAAAATATAGGTTTTTTCCCTAAAACAGATTTTTTTTTTTTTTTTTTTTTTTGAGGAAAAAAAAAAGAGAGCCAAGAATGAGCATTCCATTTAATTTGGGTATACACGTTCGTCAACTTTCACGCAGAAAATATATATATACATACAGAAAAGTGCTCTGTATTCGTGTTAGTGTTAGAGATATTTTGGTAGAGTTGAGCACGATGAGAAATTAAGAAACCCTACCCATCCATCCATCCATCCATCCATCCATGCACCACCGTACGTCAACTTCCAAAGTCAAATCCACCACAGCCACCAACCCCGGAGGGTCCGTAGCACTTCTCTTTGTCTGCAAGAAGTAGTCAGAGCGAGCGACCAAGCTTATTATTTCATTTTATTACACTCACAGATTTCTTAATATAAATATTATTACAACATTAATATACACAAATCATTAAATTATTTTAACAATAAATCATACATATATATATATATATATATAACCTTTTAACTTAATGCTCAAGTTGAATTTACCATCTTAGACTGCCCTTTTGTTTTTTTTTTGTTTGGACATATCATGGAAATGAAATTGGTAAAGCCTGCGAGATTCTTCCAAAAAAAGACAGATCATGGTTGGCTCCTCGAGTCGTGGAAGCTATATAGTCCTCCACTAGTGCTCTTAAAAGGTACTATAATATATAGAGGGGCTCATTCCTTAATTTATATATATACATATATATTCTAGTTTCTAGGGACACGAGCCCTTTGATTCTCTGCTCTCCTAGCTGTATTGCTTCAGAATCGCTAACTATTCAGTACTAATATACTCTCACTTGTAGTATTTTTGTATAATTATATTTAAAATTTAAAATTAGAATCGAGAAATCATTAAAGTGTAGATATAATTTAAAAGTGAAGCTCATAATTAAAATTTTTTATAAAATAAAATAAACTGTAGCTTTATGATAATGACTAGGGCAAGGACGACTACCGAACAGTACATAATTTTTAACCGCACATGTATATATTTGTTTTCTCAGATTCCATCATTTTACAGTTAGTGGTTGATCTGATGGATCAGATGCATGCATACTTTTACTCAAAGAACTTTGGAGCATTTGGAAACCCACCAAACTGGAAGAGGAATTGAAATAACTTACACGTAACAAACACCGGGAATTAAATTAGAATGTTTTGATTTTTCCTTTTTTTGCTTTGCAAGGTAAGGGAAAGTGCTTGGGTTCCAATTATAGTTGATCAACGTCATGTCGCGTTTACCAGTTCAAGAAATCGCACTTAAGATTCCCTATTCCATCAAGAATCTCCAAAAGTAAAAAAAAAGCACATTCGTATACGTACACGTGATATGAAAAAAGAAACAATAAAATCACACATCACCAACAAGAATTAATAGTGTATCTATATATATATATATATATTTCCTCTGTAAATCTTAATTATTTTCTATTAAATTGAGTTAAAATTATCACATTCTTTACATTTTAAGTGAATAAAGAGAAATTAAATTTAATAGGCAGTCACATTAAAATTGATAAGTATTATTTACTCTTGATCAAGAGTGATTGTTTTCTCATTATAATTGAAGGGCTTCATGATTCAATATTCAATTAGGGCATATTTATGTGTATATATATATATTAGGGTCACTAGGTTAATATGTTAAGAAGAAGAGTTATTATTTAAAAAATTCCTCAATATTAGATAGTCATTTAAAATTTTGAAGTCTAAATTAATAATTCATAATGTCCAAAAATGAAACAAATTTTTAGAAAAGAATTATATTTTTCCATAAAAAATATTTGAACATTTCTATTTGAAAAATGGGCTTCATCGATTTATCATGTTTTTGGCAATATAACCTCTAGTTGTACAAAGTTTTACTGAAAACGCATTGTAAATAATAACGTCTATCTCATTGTCAAGGTCATATAATATAAGAGAAAATTAATGTAATATGATAACCGAGTCGTGATGGCAAACCTCTATTTGCAGAACATATTTGAGGATGACAAGCATCACGTTGATTTTTATATATACGAATGTACATTTGATATATATATATATATGTATATAGATATAAACTCTTTTTAACAAATTTTTTTTTTTTTTTTTTTTTTTTTTGGTACTATATTCTAGAATACAATGCATGTAATTTGAAATAGACAGCGTATATTAACTTGAACTGGCGATGTTATAAGTAAAAAAAAACTGAAATAGATTTAATAATAGTACCAAACAATAAATGTGAAATAAAAATAATTCATAACATAATATAAGCTAGCGAACAAAGGAAGAACGTCGATAAACACGTACAATATTTAACCTAAGAGAAAACCCTAGCTAGCTAATTGTAAGGAATAAAATGTCCTATACCAGGACTACGACCTGGTGTTGTGGGTCTAAAGTTGTCAACGCGGCCTGAAGGTGGTGTTGATGGATGAGGTAGGGATGTTCCGGTCGTAGGTGGCGGCGGAGGAGGAGGCATTGCTGTTTCTTCCACTGCAGCTTCAGAAAATACAGTATCCTTATTAGGTCGTCGGTTGACGTATTGTTTATTTATTTTGGACGTGAAAGTTCTCCCTTCAATAGATTGGAAGTATTGGGACGACATTATCATAATTATGAGAAGAAAGCTTGTAAGAATAGTCAAGAATGGCCGAGCCATTATTAATTATTTGAGAAAAAATACGATTATTAGAGAAACGAGATAGACAAGGGAAATGCACCACGATCGAAGAATATTGTGCTTAAATGGCAAGTATTTATAGAACAAATTAAAGGAGACAACCCTTTTAGTATTTTTTTATTCCTCTCTACTTCGAGAGATTCTTTAAGATTCAATACATTACAAATTTTTAAAGAATCAAATATATATATATATATATATATATTATGTATGTATTATTCTTTGTCGGTTTGCATTTCCAGTGAAGCTTTTTTTTGCTTAGTCATTTGTAAGGTGATATATACTCTGTGCATGATTATCGTCCATCCATTTTTCTCTATTTGAGGTAGTTTTGTTCTCTATCAGCTTAAGTTTTTAGAGCTTTAGAGTGAGTGTCTATTTATCTCTCTCTAACAGTTTCGTCTTTGAGAGGAATAGAGTTTAATATATTATCTTGCCAAAGCATTCCCATTTTAATCCTAAATAATATTAGGTTTAATTAATTAATTAGTTAATTAATTTCAACCATATTTTTATATATATGTATCTTGATTGCACGATTGCCAGCCCCTCAACATATAAAAAAAGTAAAAATATTTCTATTAATAGTATACCACTGATACTAACGGCCTAAGAATAGAAATCTTGTGGAATAATTCAAAAGCAATTTAGCAGAACCTAGGAAAGAAAAGATCCACCATCTCTGTATACGTCTGAACTGAATGATCTTTTCTGGTTTATATATATATCTATATATTAATGTATAAAGAGTACTTATTGCTCTCTCCTCCACTAATCTTCTTCACGCTTAGGGTTTTACTTTCCAACTAAAAAGCCAACTTTGCATCTCTGTATTTTGTAGACTTTTCTGGTTGTTATTTTACCCACCTAGCTTGGTACCTAGGGCTGTTCTTCCTCCAATTCTCATTTTTCATATTATATATATTTGTGAAGTCTAATTTTAAAAATTAAAGGTACATTTGGACAAGTTTTTTAAAAAATAATTTTTTTTTTAATTTTTAAACTTTGATAAATTTTTTTACTTATTTAAAGTATATAAATTAAAAATTTAAATATTTAATTATATAAATTTTATATTTAAATTCAAAATTTTGTAAAATACATCTAACTTAGTTTTTTGCCAAAATAAAAATACAAGTTTTTGAAAAGGACTAAAAAAAAAGGCAAAAAGAGTTGATGGGTGGACTCCTAATGCTTCCTCCAGAGTGGATGATCGAGGTTTCGAATCCCTCTAGGGTGGTTAGCTCCAACTTAAAAAGCTCTGAGTTGAACTCTGCGAGCGCTCCGCATGCCGAGTCCGGATTAGTCTCACCAAATAAGGTGGAGACACCAGCGCCCCAAGTGGTAAAAAAAAAAAAAAAAGGTCAAAAAGAGAAAGAACTTGTCTAAATGGACCCTAAGAACCGATGTTTATAGAGTCTAGACCAAGTCTACTTATGGAATTGATGGGCCCTAGCACATGAATCTCGTTTAGACTACATGGTATATGTATATAGTATGGGTTCTTGCCCAAAAAAAAAATGGACCCAAATCCAATCTTCATATGATTTTTCTTTATAAACCCAAACGTGTTTTTCTTTAGAACTCAATTATCATCCATCCATGGAAAATATAGATGTTATAAACAACACATTCTCCCATCAAGAACAACTGGAGTGGGTTTTTTTCTTTTTCTCTCAGAAATAATAATAATAATGGAATGGTTAATTTGTAATAAAGAGTCAAAATTCTCGAACAAAAACAAAATTTTCACCAAACATATTTGATCTATAAAAAAAATATATGCCAATTGTGCCAAGGGATGCAATTTCTAGGGAAGAAAGAGAAAGGAAGAGGAGAAACTCTTCTTTAGCCAGACAATCTAACTTTACATAATTATCTGTGATCTTTTTCTTCCATTTAAAACCCAAAAAAAAAAAAAAAAAAAAATTGGTATGAGAGACTAGACTAACTGGGCAGAAGAATACAATCAATAAGCAGTCGCAGGCAGATCAGAAGCAGCAGCATATACACTTATCATCATCACCTTCATCAAACTTGTTAGGTTTGTACGCACACCCCACCTTCATTGATCAATGAAGGAATGAAGGACTATAAATAAATTAGTAGTCAGCATTGAGGAACCTTTCGTAATGCGTTCCTTGCAGCGTCATTTTGACATCATTCCAGTTTTTTACATTATCTGATAATGGCCCTTTGTGTATCTTAACCTGACGACTTCTTAATTCCATATGCGGTAGCGCTAAGAACTCCAATACATCTACCAATTTCTGGAACAGTAACAGAAAAAATTAGATAATTGTGTAGATGGTAAATCTTGATCATGGTTTGGCACGGCAACTCCAAATAAGAAAGAACAATGGCCTTACAGTTTTGTTTGTGATGATATCTTCGTAATACAAAACAAGGTGCCTTGTACTTTTGAAGTGTTCCAAGGCCTCAATTAATGTTGCCTCTGTTTTGTTTAGATCAATTATCAGTGACTCCCAATTGATTATTGGCTTATACTTGGAAAGGGCTTCAGCCTATAAGAAAGCAAAAAAGGATCAGTACCTTAAAATTGTAAATGTATCCACAATATGCACTCTCTCCATGTGTGCATGTGTGAGAGAGAGATCACTGACCTCCTCTTCTGAGTGAACATGAGACTTATGGGTGCCATTCAGAAGCTTAGCGTAGCGATCATAGGAGTTTGCTATCACTGAAACCATACGGCGGAGTAAATTTCTTCGGAATAAAAATATTACAGAAACACCTCTTTCATTAAAGTATTCTGCAATCCCTTTATGGTTCTCCATCAAACCCTGTACCAAAACCATGGTCAGTTACTCGCTGCCTCAACATGAAACATCATTTGCATAAAATCACAATCTACAGATTCCAAGTTTCCCCAGTATTCCAGAAATTTTAAGCATCAAAAGAAATGGACTTCTCTATTCATCATATACTCTAGAGAAACAAACAGAATACACTGATGGTATCCGGTAATATATATACATATATCCAAATAAGTGAAATAGTTTTGTCTATTGAAGAACATACACAAGGGTGGTCCCAGAAAAGTAGAATTATGCTGAAAAGTTTTTATTTTAATATGATGAGTGCAACATGTCATATGTATTAATCTAGCAGTGTAAATACTAATTTGTTGTATGCCTTGACCTTTCAAGATGACCATGCAACAAATTTTTGTGGGGTGAGGTTAGAATTTATCAATAGATAACAAGTAAAACAGGCTTACACGAACAATGCTCTTGTATAGAAATAAGATACCAATTTTGCATAATGGAAAACAAGAAGATGCAATGAAGTTTCCAGCATCCAAATTTATGAAGAGGAATGTGTTTTCAGCTAGTATATTACATGTAATTTTATACTCTTCCATAGAGTTAAGTTAGGGAAATTTTACCTGATTAAGCATCCATTTGAACCCAACAGCACCTGAACACTGATTCTTTGAAGCACTAGTAAACCAATCAAGATTGTATACTCTATCAAGAGTCCCAGTGATTGAAGAAATATTTCTCCTCCTCTCTTCAACTGAGAAAATCTCACCATTGGAAGTAATATTGCTATGACTATTTAGTAGCGTCTCAAACCAACCACTTCCTGATCTCTGCATTGATACAATTGCAAAGAGTCGGACGGGATTGCAGGAACATTCAGCCCTGCAATATTTCAATATAAAGTTTATCTTGACGTGATCTAAAAGACAAATTGAAGAGAGACCGAAGTTACCTGTTGAAGGTCTTAGGCTTTGGATAGTATAAGTAGGGAATTTGCGACCTATCAATGTCCATGCTATGACAAGGCTTCTCCAAAACCTCAACGTTCAAAATTTTTCTTTTGATGGGGATATTAGTTTGCCTCAGAGAGACAGAGCAAATATAAACACCAAAGAACATCACAAATACTAATACTATAGTCCTCAGTAGTGCTGGAGATTTCTTGGGATGTTTTATGATAAGAGCATCCTGCGTCATTCACAAGAAGACCATAATTCAGTCCAAAAAAAAAAAAAAATAGAGCTCCATAAATGCATATATGCTTGACAGTTTCATACATTCAGCACCTAAGAGAAACTCTAGCAAATTGAAATCCCTGTGGAAAAGGGCATTCCCTCTCATAATCATATTAGTGTTCATACAAATGGAAATACTGACTGTGGAAGATTAAAGATGTTAGTTTCCTCCACAAACAGCAAAAGAACCTTATAAATCTAATATAGAGAAAAATGAGGGGGAAATGTTCAAAAGCAAACCCAACACAATCACAGATCAAGAAATAAGAGAAATGGGAGAATACATAAATATTCTTCACGCCCAACCCATTTGATATAAGCAATTGTTGCAAAACAGCGAAGAGAGGCAGAAAATAAACATCGCATCTCAATGGAGATTAAACCATAATTATGGACAATAATAATATTTAATAACACCACCGCAAGAACACCGACACGATAAACAACAGCAGCAGCGGAAGAGGCGGAAAACTTAATTCAACAAAGAAGAGAAACAAAAAAGCGTAACAAATCACTGACCTTGGTGAAGAAACAAATGTCTTCCGCCATTACAAATAAGAAAGAAAAAATCCCTGCAAAAAGTTCAGATTCACTCAATTCTTCATAATCCTCATCCAGAAATTTTGTTTCTCCCAGATAGACCAAAACCCTTCAAAACTTAAAAACAAAAAGCTAATGATACACATTGAAAAAGGGTTCTGCACTGAAATTTCCATGTATGTACATACATACCTATTAATATAGTACTATACTATTACGTATATATATAAATAAATAGATAAAAAAAAAAAAAAAAATTGTAGCTTCGAATTGAGTTATAGCAGCTTTCCTCGTGAAGAAAAAAGAGCATTAAAAGCGAAAACAGCTGAAGTGGTGTTTGAGGTTACTCTATTTCTATTTCTATTCTATTCTCTTCTTCTTGCTTGTCCCTTTCACTGAAAATTTTCCTACTAAAATAGGAAAAAAAATCGATTCAATTTTTTGGAATTGACTTCAGACACTTAAGTAAGGAAAATGGAAATCCTCTCTCCACATTTGTCTGATACCTAATTCTTGAATCTAAAATATTTTTTGTGACGGAGGAGTGAAAATAGTCAGTCCTTCCTACACCTCTTTTCTCAGACTCTGGCAGTTAGTATTAATTATTATTTTATATTATTAATAGTGACAAATGTATTTATGATTACAGAAATTCATGAATTTGAATTATATTATTGGTTAAAATACCTTAAAATGAAAAAAAAAATAAAAAATTTGAAGAAAAATTTAGTTTTACCTTTAATCTTGGGGAAGACACAATCTGGATTCTTTGACAAAATTCAAATGGCATTCATTAAAAAAGGATCTTTGAATGATGGAATTGGAGAAGTGGTGGGGGCTTTGTTGAGATGAGATTTCTGGAAAAGTTGTTCCTGTGCATATTTATGTGATTAGAGACAAACTTTTATATATGTATTATATTCTCAAAGTAGTAGAACCAAGGAAGAGTTCAATAAGAACAAGGAGATTTGTTGGTTTATCCTACTACTATACTACTACTCTTATCATATCTAATAAACTCTCCTCAAAAAAAAAAAAAAAAAAAAAATTTTCTTATGACTTTTAAATATATATATATATATATATAGAGAGAGAGAGAGGAGTATTAAAAAATGATTATATAGAATAGGGTAATTTTCTTTTCTTTTTTTTTCAATTAAGGGAGACCGAGACATTTAATGCTGCCGCATCTCAGGCGCGCCCAAGGCTAAAGCTGACAGTCCCAGGAGCAGAGAGGGAGACTCTTGCCTTTCGCTTGACCAACTATTCTTTTTTATCAAATACTCTTTTTCTTTTCTTTTTTCCTTTTTTTTTCCATTTTAATATAACATATATTAATTTTTTAATTACTATTTATTACAAAATCTGTAAAAATATATATATTAGATATGCCTTTTAGTCTTTTCGATTAAATTTTATTTTCAATTATTATGCTAATGTAAAATATACTTAAACGTCACATTCTTTTTATTAGTAACTTTTTCTAGGGGCTTTTTTTTGGTAACTTAAAATAAATAATTTGAAAATTAATGTAAAACATATATATATTATTTTTCTAGTAAAAATAAAACAGGTCATCGATTCAAAATTTATCTTATAAGAAGATCTATTTTTTTCGAGTTAGTTCAGTTTAAAATTAGTTAAAATAGTTTTTTTTGAAATTAGTCAATTATAAAAAAAAACAGGTGATGATATCATGACTGACATTTTGGTGGGTTTGACTTTTGAGTTTTTTGATTTTTTTAAAAATTATTCTAGTAGTTGATTACTCATCTAATTTAATTATGGTCCGAAATTTGGGGACCGAAAGATATAATTAAATATGATAAACTTTCATGATTTTCCAGTGTTTTTCTTTTTGGAGGTTTAGAGTGCAATTATTAATTTCTCCCCCCGCCCCCCACCACAAAACAGCTGAAAAAAAATACTGAATTATTAAAAAGATTGCCTCCACTATGCATGTTATTCTTCCAATAATAAATAATAATAAAGAGAGAAAGGGGAAAAAAAGAAAAAGAAAAAAGAAAATCCATGCTTCCATGCGTGTCCTTTGATTATCCCCAAAATTTCCATTGAAAAAAAATGGAAAATTGAAAACCGAAAATTTGCCATATCATATCCTTAAATGATGCCAAAAGAAAATATATGTGACTCCGAAAATCAGACTGCACTTGTCCTTTTTCTATCGTGGAAGATATATTTTTAATAATAATAATAAAAAAATTAATTCAAATATTTAAATTTTGAAAATATTATTTTTAAATTTGAGTAAAATTTAATATTTTTTTTCTTTTAAAATTTTGAATAAGGGATAGTCAATATATTTTTTTTTTTTTATATAAGAAAAGATAATTTAAATATAAAATAGATAATAATGTAATATTGAATAATATAGAGTGCAAAAAATTAATTAAAGAGGGGTGGTGGTGGGGGGAGAGAAAATGATATGTTAACCGACTTTCATAGTTTGAGGTTCATGGCAATAAACACATACTTTGCGTTGTTCCCCGGAACAGCCAAAAAACATCTTTATTTAGACTAAAAAACTGATTTTTGTATATATATATATATATATATATATTTCACTTCGTTGGTGTCACTTTCCTATTATATTGTATATTATGATGATTTATGACAAGGCATCAAAGCGTGTTATATGTATATATTAACAAATAAGGCAAGGAAAAAAAATGCAAAGTATAATAAATGTTTGTCTTTAGCGTAATTGGTAATACTTTCAAAATTATTATGTTCCTAAGTTTGCTCGAAATTCAAAATTAATTAATTAAATAAAGATGTTCATCGATGCTGGGACGCCGTGCCGGGTTGCCTCAGTAGAGCAACGTTGCTTCTACGCATCAATCCATCTCATTATAACCATACAACCATTTACATTTTTTTTTTTTTTTTTTTTTAATTTGTGACTATCACATTTCCAACCTACAAAATTTGTGAAATCACTACAAAATAAATCTCGATAATATCTGTAATTAATTACTTAGTACTATTTTTATATATATATATATATATAAAACCCTATATTTCTTTAAAAAATAATAATAATAATAAAATTACAAATGTATTTAAAACAGAAAGACGTTACACTCATCTTGCTGATTTGTTACTTTAACAAAGACTGGTATATTGGTACAACTTAAATTTGTCCGATTTGGGAGACTTAGTTTTCATTACACATTCTTTATATATATATATATATATATATTCGATTGAAAACCAAAACAAGACTTTGAAAAGGAGAAAAAAAAACAAATTATGAAGTTGAGATATTTTCCGGATACTCCAATTACTGTTTGGTATAATGGGATAGTGAATTTTAAATATTATACGAATTTATTAGTTTTGAGTTATGCAACATTTAGATTTTTTTTTTTTTTGGAAGATAAGAGACTCTACTCATATAATTCAAGTCAAATTAAAATTAATTAATAGTTATTTTGAAAAAAAAAAAGAAAAAGGAAGGGTTGAAGAAAAGACGCATTTAGAAAAGAGGACAAAGGTAGACAGCCTTTTTCAGCTAAGTGTAGAGTATTCCGCGGGGCATATATATCCGTGCTTTAATAATTGGGCATTGCTTAAAAATTCAGGATACCTCCATATCTGGTATTATTCCACCCGTCCATTCAAATGTTACCTTTTTTTTTTTTGAAAAATTTCAAGTAATTAAATATTTCCTAATTCAAGATATTGTCATTTATTACACGTTATGCCTATTCATACATTAATTCAAGAGATTTTGGGTTCAAAAAATAGAAAAATTAATAGCTAAGTAGTATAGTAGTAGAAGAAAAGAGTTCATCCTTCACTTGCTTCCAGTCTTTTTTCTTTTCTTTTTTTTTTTAAACTTTTTAAATCATTTGATATTTAAAGTTAGTGTTCCAATTAATGTAGATTTGTAATATAATATTGTTTTTTATACTTACATGATATTTATAATAAGATTGTCAAACTCATAATTTCATATAAAATTTATAAATCACTTATTACTTATGTCAAAACGAAGAACTTTATACAGTGATTATTAAAATGACATTAAAGTTGATCCCTTCCCTCAAATGTAGTAGTAGGTGTTATAACTCGCGTAAGTGAATTGGTAAGGAGCTCTTTTGGTAAGTGAGATTAAGGGTTCAAACCTTAACTTATGTATCTAATTGTTTAAAATTTAGGACTAGAATTCTCTCATGTAAGGGACTAACTCGACTCAAACGTAGATTAGTCCGAATGTGTAACAGTATTCTCTAATAGTTTAGAACCTATTTGTGACATCTTATGACCTAAACAAAAAAGTAGTAGGTGTGATTCCGTTAGGTTTTGTTGTTGTAATGTAGCAAAGAGCGTAGGATTCATCGATGGCGCAAAACAGGGTCCAACACAAACACACGGTTCCCACTTCAAGTTTTCGCCAGCTCTACACCCAAGAGGATGATGCTGTAAAATTAAAATCACTTTTTTTTTTTTTTTTTTTTTTTGTTTTTGTATCATGGCTACCTCACTCCACATGCCCCCCACTCCTTTTCCCTCCTTCTTCTTTTTTTTTTTTTTTTTTTTTTTTTTTAAAAAAAAAAAAAGTTTACTCACTTTTAAAACTCCATTAATTTCGAGTGAAATCCACTCTGAATCTAATGCATTAGATCTTCTAGGGAGTAATGTATGATTACTATCGCAATAATAAATATTTTTATTTTTCTAATTTTTTTTTGCTTGTAATATAACTCGAATCTATGTAAGGACAACTTTTACCTTCACATCCAATCTATCCTTGTTCCAGTCAAGAAGATGGTGTCTTTCGAGGAAAATTCAGCCTTAAATTTTAAATACCTCACTCGACATGGGTTATTTTTTTCTTCTTTTATAAAAAAAAAAAAAAAAATTAAGAAAAATCTGTCTATTGAAATATTGGGGGCCCATTGTACAATTCAGTTCTCTTGAATTCTGCCGAAGCCTGGTCGTCGTAAAGAAATAAGAGGGCCCATTGTATTTATTAAAAAGCTGTTTTGGGGAATCTCACACTTTCTTACTTTTTCCTCTTTTTGGGTTTCTGACAGTAACAGCCAATGCTTGGACCCATTGGGCCTTTTCGACGGCTGCTTTAATGGAGTGGATTATGGGCCCTTTATGTTTGGGCCTATTAAAATTAAGGATAATTCAAATACGTTCTATTCTAGGGTTCCTTTACTTATGTTTATTAGTAATTGAATAATCCATGTATTAACTAGCTGAAACCATTTCTGAGTATCAGGCTTTTATATTCTTGGCCCAAAAGCCCGTTTGTTCCTGCCATTTATCTCATATACCCAATAATAGGTAACTAAATTTATTGGGAAACTGAAATAAATGATCGAAAATGGTTCAGCCCGATTCAATTTCATATATATTTATATTTTTTTTTTTATTTAAAAAAGGAAATCACTTTATTGGATTTGGTATATAATTTAGCATTAAATGTATAAAGTTATAAACAATGTGTATTTATGTCCATTCCACATCACTAAGAAATCATTAAGTCTCGAGTTTAAATTTATAAATAGAAAAATAATTTTTACTTAAAAAAAAAATCTAACTCGATTCAATTTCAAATCAAAATAATTATAAATGACATGAAATTTCAAAGAATTTAATTAATAACCTGTTAAAGAAAAAATGAAGGATCTATAGAAAATAGTTTAAGGACAGCTGCCTCTAATCATGTGTTACAACCACTTTCTTTTAGGAAAAATTGCCCTCTATAATGTGTAACAGAGGATTTGCAAATTCCCTATAGGATAAAAAGAAACCTAATATATCTGCACTTTGTACTCGTGAAAATATAGATAAACAGTAGAAAATTTGAAGTTTAGAGAAATTGTAGGATTAAAATAGAACTAGATAATATAAGTTTTCTGTTGTTTTTAACTTGTACCTTAAAAAATATTATCTGCTATCTATATATAATACTGAGATATACAATAGTTTATTATATATTGAAAAAGATATAGCTATAGAATATATCTTTTATGAATCACAACAATATAATTAACTTATATTATTTTATTATATTGAAAATTCACGGACATAACCTACCAACAAGATATATATATATATATATATATATATATATATATATATATATATATATATATATATATATAGATTAAAGAAACTAGAATGAAACAAGGAAAGTGAATAGAAAATTTAGAAAGGATAATAAGAAATTGATAGTTGGGAGAGTTGCTAAAACATGGCAACAATTAATAATAAGAAGTCAATCAAAACAAGATATGAGAAAAAAAAGTTTCATTTTATTTTTATGTATAGAAAGGTTAGTTCCACCAACAACTAATTTTTCTATTAATTAAAATAATGCCAAATCCCAACTGGATCCAAGTCTTCTGTATCATTAATAAAAGATGCGTTTATAATTAAGCAAAAGTTGTTAATTCAATGCCTAAAAAATAACCCTAGACAAATTATTATGTGCCTCACGTCTTTTATTCTCCAATTGCCACGTCTGCTTTCTATTTGAATTGTTCTTATGAATCTAAATAGAAAGATATATATATCTTTATATTCTATATCTTCGGAATGAGAGTAACATAACTTTTATCCAAATAATAATAAAACATATTTTATCCATTTATCCATCATGACGTTTTAGGGTGGAAAATTATTTAGGGTTTATTTGGTGTGGAAGAAAAAAAAGAAAAGCTTGAATTTATGCTTGTGGACAAAGAAATGAAGCTAAATCTCCAGAGAACGTAAGAATCTCAAATATAAAAGTGAAATGTTGTACGTAGTGTTCACTCAACATATTCTTATTTACACCCTAACTCATCAAATTAATCCCAACTTAGGTAATTACGTACGTATGAAATATACTGTTCTATATATATATATATATATATATGTATATGTATTATTGTGTTTGTGAGTAATCGAGTATTTTAACTGTTATATATATATATAGATTGGAGATTTTGCAATATTCCATTCTTAGGGTTTTGGTATATACAGAAAGTCACTTTCACAGCTAGCTATTCATCATATATATATATATATATATATATATATCTATATATCGGCTGCGGTTGGCCAATATCAGCACTAGTTCAAATGGTTGTCATAACGTGGCAATTTTTTATTTTTTATTTTTTCTTTTATTGAAAACTAGTTCAACTTATCATTTTTTTTTTCATAATTTAATAAAATTTTAATATCCTATTTATCTTAGATCATCCTATAATAAAATCTTATCTTTACTGCATTTGTATTTAGTCATACATAAGGGCTGTGTTAATTTTTTAAATTTAACTTTTTTATATTAACTAAAACTTTTAAAATTAGTAAAGATGATTCAATTCTTTTTCAAGATTCCATAAAAGATAACGGCCATGTGTGATAAAAAGTCTATTTCTTGTACTCAATATATATATTATCTTAGCTAAACAAAGTTTTGTGTGTGTATATATATATATAAATCTATCTGTTTCAACCTGCAAGTTCTTAATCCTCGTCAAGAAAGAAAGAAAGAAAGAAATATGGAAAGTACAGATACGGGAGGCGGCACACCACTTCCCCCTCCAAAATGTGGGAATCTCATAACAGTTCTTTCTATTGATGGAGGAGGAATCAGAGGAATAATTCCTGCTGTAATCTTAGAATACCTTGAATCTCAGCTGCAGGTTAGAATAATTCTTACATCATGATGTTAATTGTTCTTTTCAGCAAAAAGTTTTCAATGTACATTTTATATATATATGATCGACCATGCAGGAGCTAGACGGCGAGAATGCTAGAATTGCAGATTACTTTGACGTGATTGCAGGAACAAGTACTGGAGGTCTTTTAACGGCCATGCTTGCTTCTCCCAATCAAAATCAACGGCCACTTTATGCTGCAAAAGATCTTGTTCCTTTCTATCTGGAACATTCCCCGAAAATCTTCTCCCAGACAGGGTACGTAACGTAACCTAATATAACGTAACATGTCACCTGGGCTTTATAAACCTGTTTCCAAATATATATATATATATATATATATTTTTACAAAGCTCTTTTAATATATATATATACACAGAGGGATATTTTCTGGTCTAGTAAGTGTTTCCAAAGTTTTAACTGGACCGAAGTACGACGGGAAATATCTGCACAAACTAATAAAGGGTATCCTCGGCGACACGAGGTTGCACCAAAGCTTGACTAACGTTGTTATTCCAACCTTCGACATCAAGAATCTCCAGCCCACCATATTCAGCACGTTTGAGGTGCACGAATATGGATTCAATTAATTTCTTCTTCCTATTTATTAATTTTTAATTAATTAATACCTGTGCACTGCAATGATATAGATTAACAATAATTGTAGGGCAAAAAAAATAAAGAAGCTATGTTTTACTTTGATTTTGTTGGTTGATGTAGTTGACAAAGAACCCAGTGATGGATGCGCTGGTATCAGATATATGTATTAGCACCTCAGCAGCACCAACATTTCTTCCTACACATTATTTCAAGAACACAGATTCAAATGGTAATGAAAGAGAATTCAACCTCGTTGATGGTGGAGTTGCTTCCAATAACCCTGTACGTAGGGATTAATTTGTTTCTTCACTAGCTCTAGAAGTGTACTATAATTAATAAACAGATGATTTATTAACATTATCTGTATATGTATGTATATATATATATATATATATATATATATATATATATATATATATATATGTATATTGGATTCCAGACTTTGGTTGCTATTGGACAAGTTGTGAAGCAAATGATGAAAAAGAACCCGGATTTCTACCCAATTGATCAGTCGAAGAACTATGACCGTTTTCTTGTGATCTCACTTGGGACTGGGACTGCTAAGAATGACCACAAGTATTCTGCTCAAAAGGCTGCAAAATGGGGGATTTTTGGATGGCTGTACAACGGAGGTCACACTCCATTAGTTGAAGCATTTAATCATGCGAGTGCAGATATGGTTGATGTTCACAATTCAATTGTTTTCCAAGCCCTTCATTCTGAAAACAATTACCTACGAATCCAAGTAATTAAATTCTCCAACTTCTTCTTCTTCTTCTTCTGGAAAAAATACTACAATCTTTGGCTTATATATATAATTAATTAAATTTCAGGATGATACTTTGTCTGGAAATTTGTCATCTGTGGATTTTGCAACAAAGGAGAATCTAGATAATCTTGTGAAGATTGGTCAACAGTTGTTGCAGAAACCAGTTTCACGAGTTAATCTGGATACGGGCGAGTATGAGCCGCTTAATGAGAATGCTGGAACCAACATGGATGCACTTAAAAGGTAACTAACAAAGCTATATATTATGACAAACTTTCCAAACTTGGTTATTAGATAGATATCCTAATTCATCTTTATCTTTATCTTCCTATTACTGTTGTAGATATGCCAAATTACTTTCAGATGAAAAGAAACTTCGAGAATCCAAGTCTAAGAGTTCAGAATAGTGTGAATTCAAGCAACACTGTTGGCTTGAAATTTTCAGATCTTTATTTTTTTTTAAATCTTTTTTTCACTTCTAAAGATCGATTGATATATATACATATCAGACAATGAAAAATATAGGCTTTGCTCAAGTTATCAAATTCCATATTGCTGTTATGATATGTGTGCTGTGTGTGCGGTGTGCCATGTATGTATTAGTAAGTTAAATATGCATATAAAATTGAAATTCGAGCATGAAAGATGAACGGAGCGTGTTTTATTGCACAAACCTGCTTTTAACTTTGCAACGATTTGGTTACTGGATGAAATTCAGCATCCTCGAGATGATCTCTTCTTTTTGATAAAGATCAACAAGACATCATACCTAAAAGGAATTCTATACATTTTTTTAACAATTTGCAGGTTTCTCCTCTTTGCCTTGAACGGGACACACGTTGGGTTTTTTCCTTTTCAGCGTACATCAATAAAGTAAATCTCTGTAATCATCAGTCCTCCATTGCTCATAATAGTAAGAATAATAATAACAACGCGACAGTTTTGTGTGGCCTGAAAGAGGAGTTGTGTCACGACAGTTTGGAAAGTGTAGATTGGAGCGCCATGCCCCGTTACCATGTCTGAGTAGTAGTACACTGGAGAATTATTCCATTTTTGCTGCCATTCCACAGGTTGTTGATACTATTATGGGCAGAATCCAAAGAGACAATATGAGCGATAAAGATTCCAGAGATTCTAAATATACTGAGATTTGCGTGTCACTAACTGTACAGATAGAGTTATTATAGTACAAATTGAATAAAATAATAGGCAATTTATAAACAAATTTTACCAGTGTCACTACACTACGCAAATATTTGCTGAATAACAGTCTCTGCATTGCCATTGTACTGTGCCAGAAGATGGATAGCATCTGCTCTAGGCAAAGCAAGAAATTCCTGTCCAGCAATACAAACCATAATATTCCAAATCATAAAATTTTCAATCCAAATCTACTATTGATATTTTGAAGAAAAGAATTTCAGATGACAAGCAATCAGCATACTCACCATAACTTTGAGAATTGCATTTTCATCACACGCAACATCACCAGCTGATGTTTGAGTAGGACTCCCAACATCATCCTGCAATCCAGTACCTGAGGACGCTGTGGCATGGGAAGATCCTTTTATAGAAATGTCACTTGACCTGGAAGCAGCATCGGCAAGTAAAGGAGGACCAAGTTCCTTTAATGTATTGATTTTTAAAAGACCGTCAAATCTATCTTTACACATTTGCAGTTTGAACCATTCACAATGTGTGTGTAGGGTAGCCTTCATGATCTTCATAAGTTGAGGCTCCTGAATACCAAGCCTTCTACCAATGGCAACCTGCAAAACAACAAATGCCGGCATTTATATTCACCAATAACCATATAACTTCATACAGTATTATGGTTTACAGGAATCACAATCTCTGTTTCTTCATGTATTCTTAAACCTGAATGGCCAAAAATTGTTATATTATATTGAATTGCAATGAGAATTCATGCTTAGAGCAATACCCGCAACCATCAATTCGGCAGAACAGACTTGCCTACAAAGCTAATGGGAGAAATAAGGTCTATAGTAATTTTTGGTTCAACATTCAGAGGTTTTTGATTAATGAATGGAAAAATCATATTCTAAGTGTGCCAAACCTGGACTGAAGTGGCAAGAGCATGCAGAGGCACCCGTTCACATAATGTCTCTTCATTTGGTCTGAGTAAAGCCAACAAAGTCTCTTTTAAAGGCCTCAATAAAGTTGGATCACTAGCTGCTAGTGGACCTAAATGAGAGCAGGCTACTCTTAAAGCACAAGGATTATTCCCAGCACTGACGAGCTTCAAAAATTCAACCTGAAAAAGAGCATACAGTCAGACCTAATCAAGAGATGGGAGGCTGAGAGTCCATTTTTATCATTCTGAAGCAATTTCTTCAGATTTGTCCACCTGTTTAAGTTTAAACAGTAAATCTGGATGTTGCTTGAAGAAATTGGGATCCATTGAATTAATCTCTTCAACAAGTTCAGCAGCCATTCCCCTGCTAGCAAGTTCTTTCATGGCCAACAACACATCATATTTATCTTCCTGGGAAATTGCACCTTCAACCATGGGTGAACTTTCAGCCTGCAAAACCAGTAACAATGGCAGTTTTATGTGCTAGATAATTAGATCATAGCAAGAGAACTGTTCTTAAAAGTCATTATTGTAGCAGCAACCTCTTTTCTGGTGCTTCCACTAACTTCTGGCATAAAATCAATCATCTCCTGTCTTCCTCTCCAGCGCTTGCGTTTGTTCCTCTCTCCAATTCCATGATTCCTGATCCTCTGCAGCACTTTAAAATTTTGAACTTGCTGAGGACCACTAGTGCTACATTCTGCTCCGCAGTTGGGAGTTGCCTCTGAGGGGTATCTTTCATTAATATCAGTAGTCTCTGTCATTGTATCAGCATGACATCCCAAAAAACCATTACTGTGAATATTATTATTGGAAGATTCACCATCAAGAACTTTAGAGCTTCTACAGTTGATTTCCATCAAATTTCCCTGAAATGGTCCTGCCGCAGTTTCATTATCAGCTGCTCCATATGCAACTTCCATTCCTATTGGAAGAATAACATATTTTGTTGAGAGATAAGGAGGAAAGGATATATATATATATAAGCACCAACACTTTGAAATTTAAATATTTACCAGGCTGAGTCGAAACACCTGAGACTACAATACCTCTATAGACACAATACTCATGAATAAGCTCATCAAGAACTGAGTTGTTCAATCTCATCCGGCATAATTCATTCTGTGACACCAAGAATAAACAATATATACAAGGTCATGTACGGATAACTGTGAATAGATTATACACAAAGATATCCAACAAGAAAGCATATCATCCAGAATATGTCCATGCATAGATGCCGAAGGCATCAGATGAGTTCAATGAAAAGAGTTCTCATGTTACTCAACCATGGAACAGAATGGAAGGTTCCTTGGAACAATTCACAAACAATCCCGGAGTCCAAATTAAGCAAAGGTCTTCACCATTTAAGCCACCACGTGAAAGCATTTGTTGCTCATAATAGATTTGTAAACTCTAGTCATATATGGAAATGACCAAGCAGTAAAGGAGAAAAATCCAATCTGATATAACATGTGAACAGACAGGAAACTAGGAAAGAGACATACACATATTTCCAAATGAGTTCTTGATTTATCAACCGAGATCTAGCAACAGCATATCAACTTTACAAATTCTAGTTCATCAGCTAGAGAAGAAAATGATTAACTTTAAGACATATTTTCAAGGAGCATAAAGAAATGCCACAAGACTCTTGGAAAAAAGAAAAACTAAAAACCATTTACAAGTAAAAATCAGCTAGGAATTTCTTCCATGTGGTGTAAGGTAGTAGAAGGAATCATATTTCATATGCAAGTTGAGAATAAAAAAGAGAATCAAGTGCCAAGATATTTAAACAAGCAAATCTAACAATAATGCAGGTTTTTGCATATCCACATATCAACTAATTAAGAGCAAAATATAGAGACTAGAATGGTGACTCAAAAGACCCAACCTACATTGATCAATAGAAAGCAGATCAAACATATTTCAGTAACTGCAAAAATAAGAATTGGAATGGATTTAAGAAAAAAAATTCCAGAGTCCAGCAAAAAATTTGTTTCACAAAATGTTAATTTTCTTTTCCCTTTAAGAAAAGAAATTTTGGATGACTAGTTGGTAATTTGAAAACTTCATAGAACATCAGCATTAGTTTTCTTTGTGAAGCATTGCATGGATGAAATTAAAAGCTAAGCCACATTCTAGATTCCTTAGAACATCATGAAGATATCAAGCAAATATTTACTCACACCTCTAGAATTGATTGCCTACTTTTGTTATTTGAGATATCTGACTTTACTATAATAAATATATTTTCCATCTAAAATTCCATAAACAATCTCCTTAACTTAAGAGGATAATATCCCACAACCACCTGGTCCTATCACTAACTATATTAATAGTAAGACGCTCTAGTGAATTAATCATGGTCGAAAGTGCTCTTTACTAAATTAAAAATGGATAATAATGAAACAGAATGTCACAGAAGGGGGTGGTGTAGGAAGAAGAGTTATTAAGATTCATTTCCAGGTTTACAGACTGCCAAGCGAAACACAATACAAGAAACGTAGTATTCTGTTAGTCAACCATGTAGCACCAGTTAAGGAAAATTAGACAAAGATACCAATCATGATATTTGAGGCATGCAGATATTGACAAAATTGTCTTCTATACATGCAACACAAGCAATCAAGCATTTTTATTGGCTCTATATGTATTAGAGTCGAACAAATAGAAGATAATGAAACAAAATGTCACAGAAGAATATAATAAGAAACAATGGGAGTTTTGAAGCATATTGACCTGAAAAGCTTGAAATAAATCACCCTTTGCAAATCTCAAGCTTTCAACTGCCCCTTGCCTCGTAAGTTCCACGGCATGTGCAAGAGCCTGTATATCTACCTGAATGGATATCCCAGAATACAGTTCTTTAGTATGGATGATACAAAACCAAAGTCTTAAAAGGAAAATTTGAATAAATTGCACTGCTATCATTTCATGAGCTTTCCAAAAATGAATGACATGGAATTAATATCCCTATCACATTTCTGACCTCATCAAATGGAGGTGCTTCATACAAGCTCTCCTGGGATATTGCAGGGGGGTCACGTTCCTCAAGAAGCAACCTCTGAGTAAGATCTGATATAGGTGATGAAACCCCTTGACGGAAGCAAAACCCCGTGTGTATACTGCAAGGCAAAGATATAACATGAAAAATAATCGAGTAACATGAGATATATCAGCTGAAAGGTAAAAACAGAGGAAACAGAAGAGAGAGAGATTAAAAACATATCAACCAAGGGAAAGAAGCAATGACCTTATCAAATATCTCAAAGTCAATGAGAGGATGGGGTCATATGCATTAAGATGAGAGATTAAAACAGATGATAATTGTCCAGCAATATCAAACCTCCGCCTTTCAGACCACTGAAATAATGACAAAGAGAGACATATAAGTCAAATGAGTATCATAGTCTCAGCTAATACCACAATATAAGCTCTTGTCCACCCCTAAAGCATGGGATTATTAATCCTCTTCTTTTTGAAAGGAAAAAAGGCTTCCCAAGCCCTTTTTCTTGCAAACAAACACCAAGCATTCTAGAGATAACCAAGATTCCAAATAAAATAATTTAGAAGAAAAAGGCTAAGATAATTCCTATATTTCATTAGGAGAGACAGAAACCGTATAAAAATTTAAGTGGAAACGAAAAATACCACCTGTTAGCACCTAGCTTGGAATAATCAGCATTCCAAACTGAACAATGAACTGTGTTTCACATATTGTTTTATGTAAGATGGGGAAAAAAAATCAGCATAGAAACAATTTTCAATTTTTTTTTCTTTTTCAGTATAGTCTCCATAGCTGCTGTCTAATAAACATATGTCCTTAAAGCTGTACTTTAAGCTGAGCAAGTAATCATACCTTACAGTATGTCCCAAAGACTTTAAAGACTTCATAGAGTGAGATAACATTTTTATACTTAGCATCCAATATTATTTGATGATTATGATTACAAGAACGCTGAGTGATCAGTTGACAATCTTTATAGACACTTAACTAACCCCACACCCCCACAACACACAAACACACAAATAAAAAAAAAAAAAAGGAAAAAGAATGGGCATCCCAACTGTTGGAACTGTTCTTAGCTAGACATCTATGATAGGAAACTGAACAGGAGATTCAGCACAATCAATCAGGAATTAAGTTGACTATTCCTCATAAATACACTTCCATAAAATAAAATAATAAAAAAAAAAAGAGTGAACATAAATTTTGACACGTTAAGAAAGATTGTTAAAACGAACACTGAAAGCTTACAACTGTCATGAATACCAACCTCAGACGCCACTGGAGAGTTCTTGTCATCCTTATCATAAATAAGAGCAAGTAGAACATGCTTAAATTCCTCATACGCTTCCTTCAACCAGAGAAACATATATCAGATCAAAAAGGAAGAAATAGCTCTACAGCTAAGTAATCAAGTCTATACCAGTAAAAGAAAACCTGTCCACAAGAGAAACATCCTACAAGCATAAAAGAATATCTTAAAAGTCAGTTAAAATGACCAGTTACTTGATTTCAGCAGTGTACATAAGAAAAGGTAGTGTGTAGTGCTAAGTCATTACTTTATACCAACTTTAAATTGATTCCAATACCATCCCTGGGGAAGAAAAGACTAGATAGGTAATGTTTCTGGTGGTGCATGCATCAGAAATTATACACACTGACTATTTAAGCAAAACAAGAAGCCCATTTACTCAAACTCCAAAATGGACATTTCTCCGACCCATCCCAGGCACTTGTTGAAATTCAGTGAAGCCGAACTGGGACATCACAAACTTGAAACAAGATGATCCACTAGCAAAGAAGTGTAGAACCATGCTTTGTTAACCCTAATGGGTAAAAACAATAGAATTCATTGCTAACTACATGCCATGGATAATATCTTCCATCTCAAAATTCAACATTGGAAAATATGTGAATAATAAATACTTAAAAGAAGTCTTGAAAGCAGTAAAAAATAAGCACCAATTATCATCAGCCTAACTTAATACCAGATACTTAAACTGTGCAGAAGTTGAAAATGCATGTCATGACTTGCATAAGCATATAAAGTTAGATAGGACACTTACTGCACAATAGCACTGATCACTTTCAGAAAAATATTCCGCATGGGTGCCTTGTCATATGGAAATCGTTAACTAACATCTAACATAAAGGCTTACAATTTTGTGCACAGACATAAATACTTCTCACATTCCTGAATGGTCAGATCTTGGAAGAGGTTTATTTAGAAAGTGATTTAGGACCAAATTGTCAATATACAATTACAAATTTGCATTAACTCCTTGCCATTGTGTTAGGCAAGGATGAGAAAAATTCATGTACATTATCTAAGTGTTGTATTGCCACAATGATTGTGACTTTGATCACTGAATCCATTTCGATATCCTCAACAAATTGATATAAAATTCCTCCAATGGCATTTTAGTAACCAAACAACAAACCAGGAAAAAGCATCAAGTTTTTAACCATGCGACCAGGAGAAGAGCATTAAATTTAATTCAGAAAGGGAAAAAAACGGGAAATACCGGATAAGCATCGAGTGCACACGGCGCTAGAGCCTTCCGTAAACAATCTATTGCCATATTTCGATCCTCTTCTGTTCCTTTCCTTAGTAGTTCAATGAATTTCTGCATAAAATGGCAATAAGCACGAATAAGTATATTTAAAAATAAAATTGAATGAAATTTTCCTTATCTTATCCTTCAAAAACATGCGGATTACCTGCTTCTGTAAACGAAAGAGAAGGCGATGATCCTCGAGAACAGACGGAGCATGAAGGCGTAAGAGATCTAGGGCAGCATCAACTTTGCCGGATTCCAGTAAGAGTCTGACACGGCGAATCAGCAGGCGAGAGTGATACGAAGACAAAGTTAGTAGCGGCGTCGGTGAAGACGATGGAGAAGATGAAGGAGTGGAGTCCTCGATTAAATTCTCGGAATTAACAAAATCGATCACGAGAGCGTCAAGTGCTTCCCAGTTCACTTGCATCGAATCCATTTTCCGCAGCGGCTACTTTCTTTCTGTGTTTTCAAACGTCTACTGAATTGGCGACCGCAAATTAGAAAGAGAAATTTCTTGAAGACTAATATTTTTTTTTTTTCTTTTATTTCCTTTTCGTTTATTATTTATTGGGAGCGCTATGAAGTCTATCTACTGAATCCAGAAAAAGGCGGCGAGACAAGGTAAACACTTACAACGTTAATGACACGTCATTGATGTGGTAATGAATACTTTATTACTGTACAGTAAAAAATAAAAAAATAATAATTGTTTTTTCCTCAGGTTGATAAACCAGGGGTTGGCATTCATCACACTTTTTGTCCCCTGATGTTGGTTGTTAGAATTACAGAGTAGAGAAACTGATGTTTATGTGAAATGACATTTTATTCTCCGTAATTTGAGTTTTCTTTTTTTTTTCACCCTCTTTTTATTGGATTGTATAAACTATAAAACAGAAATGTCAAAAGAAACAAATAAAAAGTTCTCTCCTTAAAATTGTTAATTTCCAATTCAATTAGTTAATAACTTTTGGGTCCTTTTGGAGCTTAAAAGATCTACAATAAACAAAAATAAAGTTACAAATATTTCTGTACTTTCAGCCCTTGTAGTTGTAGTTGGCTCCTCTTTTTAATGAAGTATACTTTCTTTGAAAAAATTTAAAAAAAAAAAAAAAAAAAAAAAAAAAAAAAAAAAAAAACTACAAACATATTTCCTGGAAAGTAGGAAAGAATATAACTACAAATAATACAGTACAACATCTGAAACTAGACCAAAACTATGAATTTCACATTCTGATACGGGTGCCTTGGGTCGTGTTCCAGACTGGAAAAGATCAATTCCAGCAACCAAATAATACATTTAAGAAAGAATAAGTCTCTTCTGTATTCATTGGAGGTTTGGCTTTTCTCCATCTTTGATGCCATTGCTGCTAACATTGAGTGAGTATCTCGGCACCATTTGCAGTTATCAAGATGGTGTGTTCAAATTGTGCCGATAGGCTCCCATCCTTTGTCACGACAGTCCAATTATCCTCCCACATTACTGGTTGTATACTACCAATTGTAAGCATTGGTTCTGCATATTCCACAAGTGGCATAATCAAGGTGATTCATATTCCAAAGTCAAAATATATAACAAGTACAAGGACTCATGCAGAATGCTAAAAAGCCATGCAGCAGAATCTTCATTCAAAAGCCATGCAATTTGTCCAACTTCCTTACTCAAAATATGGAATTACTAATCCCCCAATGTCAAATAAACAAATGAAAAGACATCATTGGTACACAAAAACATCTGTCTGATTATCAGTGGGTGACAAAGAGAATATTACCAATAGTGAAGGTCTGATTCAGAACCATGCGGCCCCGACCATTGTTCCCTAGAGATGATAAAACAAGGTCAATGGTAATTGAAAAGCTCGATAGTTTTCTTCTTTCACAGACATAATGGTAAAGAAACTAAAATCAAATTGAAATTTAAAAAGAGGTCTAAGGGACATTCTCTCTCTTCAAATTTTCCAGTATTTTTCATTTTAACAATAATTTGTCAGTATTTAATTATTTACCTTGACAAACAAACAAACAAATAAATAAACTTCTATAAACATTAAATTTAAAGTACAACTCAGACGGAGGAACAAATTTGAACGTGAAATTCAAAAGGTGAAGTGCAACAAGGATTGGGGTTGGAATATTACTATAGTGTAGAATGACTGGATCAGCATGGAAAACTCTTCCTACTCCATGGCCAACAAACTGTTCGACAACCCCATAGTGTTGCTTATCTGCATAATCACTTCAACAGAGAATGCTAAAACTTGAGCATAAGACCAAAACTTTTAAAATCTTTGTACCTTAAAGCTGCAGTTATTATATAGGAGTTACCACGATCATAAATTACACACAGAAGAATAAAGTAAAGTAAAGCAAAGCATTTACCCACTAAAACAATGGATAGAAATGCAGAAAACCTATGTATCAGGCATCACTCCATAAACTTGGAATTAAAGAATTAAGAACACAATTTACATGTTCTCAATCAGCATGCGAGGTGTGTTCAGAAATAGGCTTGACAAGAAATTCATATTTATGAGAGAATCAGATGACACAGAACAAGGAAGGGAACATAAAATAGACTCAAGAAGATGCCTTACTGTATTGTCATGCCAATATTATTGTATTCTCTCCCAGGTGCACATATTGATATTGCCTTGTCCAAGCATTCTTTTGTCACCTGCCATGATGAAGTCATATTACTTTTGTCATCTCTCTTAGAATTTCAACACATGCAAATGAAATATGTTGAGGACAGCATCAGAATACTTAATAAGCAGACCAATTTACAAAAGATCATATTGACTTGGTAATTCATAAGGATCATTTTGGAAACAAGTGTGGAGTCTAGTAACAGTGTCAATGATGATGGCTCCTTTAGTTCTTAATACTCAGATTTCCAATTAACTAAAGTGACTGAAGGGAAACTAAAAATAGCTGAATAAATGGTTGACCTAATTTAAAGCAAAAGCCAGAATCCATGAATTCCAAATTCAAGCTAAACTCTTTCCAGCCACAATTAAATTAAACAAGAGATCAACCTTCTACATCAGTTGGTTCAGCAAATAGAGAATTAGAATGCTTATATTACTGAAATTACAATTACCAAAAAAGTTACTGATATTAAATTAAACATTCAATTCTGGAACCAAAAGGGAAGAGGATAGGTCAGGAACAATTATAGTGACCTTAACTCTACCCACCAGAAAATCATACCTGTACCAAGTTCCTGGCTTCATCATTTACATCTCCAACAAAGAAGGTTGCTGAAGTATCACCATGATAACCCTGAAGATGAATAATTAAGTATCGCCATGCTTATATCAAACAGCAGGTACTTAGATGCTAAAACTGAAACTAACAGAAGAATTACTGAACATGCCATGGGATAGGTTTGATAAAATCACATATTTCTTTTGTTGCCCTAAGAATTACTTTGGAATAGAGAGGATCTTGACTGAAACTTTAAGCAATAAATTTTAACAGAAGAGAATCTTTCCTTCCTTTGTACAAATATATCACACAATGGAATAAAGTGATTTTCTGGTTAGTTTCCATTCTATCCCACTAGAAAAAGGAACCACTTACATTTAGATAAACAGTAACATCAATGTTGATAATATCCCCATCCTGCAAACAACCAGTACTCATAGGTTGATAGGAGAAAATTAACAAAAAAAAACCAAAGAGAACAATCCCTAATAACAATAGTTTATTTGGGCATGGGTGAACCTCAAGCGGACGTGAATCTGGAATTCCATGGCAAATGCACTCATTCACTGATGTGCAAACACTCTTAGGAAATCCACCATAACCAAGAGGGGAAGGATATGCACCATTTTCAATGATCATCTGGTGAACTGCTATGTCAATTTCATCTGTTGTAATGCCTGGCTGCCAAGAGAAGTAACAATTACGATTCATATATATAAAAATACGAGTCTATGAAATGAACTACTTCCAAGATTTTCACTTCAACTTGGAATTTTCAATAAATTTAACAAAATGCAAAACTTTGGAACTCATATCTTGATTAATTTTCTCTTAAAAGTGTCCTCATAACAACTATAAAGTAATTAGTGCAACAAATGTCAGGTTGTAAAGAACATAGGAAATAAGACAAAAGTTAAGCTGTCAGACTTGTGAAATCCACTGAAATGTCACCTTCACTAAAGTGCCTGCGTACTGAAGAACTTGTGCGGCAAGTTTTCCTGAAGCCCTCATTTTCTCAATCCCGATTTCATCATGCACTTCGAGTCCACTAGCAATTCCAGGTGGTTTGTTAGAATTAACATATGGAGGCCTTTGTATATGTTCAGGAACAGGTCGCCGAGGAGACACTTTCCCAGGAAACAGACGTTTTCTCTTGCTATCTGGTAATTCATCCACATTTCTGCTCAAAAATAAATAAATAATAAAATAAATACCGCAGCTGCAGCTGTTATGATAAAATGCTGAATAACACAAGCACTTGTAAGCCAGCTATAATTTTGAAAATTAAAAAATCATTTTCAAATCCAACTAAAATATCATGTTTGGCAAAATGAGACAACCTCATCTATATTATTCCCTAGAACTTTTCCTCTCACCAAACTCAATCAGAAAAGTAGTGCATTACAATTTTGGGCAGATTTAGAATACCTGTTATTGAACAATAAGTTTGTTAATCCAGAAAAGGTTCTTGACAATTGCATCAATACATGTCTCCCTCCTACATTAAAAAACAAAGCCAATGATGGTGAGCCAGCCATGGAGCCAACATTTCCAAAAATAGAACTAGAAGGGTAAACTTGAGCAAATGAAAAACAAACATTATCAACATTTACAGAAGAAATAAAACTAGTATTATCAAGATATCAATCCAAAGGCGGAGCAACTAAGACAGCAGAGCTCACCGGGGTTGTGACGAAAGAGACGGTGGACGGGTAAAGTTGCTCGAATAACTCGACCGTCCCCAACGAAGGTAGAGAACAAACGAGGCTGAAGCGAGGTACGCACCACCATAGTAGTAGCCGCTGTGTTTCAGGAGAAGCGCAGCCGTTGAAGAAGAAAAAGAAGGAGACCGGAGGGAGGAGGGAGGAGGGAGGCGGAGGAGAGACAGCAGACCGAACTCGCTTCCTCTGCTTCTCATTTCTTCTTTTCCTTTATCCGTTTCCTCCAATTAGTTAATGAAAAAAAAATTGTTATTTTCTTACAAAAGAATGATAAATGGGCTGGATCTGTTACTAAATCAATGGACTAGACCAGATTAACTAATTGGATTTATTTGGCACTGCTATGCTTGTAAAATGATCCCGATTCAGGAAAGACGATTACTATTTATTTGGCATTGTTTTTGCATTTGGTTCCAAATTATAGGATGACATTTTAAGTCAATCCTTATTTAAATTAATCACGTTCGAGTTAGGTTGATTTCCGGAGGAAGGTTTGACTTTAAATTTTAAACAGTTGCATAAATGAATCGAAGTTTAAACTTTCGATCTCACTTAAATTATGAGAGTTACTTACTATCTCAACTACACCTTGAAGTTTTATTTGGTATTGTTATTACATTTTAAATAAATAATATATATATATATATATATATATATATATATATACTATATATACACAGAGTATGATAACTGGACCACCAGTAAAAGAATTGCATGCACTGTCTATGGAATATTCCCTTCCTTCGCTTTCATGCATTCTCTACCAATAGCTAAATACATACTTTCCCTGTATTGCATGTTATTCTTTTCAATGTACATGATGTTTTTTACTTTTTTTTTTTAAGTATATATATATTTATAAATTGAGATAATTAGTTACAGTCTTAGTATAAAAAAGTTAAAAGAAAAAAGAAAAAAAAAAGAGGATTACGAGTTACACAATGAAAAAGAGTTAAATTCTACAAGCGCTTCAGAAACCGAGTTCGGATTAATGAAAAAAAAAAAAAAACCTGGGATGGGATGTTTCTGATGGAAGGAGTAATGTAAGAAGAGAAGAGCCCAGAAGGCCCGCCCGTACTAAGTGCGCATACGGCCAATAAGGCCCAAACTCAAGGAATCGTCGTTTTCCAAGTTCTTAATGGCCCAGATTAATACAAAGATTTTTGGGAAGCCAATGTTGTCACTCGATGTTTCCGATTTGACGTTGGAATTTTTAGGCCCCACTTAACTATTCCGAATAACAAACAAATTTATGTTACTTATAAAAAAAAAAAAATTATGTTTGATAAATTTAATCTTAAAATATATATATATTTTTTTTTCATTTTGAAAGTCTTAAATTTTTTTATTTGAAAAAAATAAAGTCGTTTTCTAAAAAAAATTTTGTTTGTATGTGTAGACAGTGAAATTTTATTTATATATTTAAATAAATATTAAAGATATTGAAAGAATTTACTTCTGCGATGAGTGACACATGGCAAACTAATAGTCATTGGTTGTCATTCTCTTCATCTATAAATAGAGACGAAGAGAAGCATTCAGGAAAAGTGGAAATAGAGGTGGAAATAAAAGGTGGAAATCGGAGATAAAATCGGTGGTGGCAGAGAAGAAAGGAAACTCCGACGATTCCCTTCGGGGATCGTCCATAGTTTCTGGCGCACCATCCCTTCGAGATCAAGCTCAAAAGCCCTCGAAGTTCAAATCCATTTCGAGATCCAGTCCAAAACGCCCCTCGGAAGAAATCAAAATCTATTGGATCGAGACAAGCCCAAAATGCCCTCGGATCCACGGCCAAAAGAATCGACGAGGAAATATAAAGATTCGAGCCCAACATCAAAATATATATTATCTTGTGACCTATATATTGTTGATTATTATTTATTTTGCAGATGATAATAATCGAGAAGAAAAATTTAATTGTTCAGAGTATGGTTTACTAAATAAAAAAAATCAAATAATTTTACTATAAAATATATTTTTATATATATCTTTTTTACTATTTCGATAATATTTCATGGATGAGTGTTGCAATATTTTAGATAAAGTGACTTAATTATTTTTTTTTTTAATTCACTAAAAATTTAAAAATTTGACGAAATTTTTAAAAAATGTCCATATTTTTCTTAGGTAAAATAGTGACTTTAAAAGTATAAAAATAAATTAAACTGGTCAAACATAAATTTATTTAATATTAAATTTACTAATTATTATTTTTTATTTCCTATAAGTAAGAAATTTTTAATTTATTTATATGAAAGATAATGTTATATTATATTTTAATCTTGCCTTAGAAGGTATTTTTCTTAGTCCCCACATATGCCTAATATATGTATATATATATATATAATTTTACTATGGGTGTGATGGTGATTGACCATGAATACACCCATGTTCACTTGTTTATTTGTCACCCTCCATTCCCATACTCTCAGTAGCTATAGCTTTCTGCTATCTTGGTCACGTCCTACCTACTCTTTTTCTTCTTCTTCTTCTTCTTCCCTATTCTGGATAATCAAGATTCAAGAATTTGGAGGTACATTGAAAACCCACAAAATATATATATATAGACATACGTATATTATTGGGAAAGAAGAAAATAAACCGAAAAAACATACTTGCAAAGGGATCGATGAGTATCTCAATCATTGTTCTTTTGGGTCTGGAATTGATGAACCTTTTTCTTTTCTTTTTCTTTCTCCAGTTTTTTTTTTTCTTGCGCCTGCAAAAGTTTCAAAGAGTGTCTCTGCAAAGACGCAAAGAACTTTATCACACTCTCAGAGTCAAGCATTAAAAAGAAGATATAAAAAAGTACAGCCCCATATATATGTATAGTTGTTTGTGAAAAGAGAGATCGTGCTTTTATCCTTTATCTTCCCTTTTTCTCTTCCAGCAGAAATTAAAATCAGGAGTTTACAGAGAAATACATATATATATATATATATATATATATGTGTGTGTGTGTGTGTATATATATTGATTAAATCGTGAGAGCATAGCAGAAGTTGAATTTTTTTCGTCGCAGAAGATTTCTTAATTGATGATCGATGAAGAACTTTTTCAGTACCTAAACTACCTAAAGCTTCTTACAACACGTACGCGTATGCAATGAGTGTGTGCATACATATACATATATATATATATATATATACACACACACATATATCAATTTCAGAAGACAAATTAAGGATTTATGAATCTTAAGTCAAAAACTTTCATGATGGAGATGCAAAAATTAGCTTCTAGCAGAGGACCTGGAAAACACAGAAAATTCCAAACACTTTTTCTTTTCCTTTTTTTTTTCTAAACTTTTAAAGATAAAAGGGAAGGAGGAGAAAAAAAAAGAAAAGAAAAAGCATGGCTCGTTCAACTTGTCTGTCAAAATATTCAACTGGGAACAGTGTTAATTTTGACTTTTATATATATATATATATATATTCTTTTCCTTTCCTTCCGGGACGACAAAATCAAAATTGCATTCTTATTAATTAATTAATAAAAAAGTAATGGAGTAAAAACAATACATGATATATATATATATATGTGTGTGTGTGTGTGTGTATATGTATGTATAATTAAGGTGAGATTGGTAGGAAGATGAAAGAGAGAAGTCCCAAAATGGTCCACACACATTGAAATTGGGACAAAATATAGAGCTCTCCATATATATATATGTATATGTATGTATCTATAGCTTGGACTTAAGGAGGAGGACCATATATGGTCCTTAAAAACACTTAAATTTGGTTTTTCTCTACCATCTTTTGTCCCAATCTTCTACATTTAGGGCTATGGGTCTTGTCTTTCTTTCAAAAATTTAATGGACCACTTTTTTTTTTTTTTTTTTTGCCAATCCATTCTGAATTAAAACTTCCTTGAAAAAACAAAATACTCTTTTCTAATTTTTTTTTATTATTTATCGCATATAATAAAACACAATTAATGTGATTTGTCATATTGGGGAGAAATCGAAATTTTCACTTATCATACATTTATATTTTTTTCTTTCAATTCCAATAATTATTTTAGAACTCATAGTAATTAAAAAAATTTAAAAGAGCGTAAAGAAAGAAACTACTTCATGGGGAGATCGCATCCTAATTTTTACATTGTACTCACAGCGAGTATAGAACTCTTGACCTCGTGTAAAGTATAATATCTATTTTCAAAATTGAAGGAAAGAATTGCCTCTTCAATCTCTTGACGTATAAATAATTTAATGATATTGTCTGTTTTGGTATACACTTCAAGTATATCTCAAGTGTTTAGAATTTTAAACTTTGTTGAATAATCTTTTAAACAACGGTCAAGAAGGCGTAGTTCAATTGGTAACGATCTCAATTATAACTTGTACATCATGAATTTAGGACATAATAAAATAATTTTTTGAAAAAATTAAATTAAATTAAAAAAGAGGTAAAGAAAGAAAGGAACTACTTTTGAAGAAGAGGGGACCGAACATGTTGGTATGAAGGGCCAATAACACAGATTACATTATGGAAAGAAAAAGGAAGAGGCTTTTGGAATTAAGAGTGGACCATTTTAGAGGCACTATAATATATACATATAATATATATATATATTAAAAAAAAAACATGTTCTAGACATGAAAAAGAAACCCTAAATCACTACCCTTTCTCATCTCTTAGTTTTTTACATTCCTAATTTTGCTTTTCTTTTTTCTTTTTTTCAATCACCCCCCTTTGGATAAATTAGAAAAAAATCAAATCAAATACTGTTCAAAAGCCACGAAAAGATTGGTAATGTTTATATGTCTTTTTAGCCATATCAGAGGTAAAGGAACTCGTGTCTTCTAAGTTCTATCTCTTATAAAAATCATTTGGTTTTGACTTCTTCCTCCCCCCCCCCCCCCCACCCCCTCTTGATCATCAAAATATAATATGTATATATAACGAAAAAATAAACGAGATTATTACTAATTGAATTACAATTTATTAATAAAAAAATTTTTATGGATCAAAATAAAAAAAATAATTTATTGACAAAAATATATCTAATGGTCAACTAGGTTATGATCATCGTTCGCATTGTCCTTTCTCGAGAAAAGCTCTAACCCAAATTTTAAACAATTGTATGCGTAAGTAAGAGTTTGAATTCTAACCTCATTTAAATTAAACTATTTTTATCAACTCACATACATTTTGAATTAACTATAATTTAAAAATATATTTTTTATTATAACATACACCTAATAATATAATAACAGTAACATCATAAAACAATTTTAAACATCAATAAAATAAAATATTAAATATATATATATATATTATATATATAAATATAAGAGAGAGAACGGTAAACTGTGATTTGAAATTGGCGGGATGGATCATGGTGGGCACGAAGCAGCGTATAATTAATTAAGGTGGAAAACCAAAAGAACTGTAGCATCAGGGAAAAAAGGGCCAAGACACACTTTTTTTGTGACTGCGGCCCTAATTTTAATAATATATATATATATATATATAGTAGGCAAAAATCTGATATAGCTTTCCGTGCCACCGCTATTATTACTTCTCAAGGAATCTTTGCTTTTTATTTATTTTTCTTCTCCAATCCCTCTCTTCTGGGGATCATCATCCTATTAGTATTGCTTCTTTTTTTTTTCGACTTTTTTATTTTTTGCGATTTTGTCTAAAATCGAATCAGTTTTCATATTTTGAAATTGCGCGGGAAATCAATTTGAGACATTTCACGATTATAAATAAATAAAATTGTGTCATAAAATGTTTAACCAAATTAATTAGACTATCAACTTTTTCTGACAAGTCTAATTATGACAAATAAAAAAAAACATAGAAAATGTATTTTTTTTGTTAATGTTTGACAACAAGTGTAGCCAGTTATAGATAATTTTATTTATTAATATTTTTTTTAATACACATTCAATAAATCTTTTATAATTAATTTTTTTAAAAAAAATAATGTGAAATTAAAATATATTTTTAATATTTTCAATAAATTTTCACAATACTCCTTCTTAGAGCATTTTTAATCTAACCCTAAGGCTTTCCATAAATAGTAGTAATATATATATATATATATAAAACCTAATTTAAAACAAAAACTTACTCCTCCTACGTACCGTCCTAACTTCTTGTACCAGTTCTATACCTCTTCATAGGAAACATTTCTATGTTTTTGCTAAACCAACAGTTTTCATATAATATATATATATAGTTTTTACTTACAAAAAAAAATATATATATATAGTTTTTTTTTAAAAATTACTCGAACTTATGATAATTTACGTTTATAAATAAAATTAATATGAATTAAATTTTGTCAATTTTTCATCATTATTTTTCAAGAGATTACATAAATGTCATGTAAAAATTATTATAAGTTCAATTATTGTTATAAATATGACGTAATAAATATGAGATTAAAATATGTATCTATATAAAAATATAAAGTACGATGAAGAATTGAGAACGGAATGATTGCCGGGAAGACAAAAACTAGTTGAGAAGTGGCAGCCTTATCGTTCTCTACATCAGGCCAATAAGGAAAGGACCATTTGTTGGACAAACATGTGGTTGCAAAGATTATCATCATCATATATCAATATCTATACATATACATATATATATATATATATATATATATATATATATATATTATATATTTGTGAGTCTCTTTTAGATTCTCCGACCTTACTAGTTCTTCGTTTTTTTCCCCATAAGAAAAAAAAAAAAAAAAACTCACAATGACCCACAATGAATTTCCAATGTCAGAAAACAGACCAAAAAAAAAAAAAAAAAAAAAAAAGAAAGAAAGAAAGAAAGAAAAAGGGGAAGGACAGCTACCAACCAAACAATGAACACTTTCACTCCTTATAAGAATTCTCCACGATTTTTGTTTTTCCTCTTATGAACAAAAGTAGCAGAAGTTGAATAATGGAATTCCCATCATATTATTATTAACGGGTGACCCCAAAGCTATACATATATAGCATGCATTGATAATGAAAAAGGATGATTTTTTCTTTTCTTTTTTTCCTTACCTATTTTCATTCTCTAGTTCATAATTATATTCTTTTCAAGATAAAGCCAAAATACCATTTCAAAATTAAAGGGAATATGAAGAAACCCTTTTTTTTTCCCCTAATTTTTAAGTACTATTTCTTTTTTTTTTTTACGTATTCATTCAGGGATAACCTGCGGATAACGTGATATAAATAACTCAATAATATTATCTATTTTGACCACTTAAGGTGAGTCTCACGAGTTTTAAACACATCAATTTAGTAAAGGGTTTCAGACTCCTATTTAATAATTGTTTACATCTCCTAGGCGAGCAATGTGAGACTACAAATCATAACATATATATATATAGAGAGAGAGTAGTACATCGATCACATAGTTGAAATGCAATATAAAATTCTTTGCTAAAATAAATCGAACTCAAAATTTTTTACTTGAAGAAAAAATAAAAAAAAAAAATCTAAATTAAAAAAAATGATGATACCAATTGTACTACCACCAATTATCTTCTTCCTGATTGTTGATATGCAAAAACTATTGCAGATTGATGATTAAACTAGCTAGCTACTGCTCGTTCATACAATCAAAGTGTGATACAAAGCCAAAAGTTGTACAAATTTTCAAAATTTGCCACACGACATGATTAGTAAGGGAGAAAAAAAAAAAAGAATTAATTAATGGAAGTAGTCACGTACTAGATTTAATTTACCTTCTTTTTGACTTCCTGCACATGTTTTTGTGGATTGCTTTTAGAAACTTTTATTTCAATTAGCTGAAGGCATATCTTTAGGGAACACATTTTGCTGATTAACCATGAACCAAGACCTTTCAAAAGAAAACAATTGCTCTATAAAGCTACTCTCCTACCCCCCTCTTTTTTTTTTTCCCCCTAAAATTTATTGGTGGGGAATAATATAAGGGACCAATCAAAATTGATCATCTTTATATATATATATATATGCACACAATCATCCAATAGATGTGATTGGATAGAACAACATAATTTAATTTAATTAGTAAAATAATCTCATTTATCGGTTTAGCGGTAACGTAACCTTACTATAAATGATTATGATTTAAGTCATGTTAAAAAAGCTGTCAAAAAAAAGTGATTGTCTAGTTGGTTTGGTTTAACTTACTTAGATGTCTCATTTGGTCTGCTGAGTGAAGGACTTGAGTTTGACACATGTTAGTGATAACTTTATACTGCAATTTTAGTTATATATTATAGTATTGAGAGTCTCATCTCAAAAATACATCATAGATTAATTGATTAGAATACCAAAAATAAAATAAACTAACTGACAATTTAATATCATCTGATTATATAAATTGTCACTACTTTAAAATTAACTAATGTATATTTAAATTAATTTCTTTAAGATAAAGAAAAGTTTTGAGATTTAAAATATATATAAATATATATATGAATTGTCTAAAGTTGACAACATTACGGACAACACAAATGAATCCGAGGTAAGAAAAGCTAAGCATGACTTTGTGACGAACTAAGCTTTAATTTTGTTAGTAAAAGGAAAATTGTAGAATGTGAAGTAACAGTAAAGATTTAATGTAGTACGAAGTATCTTCTTTTGAAGATTATTATTAGTAGTAGTAGTAGTAATGCGTTGGAACAAAAGAGATATTTCTTGGGAGACGATAACAAAGGATATTATTCTTATTTATCGTTATTCCACCATCACACACAGTAATCACATACTACTCCAATCATGACCATATTTAAAAATGCTTTTTTTTTTTCAGATTTATTAATTAATTTATTCATTGAAAGTAATAATGGAGAAACAATTTCTTCTTTCTTTTTTTACTATACAAAGTGGACGGAAAAAAAAATACAATTAGAGGTTAAAGGTTCTTTAATTTATGATTTCTAAAAATATAAATAAGAATATTATCAAATGTTTCATCTTTCTCACTAAAAATTAAGAATTAATACTATTATATATATATATATATATAAGATATAATAGAAAGATCTTTTGACTTAAATAAGATTATATGAGTGAATTTATATTTATATTTATATATGTAATTATTTAAAACTTAAGATTATATTTTATCACTTGCAAGGAAATTACTCGGTTTCATTTGGAATTAATCTAGATCATAATTGAGACTCGTCTTAAATACGTTGGTGTGGTTAAAAATTAAAATAGTAATTAAGGGGGGTAGAAGGTGAGAGAGAATTTGAACGGTTAGGATTGAATCACCACAAAAGCAAAAGCTTTATAGCTGGTGGTCCAACATGCCGACCATTGGAAAGAGCCTTAGGAGAAGAAATCAATTTAGAGCCCCACGTGTGATGTTATCCCCATTTGGTTATTTTAGAGACTTCATTTTTTTTTTTTTTTTTTTTTTTACAATCTTTTGTTGTTTTGGAGTTTCTGCATTCATTCTAATACTCACCTAACGGTTTGTGCCGTTATGGCCCTAAATTAAATAGCTGTACATCCCATGTCTAGTAGTAGTAGTACTACTACTACTACGAGTAGTGGTAGCTGCTGCTCAAATTCACGATCCTCAGTTTCAAACATCCCGTGCTTTTCCGACACTAATCCCACGTTAATTAATTAACGCAGTACTTTCTTTTAGCACATTTAATACGTCTTTTAATTTTTTTTAAAAAATATTATTTAATTTTTATTAATAATATTAATAAATATAAGTTGTAAAAATTTAATTTTTTTTTAAATTGAAATATTTTAATTTTTAATATATTTAAAATTTATGACTTCATAAGTAAAAAAATTATAAGTAAGGCGACTACCAACTACGCTACGACTTTCTTGACATTAGTAGTAAAATATTAGTTATAAAAATAAATCTTATGTTAGAAAATAAATATGACATATATTGTGAAAAAATGTGATAATTTAATTGATTTGATTTCTCTTACTTATATATCTCATCTCTCTTGTCAAGTAAGAGACCTGAGTTTAACACTTTATACTACAATTTTAGCTATTCGCTATTTAAATCTTCTTCTGCTAATCATTTGTACCCATTTGTCTCTTTTCCTTCAAATTAGATTCTACTTTGTCTTCTTACTCTTTGAAACTTTTCCAATAATTGCATCAATGCATAAATTTACAACAAAAGTTAATGCGCTTAATTTTAAATATTATTTTCCTTCTTTTTTACGTGTCACGCTAAGGAGATAACTAATTTTTTTTTTCATTGCTATTTCCTAAAATTAAATGTCGCATTTATTGATAATTGATAATTCTCATTAAATACTCATTTAATTAATATATATATATATATATATTATATTGTGGAATAAGTAAAGTTTAAAATTATTTAGTATTTTTAATAGAAAATATTCTTATTGTTATTTTTTTAAAGATTGTAAAATTTTATCAAATAAAAAGTAATATATGTTGTGATATAAAATTCAATATCGCTCGCCTAATAGATTGTTGAATTAAAAAATTTGTGAGTCAAAACTGATAATATCATTAATATGTTTACTATATATTATCGGAATGATGGGAGAGTATCTACAATGAGTTGCAAACATGAACATTAAATTTTAGATAAAGATTATTTTTTTAAAATGTGAATTCTTCCTTGTTTGGGAATCTTATTACTAAAGATTGATTCAAATTGAATATGATTATTTTTATCTTTCCTTCGGTTTTCTAGTTTTGGAGGGAAAGATTACAAAGGCAATAATTGAAAAATAAAGGTAAAAAGTGAGGGAAAATTTTAAAAAATAAATAAAAGAATGGTTAAAAAGAAGGAAATGAGATGAAAAGCCATCTTTACCTTACCACCTACACAACTTTCGCTTTCTTGTTTCTTTGTTGACCCTTTAAAAGCCTAAAAAATCACCATCCGTGAAAATATTCATGGCTATTGGGGAAAGTTTTTTTTACCCACTTTTTCTTACTTGCCTAATAAACATATATATATATATATATATATATATATATATACCTATATATATATATTTTCTTTTTGGTAAATACAAATAAATATATATTAATATATAATATTTGAAGCAATTTAATACATTACTTAAAATGTAATTCGAAATTTTATTTTCTAGACCTAACTAACTAATTACACTTATCGTGTTTTCCAAGACTTTTTCAACGAATCTTTACCAACCGTATAGCCGGAAATTGCATCCGTTATCGCAACGGCAAGATTAGCCGAGCAGTCCCACGTCTTAATGAATTCCATGCCCCGGCTCAGATCTAGATAACGGAGCCGTCAAAAGTACTGTTACTAAACTTTTTCATGAAAAATCCGTCTAACCGAGTTAAAATATATATTATATATATATAAAAGGAGTTGAAGCTACAGGGACCACTTTTTAAAACACTAAATAGGCAATAAAACCGGATCCCAACCCTTGGACGGAACCCCCACCAGTCATCAGGGTCATCATCATCTATCGCCGTCTCCTAACACACTTTCTCTCTCTTTCTCTCTCAACAGAAAAAGAAGCAGCTGCTGCACTGAACCAAGAAGATCTTTTCAGAGAGCCTCTGTTTGCAGGTTTCCTTCACGTACGTACTGAAATTCTCTCTCTGAATTTTCCATTTGGTTCAGGATTTCTTCGTGTTGTTGTAAATTGTAGACCTGAAATTCCGGTAGTTAGGGTATTCGTCTGAGTAGAGAGAGAGAAAAAGAGGAATTGATGAGAAGATATATCTAGTATGACAAAATGCGAGGAAATTGGGGAGGTTTCGCTCGTGGAACTGGCGATAGCTCGATCTTCATCATCAGAAGATCATGGAAAGGCTGTTACGGCTGAGGTTGGGAGAAAGAGGAAGGCCGTGGCTGGAGAATTGGACTGTTCTTCTGCGTCGCAGACGAGAAGTCGCCGTAGTCTCGTTGTCAAACTGGATAATTCCAATTTTGGAAAAGAAGAATCGAGTTCAAACGATCCATGTGCATCTTGTTGCTCAAGCAATGGTTCGACTGAACTTGATAAGGAAATTTTTAAGTTTGTAGATCTGGAGGTACGTAAATTTTTACCGCTCAAATTAAGTTGAATTCTAACCTTGAATTGATAACTCAACAGAAAGATAAAAATGCTCGTCGAACTGTAGAATCTCACCAGAATTCATGATGGCACTTTATTTATTGAATATTTGGGATTTTGAATTTTGATTATTTATTATTTATTTATTTTTGCAGGAGGAGCGTCTTGATTTATCATCAAGGTCGACGTACGAATACGGCAGCTGGAGAGAGAGGTACTTGTTTTTAGGCTTTTTAATTTTTTTTTTTTCGTCTTTTCAAATTTCTCTGCGTGTGGCCTTATTTAATTTTCAAGTGATTCTGAAGGTCACGTCTATCCTCTTGAATTCGAAATTTAAAAGGATTTTTTAAGAGTGGGAACCAGCGGACTGTTTCTTCTTAAAATTTTCAGCTTGAAATTTTCTCACAAAAAAAAAAAAAAAAAACCACCTCTTCTATTTCATCACGCAAACAAAGTTTACAATTCTCCATCTTCATGTCTCCTTCACTTGCCAAAAAATTCTTACAATCTCATCGTTGTCCACTTTACAGGAGAGAAAGCACGCCTTCGAGCGAGATTCAAGGTGAATCCGGCGAACTGGATTCAACAAGAAGGCCGGCGTCGGAGATAAATTCTTGTCGTCGTTCCGGGAACAAGAAGATGCCATCCAGTGCCGAAATCGACGAATTCTTTTCTGCCGCCGAAAAGGATCTCCAGAGACAATATGCTGAGAAGTAATTTTAATCAGTTTTGCATATTTTTTTTTCAAAAAAAAATAATAATAATAAAAAAGAAAAAGAAAGAAAAAAAACAAAAGTTAAGTGAGCTTTCCCAGTATTTAATTGCCTTTGATCTAAAGAGGAACTCCTTTCTGTGATTCTATCTGTGCGCAGGTATAACTTTGACTTCGTGAAGGAGCAGCCGTTAGAAGGACGCTACAATTGGGTACGAGTAAAAAACCATGAGCGGAAAATGTATACAAGGCTATAGTTAGCTAACTATTATGAACCGGGAATGGCTACAACAACAACAATGGCCGGAGCCTGAAGATTCTCTTCAGATTACGAACTACGAGTAACTGTAGTTCAGTTCTGCAACTAGTAGCAGTAGACTTTTTAGCAGTACTACTAATTTAAATTGTCAGCTGTTTAATCCAACTTTAGGTTTTTAATGAATAATAGTAATTCAGAATGATCTGTACAGTTTCCTTGCTCTTCCATAATTTCAGTCTTTGTTTTAACAGAAAGAAAATTTTTATATCTGTTTCGGTTTCAGCTTTGAAAAATTAACAGTGACTCCGCAGCTTGCCTTCTCTTTGTTTGTGTATCTGTGTGTAAGAAATGAACTCTGCGTGTGTGTTTTTTTTTTTTTTTTTTTTTTAATTAAAAAGAAAAGGGAAAAGAGAGAAAGAGAAAAAAATATACTTTTCTGGTGTAAATGAGGAAAGTACTGTTTTCGTTGATAATTTGTCCGATTAAATTCTGGAATTTGTTTCTGATTGGAAGAAGAGTTTATTGATGATGCCGGAAAGATTACTGGCGGTGGTGGTTGTAGTAGTAGAGTTAGTAGGTAGTGTAGTAGTAGGAGGAGGAGGGGGAAGGGGGCGTAACAGAGCTTGGCGTGTAAGTTACGGACACGTGTTGGATGAAGAGATAACTTGATCTGTGATCCCATGTGGGTATTTGAAGTCTGAAGACCGTTCCCGAAACTCCTTTTTGATTTAAGCCCACACTCTTTACGTGCATCACACAAAAAAAAGAAAAAAAAAAGTACAACATGCACTTGGGAAATAATTACTTGGAACCCTTTTATTCCGTTACTCATAGCATAGCATAGCACAGCAGAGACTCAAAACTCCAAGCAGTACAAAATTGGATTTATGCATATGATAGTTCTCCATGTGTACATGTTTCGCAGAAAGTAGATAGAAAAAGAAATAATAAAGGCGTCCGAGTTGATTTAATTTTAATTCCAATTTACAAATACAACAGGTGCTCTCTCGTTTATACATATAGTGGTCCATTTAATGCATGAAACTACTGAAACGGGATGGGTGGGGTTAGGAGACAATGGATTAGATCAACAAATAGGCTGGCCGACGATGTCTTCTGTAAAAGAGATAGAGAGAGAGAAGCAAGTTTGTCACGTTGTGTGGTAATGATTGTGTTGATTCTGAAACAGAAAGAAAGAGAGGCTGTAAAATGTGCACATGCTCGGAGATTCGGGCATTGGCGAGAGACTTGATTCATTTCTTGAGGTTGCAATCATATATATTCAACAAATTGATTATATAATAATATAGAGATTACACGCCTTTGATTCTTGTTTTGCTTATAATCAATCCAAAGCTTTCCCACAGTACTTCAAATAATTATTTTCTTACTTACTTTTATATATATATATATATATATAAAATAAAAATCTTGAGAAGATGATATAATGGTTTTTCCAGAATTGGTATTATAGACTCAGCTTAATGATCAGCAAAAATCTAGAAACTTGCTTTCTGAAAAAAAAAAAAAAAAGAAGAAAAGAGGTAAACGACGAATATGAATGATAAAAGTGAAGAATCAAAAGAGACAGACTAAAATGTCGAGGATGATTGTGGCAAAAAAAACATTATCAAGAGAGACAATGTTTTTTATACTCACTAATTTTATGCCAAATTCAGCTAAATTAATAGTCAACACTTATGGACGGACACTAAACATACCCCAAACTAACACCACCTAATGTCCAAGTATTGATTTTAAACTCTTTTTTTTTTTTTTTTTTTATTTTAATGTTCTCAATAATACTAATACAAAAAAAAAATACATAAATATATATAAGGAATATGCATAGTGTTGCACGTGAAGAGGGATTGGGCACTTTGGGGGGTACAAAAAAGAAGAAGAAGATGTGGGATTAGAATTTAGAACAGAAAGATTAGCTGACACAAAGTTATGTACATAATTGTACCGAAGTAAACTCTTAATTTAATGCCACTCTTATAATTTAAAAAACCAATAAATTGGGATAGCGGCAGGCATACTTAATTGGACTTTTTGTGGCCGCTAAGTGTAGGAGTAGGAGGGAGGAAGAAGCATGCTTATAGGAATTGGCATCATCGCATTCCTTCTTGGATCTGGTGACTTCATTAATGATATGAGAAAAATAAAAAAAAAAAAAAAAAAAAAAAAAAAAATATCTTCGGACCCCACACTTTTTTTTTTTTTCAAATTCTACTATTTTTATTGAATGGTGGGCCTTCTTGGGCTATTATAAGAGGCCCATGGATTCAGCTTCAAAACTTTATTCAATTGATGACTCAATCCCCCAATTCTAATTTTTTTGAACGAAAAGGTAGCTGTTTTAAAAATAGATTTTGAGTTAATTGTCTTGTGACTGAGTGGTCAGCAACTACACTCTTTGTCAAAAGGGTGAAAGTTCGATATTCAACTCAGTCATAGTGCTATCAACTTAACCATAGTGTTATAGGATCCAGGTGTGAATTATTTGGGTATAACCCAGACACCACACAAAAAAAAAAAAAAGTGATTTTGAAGGCCAACTCAATATTGGAAAATAGAATTTTAAATTTTTATTTTTATTTGTTTTTAAATTATTTTATTAATTTTTAAGATAAGTATTTTAGGAGTAGGGTCAAATAATTCATCAAAAAAGTAAAAAGATTCGCATTCGTAGAATAAATAATAATTCTTGACTTTTCCAACAGCCAATGTTTTCTTCTAGAATCAACTTTTTTTTTTTTTTTGGAGATATTTGCCTTCTGTACTAAGACCTTTCAAGCAACGTGATTCTAAAAGACAATAGTTCTAAATAATTAAAACACAAATAATATTAATAAAAAAAATTTATATAATTTATTAGTAAAAATCTGATTTTTTTTTTTTTTTTTTTTTGGAAAATATATATTTTCATTTTTAGCATCCAGAAAAAAAAGTTGTCAAAAGAAAGCCTAAGCAGCCAATTTCAAGAACAAAAAAGCTACTGAAGCAATAAAGGTTATATTATACAATGCATGAAAGCTTTTTCATTTTCATTCTAAGAGAAGAGCTCTGCAAATATTAGTTGTAATATTGTTTGTTTGTTTAACAAGACTAAGAATGGGAGAGAGAAAGAAAAGGAAAAAGAAAATTGTTTGTTTGTTTGTTTTTTTGTTTGTTTCTATACAATTTCTATGGAAACAACTGATCTTACAGATGAAGATCTGGTTGATCCTTCTTTAGCAGCAGCAGAACAGGATACAGCTTTAGAAGATTCCTCCTTTGCTTCGGAATGAACAATCAATTCCTTAACTACGTGTCTGAATCTCCTTCTGTAAGTAGGAAATTTCGAAATACTTCCAATCATTCCAATCATCCTGCCATGATATTTCATCTTAGTTTTGTTCAAATCAAAGAAGAAAAGAAAATTGCAGAGTGTTTGTTCATCCTATAATTCTTACCTTCTGCTTATGCCTTCAATTTGAGCAGCTCTGACAGCATCTTGTGGTTTGGAACTGCCATTATCCCAAGCCTTGAGTCTCTGAGCATTGCTTCCAAAGAGGACAACTTTCTCCAAGAACCTTATCTCCCCATCTTCAAGTCGAATTACCCTCATCTGTTCTTTGAGGACCATAACAGGATGGAAGAACCAGTCCAGAAGTCTGTCCTGGGGACGGTTCAGGTGGTTAATTTCAACGTCGTCAAGCAGCATCAAACCATGGGATCCACATTTAATAGAGTATAGGAGGGTTTGCAAGAACGAATAACAGGGCAATCCTGCATCAATAATCCGTGCATCACTGCTATTTTTTGCCTTCAACCAGTCATAGAGGTCAGATGATGTAATTACATTTGTATCCAGCAATTCTTTGCCCCTCATTTCACACGACCTCATTATGTTACTCCACACCTGTATCATTTAAGCCAAGCTTAAATTTTCACATTTTCACTATACTATTAGAGGAAACAAATCAGAGGTGATGATTTCAGGTTTATATTGCACACAAATCTGACTATTATTCGAGGAACGCGTGATGGCAACTTCAGCACAACCAATTTTTACTGTAGGATAACTTGCTGAAGACACAGATACTATTATGTATTTATGTTGGGTGCATCGTGTAAAAACAAATGCAATTTTATTATCATCATACCCAGCAATTGCATAACAAATTTCAAGATCTGCAACTATCCATGTTTGGTATACACTGGGATCTTGTGTTACTATCATAGGCAAAATATATGTAGGAACTATCCATATTGGATCATTAACTAAATATCATACCTGCACCATTTTCACTTCTTTTATGGCCTCTCTCACTGATCTTGATGAGGACAAGCTTGGCACTATCATCCCAGGTGTTTCTGTATGGACAGGGTTGAATTTTCCTTGTACCGAAGGATCTTGTCCAGCTGATGACTCTGATGAGTTGGATTTCTTCTTGCGATACCGAGGCCTGCCCAAGGAAAATGTAATGGGTATAATTTAATGTTGAGCTGGAAAGAAAGCTAATGAAGCACTTATTATAACCAGCTACATTAATAGCATATGTAATTTTAAACAGTGAATTGTTGGACTAGTTTACTTTGGAAGAACGGATCCTTCTCGAAGGTAAAGCCAATCATTGGTATACTCATCAAATTCAGCAACCATAGCAATTATGTAAGCAAAGCCCCTCTTGAAAGATCTTTCCTACATTACCAAGAAGATTTATGGGATTAAATCTAAGTAAAACCCATATCTCAGGTAGAAAATAATGAATGGTTAAAATGTATACCTGATATACTACAACAGAAGCATACAGCCCAATGAAGAAGCTGGAGAAAATAGCCATTAAAATGCTCCCAATAACAACAAGTGGCCACATAAGAATTGTCAAACCTGCAATAGGTATACAAGCTGTTTCTAGAAATGGCCCTTCACGGCTAATTAGATCATGTATCAATCGTAGCCAGCCTTTGAACAACATGTATGGGCTCTTTACAACTGCAATAGCTGTGTACAAAGGAATTTCCACAACCAGCCCTATGAGCCCAGCAATGATACATCCCGGTACTTGAATGAACCTGTATATCAGTTTCAAGCAAATGAATGAATCATAGAGATGACAGTGGCCTGGAAAAGTATCTTTAGCAAAGAGTTTTTTTTTTTTTTTTTTTTTTTTCATCCAAAATACAAATACCACTGTAGTTCCTATGATTCTTTTTTCCTGATTTGTGGCTTTAGCCAATATAAAAATAAGGTTCAGCCATTTATCTAATTCAAACAGTGATTATCTCTTTTTACATATATTTTCTTCATCCTCTTCTTTGTTAGAATTTTATTAGTCTTTGGTTGTGACACTGTACCTTCTTTACTTCTTGCAGAATACTGTCCTTTTTTCAAAAAAATTTGGATCATAAAGACCAGAAAATGAAATGCACCATGCTTACAACTATTTGTCAAATATATATGCCTATTTCTTTCTTTTTGGGATCAGCAGGGCATATCATCAGTAAGCAAGCAAAAGAATTAGACTCACCTCAGGGGTTGAACCCGCTCTGTACCAGGGGAGTCTCTAAGCTCTTTCAAGAACAGTGAATAAGAATGAAAGCAAATGTCAGCGAAGTCTCGAACTACTGTGCAGCTTCCTTTGATAGTATCCCAAGTTCCATCCTAGAATTTCAAAAGGTGGTGACATTTGAGCAACAGTAGAGCAGAAAAAAAAAAATGTAAAAAATAGTAGGAAATGAAAGGGCAAATTGAGGGTTTACCACAATGCAGTGGAAGAACTTATTGGAGTCATCATCATGTCTGAAAGCCTCAAAAGAAGAAACCCAAGGAGTAAAAAATCCATATCCAACTCCCACAAGAACACTAGCAACTATGCTTAAACCCAACCAGATACCAAATAAGGCCGGCAGAGCAAAAAAGAAAGCGAGTTTTAATGGCGGATCAATCCTGTTGGTCCTGTGAACAAAAATACAATTTTCTTTAAAGAAAAGAAAAATAAGAACAAGACCAAAAAAACAAAAAAAAAACTTTAGATACGACATGATCGCACTCCACAAAAGAAACAAAAAAATGAAAAAAGAAAGATTTGTAGACAGTTCATACTTGACAAGGGCATAAACTGTCCAGACAACATGTGCAGGGAAGAGTCCCAAAATCACTGCAACATTCCCTATTATCAGTAATAGACCAGCAATCGGACCAACCAACAAACCTGCAACACGTTGAAAACATGATCAGCCCACCAAAAAACAAAACAAAACATAACCATTAATTCAAACAACGGAGAAGGCGTGAAACTCTGGATTTAACAGAAACAGAAGGGAAAAAAGAAAGAGAGAGAGAAACAAACTTTTGAGAGCACCCAAAAGAAGAGCAGAGCAGAATGCAAATATCACGTACACAGACCGCAAACTATCCCTCAAATTGCCCGGTATCATGTTTCATAAACACCAAAATTCACAAAAGTTAAACAGAAAGAAAAGTTGAGAAAAAAAAAAAAAAAAAAAAAGGAAGAAGAAGGAAAAAATTTTGAAGCTTCGTCAACAAGATAGCTCAGAAGAAAATTGGGTTTTTTGATAAAACAGAGGATTCATAAGAAACAGGGAAAAAAGCTCGGGTGCAAAGGACAAAAACTAGATTACAGAAGGTCTGTGGAGTCTGAAACCAACCAGCATCAAACAAGAATGACAAAGGAGACAAAAAGGAGAAGGAAAACTCCTTATGACTGCGATTTTTGTTTGTTTGATTACGAAAAAATTTCGTGGATATATTCAAATATTTTCTTGATTGAAGAAATATATTAGTTGAGTCATAATTATAAATCATATTTTAAATTTTTACTTATATATATATTTGAATTGCAACTTCAGATATTTGCGGTTGATGTTAATGGAAGTATCATATGAGAAGTCTTCTTTCACTAAACTATATTTCTCCCAAATATAATTGAATATGAATATGAAAATGAATACAACATTTACCATAATATTGGGTTTGCTCCTTTTTTAAGTCCCACATCGAATTAGAAAGAAAATGAAGAAAAAAACTTTTCTTATAAAAGAGAAGTGAACCTCTTAAATTAAATACATCATTGGATTTATTGTATATTTGTATCTAAAGGAAAAACTTTTAGAAATTAATTATTTTTAACTTTATTTGCTGTATTGGTTTTTCTCCTAATTTGGGAAGTTTTTGTATTTATGTTTATGTTTCTTAAATTAATTTGGAAGGGAAAGGCAAAAATAATTAATATGAATATAATATATATCTAATGCCCTTTCTAAACAAAGAATAAAATAATTGTATGGTATAATACCTATAATAATGTCTTTCTAATAAAAAGTAATATTTAACAAAAAATTACCTAATTTATGAATGGAGGAATGGATGATTATGTGTATGTTATATATATCATAAAAATAATATCATTGTCTTAAACAAAAACTATGGCAAAAAAATCTCAAAATATATATTAATTACAGTTATTTTATTAGTAATTTTTAAAAATAATTAATTTAAAATAAAAATAATATAATATAATTTTATTGGAACAATTGAAAAAAAAAACATGCGAAGATTGCGGTCAAATTGCTCCTTTTATTCTGCTTATAAATAAAATTGAAATATGATAGTGATTTAACGTGGAGGGTATTGTTTTACATTCCGTGTGGTTTTTAAAAAATATTAAATATTATTATATTATTTTCTAGAAACATTTTTCAAATCAATTGTTGAATTGATATAGCATTGTATTTTTCCTCTCTCTCTCTCTTCAATTTAAAATTTAAAATTATATATTATCTTATCTTATTTTATATCCCTTTTTAATTTTATGTATTTACCATAAAATTTTCACATCTTTTAATGTTAAAATGTATGTATATTATGATTTTTTAGTATTAAGTATTTGACTAATTAAAATTAAGTTGTGCTTGCGCTTATAATCATTTGAAGTTTTGACACCGCCATTAATCGGTCAAAGTCAAACAAAAATAGTGATTACATTGCTTATCTTTTTAATGTCAGACCAAAAAATAATTTATTTTATATTTATGGTTGGATTAATAAATAAAATAAAATTTAAAACTTAAAACAAATAGGAATAAACAACATATTTTATTTATAAAGATCAACTTGAGGTGTATCTTTCTTCGCAATAATAAAAATAATAATATTTTATTCTATGTGAGTTGATAATGAATTTTCTTTAAATTTTAAGTGACGTTGGAGTTTAAACTTCTACTAAAGGGCTCAAATGAGATTAGTTTATATGTGGATTTGAGTTAAATGTGTCTTCTCATAATTTGAGATAAGTTAAAATAGTTTGAAGAATTCAAATAGTCATGAGGACTGAGGTCATATATGATATAACGCTGCTTAATGCTGAAGTTTTGGTCAGAGGCGACTCTAATAAATTTCATTATATATTTTAAAAAAATCCAATCTGCTGGCTGCTAATTTCAATAATAATTATTAGTCTTGTGAGCTAACATTTTTTTTTTTTTTTTTTTTTTTTTGTTGTGGTGTCTGAGTTGACCCGAATAATCTACACCCGAATCTAGCAGCATAATAGCTCGTTTGACAGCACTAAGGCTATGAATAAGTGTTAAACTCTCAACCTTAAGGTTGAAAGTGTGGGTGATGACCACTCACTTGACAGCTAACACTTTATTTAGTAGCATTTTTTTGAACGAAAAGAAAAGACAAGAAGCCCACCAGGCTTGAAATTGGGTCAAATGGCCCAATATGTTTGGGATATCTGCTTCTTTCTTATTTGTATTAATTAATTTTAAATTTATTATTTTTATTTCGACAAATTACAAAATTTGACATTTTTCTAAATGGAATGATATATATATATATATATATTTATTTGGTAGCTTAGGTGAGTGTCTGCGGTTCTTTGTCTGAAAATCATTCACAACAATGTATGTATAATATTTTGAAAGAATTTAAGAAATAAATTTATTTATTTTAATTTTTTTTTTGTTTTTGTTTTAGGAATTTAAGAAATAAATAATGAATACAGTTGCATGATATTAATTAATTATACGATTATAAGATAAAAAAAATTTAACCAAAAAAAAGGGAAATAGACAATGTTAAATGAAGGGAATATATGTAAACAAAATGTAATGATAACGGAATACGTCAGTTGCACGGCTGCGGGTCAAATGGGTCATAATAGTCGCAGATGGCCTTGAAACTTGAGGTTTCAGTCACCGGCCAAACCCATCCTTAAAATGTACAAACAAAAAATAAAATAAAATTGAATACTACAAGTTTAAATTTTTATATATATATATATATATATATATATATATATTTCGATTTTTCAACTATGTCTGAGTAATATTTTGTTTGGACAAATAAAACTTTTTTTTTTAAAATTATTTATCCAAATTTATTTTTATTTTATTTGAGAATTAGAAGAAATAAAACAGACTAAATGATTACTATGTAATGAAAATGGGTTGAAATTTAAAAATAAAGGAACCAAAGGGATGCAATTAGGTGATGATTTAAACATACTAGATCAAATAAATTGAAATTAATTATTTATTATCTAATAATGGAAATAAATATATATATATATATATATATATATATATATATATATATGGACTAAACTAAAAAAAAACTCCTATAATACATTTTTGAGTAATTCAAATCTTTCCTTCAATATTCTACTCAAATTTCAGACAAAAATATAAAACGAATTAGGTAATAATTATTAAAAAAAAAAAAAAGACTAAACAGAAAAAAAGGTTAAAAAAATTAGGGGAAAAAAAAAATAAAAGGAAAAAGAAAGGACGCATTAGATGCAGTTGTTTGTTCGCCCCCACGCACAGCATCCAAATCCCCCAGGCCAGGCCAGGCCGGGCACAGGGCACGGATTTGTTTCCTTTCCCTTTCTCTCTTTACTCCTCCGTTCATTGCTTGCTTCTTACATTCAAAAGTTGTAATAACTACTAAATCTGGGAGGGAACAAACAAATTTCTTTGATTTATGGTTGTTAGCTTAGAATTGTCAGTCGGTAAGATATGAGATTGAAGATAAAGCAAGTTCAGCCTAGTCCAGATATCCAAAATCAAGAAATTCATTTTGATCCTGATTCCATGAAGAAAGAAGTTGAGGAGGAAGAGGAGAAAGAGAATGGCTGTGGATGGCTAATCCCTGAGGAAAATAACTCTAATGAATCTCCCGCTGATTTATCTCCCACCACTTTTTCTGTTCCCCTGAATCTGGTCGGGTCTCTTCTTTCGACTAATTTTGCTTCTGTATTTCTCTACCGAGTCTTATTTCTTTGTAGATTTGCTGAATTGTTGTCAGATCTGGTTAACTATGGACAGGGTAAAAGAAAGAGGAAACCCAAGGAATTGATTGATGAGGTTTCGCCAATTATCATCAGGCGGAAGCGGAAGAAATCCACGAATTATAAAATTGACCAGGTCAAGATGCAACCCTTGTTTTTTTCTCTTTTGTTTCTGACGTTTTAATTTTAGAAGTTTTTCCCCTGGAAATGTCTTTCTTTAACAAGATTACCCCGATACCTGTTTTCCACTGTAAATGTAACCAATTCCTGATGCATTTGGGCAAAGGTTGGAATTTTTCTTTTTCCTCGTGAACTCCGTTTGCTGGGTTTTCTTCATGAATCTTAGCTGCGAAGAACTTGCTAACCATAGCTGGTTGATTGCATGGATTTAACTGGACGCGATGTGCCCTATATTCTTGGAAATGCACTGGTCTGTTACTTACAGCAATTTTTAGCCGGCGGAAACCTGGAACTATTTGAGTTGGTTTTATGCACTTGTTAAGCATTGGAAAACTTGGAGAAAGGATTTCTGAGAGTGCAAAGTTTCATCTCATTCAACATGAAAAGGGCAATTAGCATTTGAAGAATGGTTGGTTATTGTGTAAATCCCAAAGGATACAGGAACTTGCATTTTCTGTTATTGCCTGTTTTTGGCCTTTTATTAACAAAGATGCTCAAATTGATATTGCACTTCTCATGTTTATACTGATATTTGCTTTTCAAATCTCTTTGCTTTCGTCTCCCTACACAAGTCTTTCAGGTCCAATAAGCTTTAGAAGAATAGTATATAACAAATTCATTTGGGAATCTTGCTAGGGATGCTGGGTAACTTCCACCATTGATCCATCAAAAAAAATTCTATTTTTCCTCTTTTCATCTCTTCTTAAGTTTGATTCTTGTACATATATGGCATTTAATGAAGTGGCTTGGTCCTGGCTTGCAGTTCTATAAACTATTGTTTTATTTCTTGTTGCATTCAACTGAGATTCTTACTTAATAGTTTTATAATGATGGGGTTTTAACAGGGAATGTCAGGTTTTGTCAGAAGTAAGTCGAGGTATTTTTCTAAATTTCTGAAGCTTGTTCTTTGGAACTTCCTGGTTTTTTGTTTTAATGTTTAAACTAACAATAACTCATTTCTTAAAACGGTGCAGTAAAGGACAAAAGTCTGCAGGTAATGGTCATTCAGTCCCACTGAAATCACCTACCATGATTCGAGCAGAGGAGGTTTTATCAAGTCTAGGGAATGAATATCCTCGTTTTGTAAAGTTGCTGGTTAGATCACATGTTGCTAGTTGTTTTTGGATGGTAAGAGTTGTTTCAAACAACTTGATTTTTACTCTTCAATAACTAGCATAGTATTAGGCAAGGACATATGTTTAAACCATTACCTCTTTCTGTGCAGGGTCTGCCTGTGCCTTTTTGCAAGGCACATTTGCCCCGAAAAGATACTGCAGTTATTCTTGAAAATGAAAGTGGGGAACAATTTGAAATCAAATACATTTCAGAAAAGACAGGACTGAGTGCAGGATGGAGGAAATTTGTAGCTGCACACAAATTGGTCGAGGGTGATGTTTTGATCTTCCAATTAATTGAACCTACTACTTTTAAGGTGCGACTTAATCTTTATCCTCATCTTCCTTACTAAGAAGCATGTATTATTGATTAATTCTGTAATGGACTTAAATATCTCAAAATTTACTTTCTGTTATTCCATCGGAAGACCGACCTCATATTAACTTTTCTTCCATATTTCTAAAGAGTATGATATGCATGTAGAGTTCTTCTCTGTAATTTCAAAACAATGTAAAGCTTTATTTAAAATATAATTGACACCTTGCACCTTTTATATAATTGGTGATGAATGAAATCTCTTCTGGAGGGTTTTTGTTTCTCTCTTTATTTGTGAAAGTGTGGGGAGTGGCGGGCTAGAAGTCTAAAAAAATATTGATACTGTTATTTGAGAAATGCAACCAGAAACAGCAGGAAAGATGTCTTACTCTAACCATGTTTTGGAAACCTACCTTGTGAAGATGGGATTGTCAAAGCACCAGTTGAAGTTCCCACTAATATGACTGCTTATATCTAGGGGATATTAGTGGAGAATAATGTGATATACTTCATGTTTTCATGGCGAAGAAGCTATGCATTATGCAACTTATTCTAAATGTGTGTCTCTGGTTATATCGTGGGTTATTGTTTAGTAGACATAGCAACGTACTGGGTGTTAAACTTGTTGTTACATGACCAAAATACTTGAATAAAGTTGTTCAAGACATTTCACTGGGTTAAGCAATTAGTAATGTTCTGTGAGTTTGTACTTGCCTTCCTCTACCCACAGTTGGTAATAGTTATGGTGAGTGAGATTCCTATGATTATGCAAATCAAAAAAAAAAAAAAAAATTATGTTTCAGGTATTGGTGATAAACATGTCCAGTATCCATGTTTTTTTTGTTCATACAGCTTGGCTATTACTCAAATCCAATGTGGTCAATAAGTATCCTTGCTTCATGGTACCTTTTCCTTATTTTTTCCCTTGCTTCTAATACATGCCAACCTGCAGGTGTACGTGATAAGAGCTAATGATTTGAATGAGGTTGACGGTGCTCTTAGCCTTCTAAATTTGGAGACGCTTACTAAACAAAGTGATGCAGGTTAGTAGTCAATTATGTGGTCAGTAACAAAACTTTTTCATATGGCGATCTAGAAGTTTCTTTACTAACGCAACTTGCTGGTTTGACTTTGAAATATTGTATGAAATAATAAAATAGAGGGAGCAATGGCTCTTAAAAACAAAAAGAAGCGTCCAAAATCTCTTCCCCTGACGGTGGTGCAAAAGAAGAAACAGAAAGCAGGCTTGTCTAGATCAATAGTACCCCATATGGGGCAATTTGAGGAACACTCGGGGAATGACAGTGACGAGGTTGCATCAGAAGTACTGGAGAGCACCAAATTCTCTGGGGATTCTGTACGCTTTAGGGACATTAAAAGGTTTGAGGACTTCCATATTACGGTGAATGGGGTATGCATAGATTCTGAGCTTCCTGAACATGTAAGAAGAAAGTACTATGAGCTATGCTGCAGCAAGGATGCTTTTCTTCACGAACTCTTTCTCCCTGGTCTCCACTGCAAGTTAGCTGCTGGAATTATATTTGAAGCTGTTAATACTACAGATGCAATAAAATCTTGCAAGCTCACCACCTCGCGAAAGGAATTTGAAAAATGGGAGAAGTCTTTGAGGTCTTTTGAACTTTTGGGGATGAATGTTGGATTCCTAAGAGCACGTCTGCACCGGCTGCAAAATCTTGCTTTTGATTCTGAAGGTGCCCTGGAAACAAAGAGGTACTGGGAAGCTAAAACAGCACGTGCTCGGACTGAAGACGAGATAAGGAATCTTGAAGCAAAACTTGTGGAATTGAAAGAAGCTTCTGGTAAATACGACGCTGAGATTGAAATGCTGAGATCAAAAGCTGAGAGCTATGAGTTAATGTTCCAGGAAGAGGTCAATGGTCCATGGTAAATGAACCTAAAAGTTTACTGGACATGTTGTAGGTTAAAACTGAAAAGTATTACTGTAGGTTTAAAGAACTTAGTATGATGTAATCTTTAATGTTTTTCTTTCTTTTTCTTTTTCTTTTTTTTTTTTTTGTTATACATGAATTTCTACTAGATAGCGTTTATGAGGTAAGTGACTATGAGAAAACTGCTGTCGTTAACAAACAGTGCTCTACTCTTCCTCTCTTCAGACCCTTCCCTTAGGGCCTTCTTGTCCTGAAGGGTTGGTTTCTGGATAGTTTGTTCACATTTAGAGGGAAAATCTGTTAATTAATACTTTTTCAAGTGTAATTTAGAGAGAGAAAGAGGGCTTCTGATTCTTGTTTTCCTTGTTGCAGCATTAGACATAACAAGGAACGCTGTTTTCTCGGTCTGTTTCTTGTTTTCTAAGCTTTGTCTTAAAAACATTGGTATGTATGCATGTACAAAAATGTCTTTTTTTGTATTAAACCTCGTATTCTTAGACTAGATTTTACTGCAGTTCGATTCTTTAACAAAAATTAAAGAATCGGAGTGCTGGTTTTGTTTCATGTCGTAGCTTGCTGTAGTTTGCATTGGCTTCTAATTGTTGAAAGATTGTGCAGCAATTTTAAATCCTTTTTCTTTAGTGGTAACCACACATGTGTATATATATATATATATATATATATATATTTTCAATTAAAAAATACTTTAATTATGTTTTTTTTTTAAATGTCTTTGTAAGTAAGTCTTGTTTTATCAAATATACAAATATTGGACGAGTTAGCATAATTATGTACAATTAATATCAATTTCACTAATGAATAGAAGCGTTTATAAATTGGAGAGAATTCAATTATCAATATGAGGAAAAAACTTGGAAAAAAAAAGAAAAAGAAACCCACCAGTCATGAACGGTCTAGGAAAGATTCTCAAGATGAGAGAGAGAGAGAGAGAGAGAGAGAGAGAGAGGAAGCAAACAAGGGAGGGGTGTGCAGGTGGGGAAGAAGGAAGACGAAGAAGGAAAGTTCTTGGAATGGCTTTCTCCATGGGGACCTGACAGGAATTAGTAGTAGTAGTAGTAGTACTTGACTCTCTTCTGGCACTAAACCAGATATACGTTGGAATGCATTTGCGCTTTGTCAGATATATTTATTTTACAAGGTTGTGTTTCTCAATATATGTATATGTATGTTTATGCACAGTCTCAGCTGTGGCCTAGCTAGCTGTCATGTTGACTGCCATTTCCAGACTTTTACCCCTTCTCCTCTCCTTTCCCAGTACTACTCCATTAATTCCCTCCTGACTGCTCTTTCCTTTTTTCTTGTAAAAAAACAAGGTATCATGTCATCCTTCATCCTGTTTGATCAAGAAAAAACCTAATGGAACATGAATGAAATGAACAAAAGAAATTCAAAGAAAAAAAAAAGAAAGAAGGTAGTAATTAACCCAATCAACTGCAAAACACTTTCTGTACAGAGAAAGCAGCCGAAACAATCATTAAATCTTCTTCTACGAAGAATTGCAGAAGGATTGAAAAAAAAAAAAAAAAAAAAAAAAAAAAATACAAAAACCAAATTCTAAAATTCTAAAAATAAATCAAATGCAAACTCCTCCACACATGGAATTCTAACTTGTACACCACCACACCTCAGAGGTACAAAGAACTACTACAAGTCAATTCCCAGTCTCTGTTTTCCTTCCATAAAAGAACAAGAAACAAAAAAAAAAATCATTCTATTATTTCAAAACAATGATACAGATTCGACCCTTACTTCACTACTAAAATCGGAACTCAAAATTTTTGGATCCTGACCCGCCATCGTTCTGCCAAAGAAAAAAAAATGAAATACACATTTTCAGGTTTCGGAAAACAGAATGCTGCGCAACTGCCCGGTCGAACCGCCCATATAGCAGTTTAATATTAGTAAGAAACGAAAAGTGATACGCGGAGAAAGTTTAGGTTACCTGAGAAGTTTTGGTATCGTGAAGGTGAAGGGAAGCAGAAATGGACCTCTTATCACCAGAAGATGTTTCGGTCTTGTCAATCTTTTTAGATCCAATATGAGATTTCTTCAGGCCTAAAAAGCCCTTCCACTTGGTGGAAGAACTCTTAGGAGGCCTCAAAGAGGAATCATGGTCATGGTCGTCTTCAACCATAAGCTCTTCCCTGAGAGTAGTCTTCTGATGATGAAACTGATTGCTCGAGCTTTCTTTCAAAGGTAACAACCTTCCTTGGGAAAAGAGCTCGTCGGCGCTCATCATGGAGTAGTTAGTAACAGAGAACTCGAAATCCGAGGAAGAAACGGGAGCATCACGATAACTTCTCATCACCTGATTCTGATGATGATGATGAGAATGGGAATGGGAGGCAGAATCGACGAAGTCATTGGAGAAGGAAATCCTAGGGCTGATGGGAGGAGGAGGAGGAGGCCCTAGGTTTTTGTGGTCGTTGTTTTTGTTGTACATGTCTAAGCATGCCATGGAACACGGAGAGTAAGCATTAAGGTAGTTTAGAAAAATCGTTCCGAAGAAGCTGAGTGTGTGAGTGAGATACTGGCAAATAATATATACTAGTAATTATTATATATATGTTTATCCAAAAAAAAAAAAGTAATTATTATATATATATATATATATATATATTCAAAAGGGACCCTAAACACTGTTACTACTTACCCATGTGTTCATAGCAGAGCAAAAGATCCCTTCTTTTTTTTTTCCCTCTCTACCCTTCAATATATAATGCCTCCAAAAACATATCCTATTTTATATATATATTGTCTGTCATCTTGACTTATGATTCCTAATACTATTTTTATTGTTTTGAAAAGATATATCGATTCTTACATATTTTTAAATATTTTTAAAAATATTATATATATATTCTTGTAATTAAAAATACTAATTTTTTAAAACAATTTGATATTCTTTTGTCGTTAATGTAACTTGAATTTATGACATTTCAAATTAGGTAAATTGGTCAAATTCATCCTTTACATTATAAATTTTTTGCGATTTCATCCTTTTTTTTTTTTTTAAAAATTTCATCCCTTACATTATAAATTTTGGCCAATTTCATCCTTCTCTTTTAATTTTTTTCGGTCAACCGTTAGTCAACTGTTATTTTAAAAAAAAAAATTATTTTCTCAGGGGTAAAAATGTCATTTTACTATTTTTTTTTTTTTAAAAAAAAACCCAAAACCATAAAAATTTTAATTTTTCTTTTAGTTTGACATGACAAAAAAAAAACCAAATTGGCCAAAAAGGTCCCTTTACATTATAAATATTTTGCGATTTCATCCCTTTTCTTTGTTTTTGGAAAATTTCATCCCTTATCTTATAAATTTTGGCCAATTTCATCCTTTCGGTTAATTTTTTTTGTCAACTATTAGTCAACTTGTATATTTTAAAAAAAATTTTTTTTTCTGAGGGGTAAAAATGTCATTTTATTGTTTAAAAAAAAAAACTAAAACCTTAAAATTTTTAATTTTTCTTTTAGTTTGACATGACAAGGAAAATTATCAATTTTAAAAATATACTTAATATCATATATTTTGGTCAAAAATATCTTTTATATTTTTTTATTTATATCAATTTTCAAAGATTTTAAATGCTATTATATTAGTTATTTGGAATCACTTTTTCACTTATTAATTTGGCTTGTTAAATAAAAATGGACATACTTAGAAATAAATTTGTCATTTACATATATTTTTTCTTTAAATTCTCCCTCAAAATATCTTAAAATTATAAAAAAATTGAAACTCCATTTATTAAAAATATTTTAACAATCGTAATATTTGTTTGCAAGTTTTATATTAATTTGAAAAGTAAATAGTTAAATTTATATATATTTATTTATTAATATTTGGTTTGACATGTTTGTCAAACTAAAAGAAAAATTAAAAATTTTAAGGTTTTGGTTTTTTTTTTTAAACAATAAAATGACATTTTTACCCCTGAGAAAATAATTTTTTTTTAAATATACAAGTTGACTAATAGTTGACCAAAAAAAATTAACAGAAAGGATGAAATTGGCCAAAATTTATAAGATAAGGGATGAAATTTTCCAAAAACAAAGAAAAGGGATGAAATCGCAAAATATTTATAATGTAAGGGACCTTTTTGGCCAATTTGACTTTTTTTTTTGTCATGTCAAACTAAAAGAAAAATTAAAATTTTTAAGGTTTTTGGGTTTTTTTTTTAAAAAAAAAAATAGTAAAATGACATTTTTACCCCTGAAAAAATAATTTTTTTTAAAAATAACAGTTGACTAACGGTTGACCGAAAAAAAATTAACAGAAAGGATGAAATTGGCCAAAATTTATAATGTAAGGGATGAAATTTTCCAAAAAAAAAAAAAAAAGATGAAATCGCAAAAAATTTATAATGTAAGGGATGAATTTGACCAATTTGCCTTTCAAATTATAAGTGAAACTATTAGTAACTAAATTATGAATGCAATATTATAAGTTCGATATTGATTATAAACTTATATAAGAATTGAGGTCTTATTCTAAATAAGAGTTATTATGGACAAAGTAAATTTAAATTAATTAAAAAAATAATAATAAATATAATAATTTTTAAAAAAATAAAGGAGACGGAGCAAAGTGCAATTATGTGAAAGAACAAAGGAGCAATATTTTTGGACTACTCAGTTATGATGTGACGGTTATTGGCATCCGTTGAGTGTGTTTTCATTGGCTTCAAAAAAAAAAAAAAAAAAAAAAAAAAAATCTTGGTAAAGATTCGGACCAGGTGGTTTTGGTTTTATTCATTTAGACGGGAATGGAGAGAGAGCCAAATTGTCACTTCCTTCACGTTATTTGTGCTTATTGCTACACATTCTGTGCACACCTTTTGGACTCTTTTCATCCATACAAGAATTTTAACTTACAAATTCCCCTCCCAAAAAAAAAAGTATTCCTTTTTTGACCAAAAAATATTACTCCCATCACATCCTTAATTTTCTTCTGTTTTTTTTTTTTTTTTTTTTTTTTTTTTTTTTTTTTTTTTTTGTTTGAGTTGTTGTTCCACAAGAGATGACTACTTGGCCCCCGTCGGTCAAATATGATTTGAAATCCATCCAATCATAGACTCTGCATATTAACTGACATCACACTTTTAATTCAATGGAGAGAGGATATATATATATATATATATATATGTATAAGCGACATTAATACGAGGACAACAAATTAATGTAAAAATTGGTGGCAAGGAAAGATGAGTAAAAATGGTGGAGATGTATGTACCTCAGAATTGATGGTGGCAGTAACAGTTTCCCATTGCTGTCCAACTGTAATAAAGCTGTCGTATTAGTATTAATAAGAAGGAAGAATGGGAATCTCCTAACCCGGCCGAATTGAATATTAGAGATTTGAGCTTTATTTATTTATTTAAATTTTAAATTTTTGTTCGAGTTAGTTAGATTATTTATTCGTATAGCTCGAATTTGAGCTCGTATTCGCTTGAGTTTGAACTTGAATTCAAATTTATCTAATTCAAAAAAAAAATTTAAAAAAATTCTTATTTGTTCACAAACGCTTGATTATGATTACAAATAGTATTCGAATAGGTTCAAAAATAATTTAAATTCAATTTATTTAATAAATGAATGAGCTCAAACAATTTTATTTGTTTACAATTATACTTACAACGCACCAACTATGGTGGTGGCAGCAGCAGTTCTGGTGTGGAAGCGCCAGAATAGCTAATGGAGGGGTGGGGGGCAAAGTTGGTTGACTGAGCTTTGACTATATCTGATTAGGGAAATTGTGGTTGAGCTGGCGACACCGACGCATCACATCTGGGACCACTTGATTTGGATGATAAACAGAACAAAACCAAACAAAACAAAAAGGATTGTAATCCAAAACCTTTCATAGTAAAACAAATACAGATACGAGGAAGAGATTATCTTATGTTAGCTTATGTTTATAATCAACCAATCAAAAGAATTTTCAAAATTTATTTTTTTATATATATATTTAAATATAATTTAAATTCACAATTTATTATCAATTAAATTATATTCTTTTTTTAAAAATATATATATGCGAAGTCTTCATAGAAGGGTTTTGACGATGAAAAGTCCTACACATTTCTTTTCTGTATTGGGATTTGGATAACACTTATTATTATTATTACAAGATCGAAAGTGGAAGACAGACATATATATATATATATATGTATGTATGTATGACTCAAATATTAAATAGTTGAATGATATAAGGACAATAATAATAGTAATAGAAAAACAGAATTGAAAAAATTAAATGTTGGTAATAAGATGGGGAAGATTGCTTCTTTTGAAATTCCGAAGCAGGGTCTACATAGTTGTTATTCACATGTTTTCTCTACTTTTGTCACTTTTTTTTTTTTTTTCCCCCGGTTCAACGAAGCTTTGGTCCGACTACATTCGAATCCGACCCAACTCGAGCATTTAACTATGGTAGGGGAGTCTCCCAACAAGAATTTTCTACATTCACAGGGTCTCGAACCCGAAATCTGCTTAAGTGGAATCAAGCCGCTTACCACTTGAACCAACCCCGTTGGTACTTTTGTCACTCTTTCAATTTTATGTTATATTCTATACAAAAAAAAAAAAAAATACACTTTTTTATAATATATATACATAATTTGATGTCTTATAGTAAAAAATATTAAAATATTCTTTAACTATATATTTATTTTATAAGAATAATAATAATAATATCTATGAATTGTAAAACATTATATGATACATCTCCATATCAAATCAAATGATAAGTGAACGTGTAATGTTATATAAAAATTGACTTAAATACACTTATAATTAACTCAAATTTATATATTTTAATGTAGTGAATACAATACAAGTTAAGTAAGTTTAGGAAAGAAAAAGGTAAGATGTTAGAGTTGATTCAAACAGGGAAATTGAAAGCTTTTGGTATATATATTAAAAAGGCAGTCTTAAAGCTCAGCTTTTTACAGTGATCAGAGAAGTCAGAGTTCTTCAACAAGTGAATAGGGTTGGCGGGTCCTTCCCTTCTGGAATTTCATCCGTACCACTCCCTCCAATTTTTCCAAACATTATATATTTTTAATTAAATGGCTAATCTGTTTTTTATGTATATATATATATATAATATTAATACCAAAAAAAAAAAAAAAAAAATATATATATATATATATATATATATATATTTTTCAGAGGGATAGGAAGCAACGTTACTTTGAAAGTTGAAACATAAACGACAAAAGATGGTCATATATATATATATATATAGAAAAAGGAGGAAGAAGAAAAACCCCACAAGAAATGTAAAAGAAAGTTTCAATTAATAATATTCTCTATTATTGGGACGAGTCATCATGATCATGAATTCATCCATGTTAATGTATCCATCGCCATCAGCATCCAATCCACGCACAATTTTTGAACATGCGTCCAAGCTTGACTTTTCTCCAAGCCTACTCAACACCTCAAGCAGCTCTTCTGGGCTTATTTTTCCATTTCCATCCACATCAAACACTTTGAATGCATTCTCAATATCTCCATTAATCGTACTTTCCGTGTTCTCATGAATCTTCACGAACTCTTCGAAATCAATGAATCCATCTCCGTTGGAATCCGCCGCCTTAAATTCCTTCGCCCTCTCCGTTTTCGATGTTTTGGCTCCGCCGCCGCCGCCGCCCTTGCCCATCATGATTAATTCCACCGCTGACTTGTATTCCTCTTGAGAAATCTTCCCGTCTCTGTTCGTGTCGAATTTGTCGAAAATGATCCTCATCTCGTCTTTCTTCACACTACTAGGTCGACGGAATTGGAAAATCCTTCCCACATTTGACTTCTGATTCACTTTTCCCCCTTTCGGAACACCGCCGATGCCACCGAATCGGGTTTGGTTGATGGAGGAATTGGAGAGGTTTCTAGAAGTCCCGCGTTTAAAACCGAGAAAACTCGATTTGGACATATTCTCTGTACTCTGGTAAGGAGTAATTAAGGATTGGAATTATGTATGTATGTATTTATGTCTGAATTGCAAGTCCTGGTATAAAAGCCAAAGTTATATATAGATAGATAAGATTGCATTGCATCTAGAATTTGAAGAAATTTCTAAGTGGTGTGGACCTGAAAGGGAAAGAGAATTTGCTTCTCAATGGACAATTCTTGTTCTTCATAGATGCTACGTGCTCCTTTAATTAATCTCGTGTAATTCTTTGCATAATATGACCCAGAAAGTAGGGAATTCAGACAATACTTTTTTGGGCTAACCAGATTCTAGCTTTCACTGAGCTACTATTATCTTCAACCATATTCTATTCTATTCTTTTTTTTTTTTTTTGGTAAATCATATTCTATTCTATTCTATTTTTATGTAACATTCTTAATTTTAACAAAACTTGATAAAACATTTTAAATTCTATGTATACAATATTAGTATTAATATCATAAAGAATATTGGGATATATATAAAGAAAAAGTAAGAGATGCCTTGGCGTGTTTTAAGCACCATATCCACCACGTAGAATCTTCACAGAATTTGTGTCGTCTGCCTGCCTGCCTGCCTGTAACTGCAAAAAGTAAAGAGTACAAAACAAGAATGGATTCCGCAGCCGCTGCTGGGAAACATGGCAAAACCAGCTGCCAATTTGGGTCATTAGGGACGCCAACCATTCAAATTTTTGTTTATAAATAATTTGTAAGGATTAGTAGTCATTTATTAGCACGTATTTCAGTTCATGAAAAAATGTGATACATAGTATTCTGGTCCTTTATATCACAACCAGTGCATTGGCTAATGTAGCATCTCTCTTTTTTGTATTCAACCATTCAATTTTTTGCATTGGCTAATGTTAGCATCTCTTTTTTTTTTTTGTTTTCTTAATTTTTAGAGGCTAAAGTTTTATTCTATTTGTATGCAAATTGAAGATTCAAATAATATCATGACAAACATCGTCTGGAGAACGGAAAAAAAAAAAAGGAAAAACAAAAAATGCTGAGTCAGCATCTTGATTCCAATATGTATTCTCCAGGTGTATGATTTTCATGGGCCTCCCGAATTCCAATAAGTTCTCTAGCTCTATTTGCTTCCATTGTCCAGTCCGTTCCCTTAAGAATAATAAATACTGTAAACAGACCACATACAATCTGGGCTACAAAAAGGCCTAAACATAGGCCCAATAAACCTTTTCCAAACCCAAAGCCCAAAATCAACGCAAGAGGTAAACCAATCCCGTAAAAAGATCCCAAGTTAATAGTGACACCCAAAGTCGGTCTTGCGCTTCCTCTCAAGACCCCACAACCGGTTGTCTGCGGAAAGTTTCCGAGCTCGCAGAGGCCCACAACCGGCAGCACCGTTGCGGTTAAGGACAAAATGTCTTCATCATCAGTAAAAACTTTACCCCAAGATTTTCTAAGTGTCGCCATGAATGACACCGCAATGAAACTAGTTAAAACAGCGCAAGACAATGCTACCGTTGATGAAGTTCTTGCTCTGCCTGGATGGTTGCCACCCAATTCATTTCCTACCCTCGTCGAAACAGCAAAACTCAATGCCGATGGAAATATGTAAACAAGAGAAGTTGCTTGCAAGATGATTCCCATGGCGGCAACCACTTCAGTTGCATTGGTGAGTAATCCTGATAAGAGTATCATAAGTTCATACCACCACCATTCTAAGCAAACGGATAAGCAACTAGGAATTGCTAGGATAAGAATTGGCTTCCATTCTTGAAATGAGCATAATTCAGTGGATATTAACCCTTTCCAAGAATTTTTATGAACAGTTGCTGTGCTGCTAGAAAAGAACATGTAAAGAAGGAGGGTAGCGAGAAGGAAGAAATCTGTTGTAGATGTTGCCAATGCAATACCACGAATGCCAAGGCCAAGTCTGTGTACAAGAAAGTAAGTTACGGGTGCATGCAAGAAAAGAGCAAAAGTAGCACTTAACATAAGGGGAAGAGTAATGTTTTGTGCTCTTAGATGAATCTTGAGAGGGTTTATGAAGGATTGGAAAAGAAGGTCTGGAAAGCAAAAGGCAAGATAAGAGGAGGCAGTGGCTGATATATTTGGGTCTTGGCCGAAAAAGATAAGTATTGGTTCAATGTGTAGCCACAAGAAGGAAATGGGAATGGAAGCTGATAAAAGAATGGCTATGGTGCGGTGGAGGGTTTGACACATGAAAGACCATTTCTTTGCACCACAAGCTTGAGCTGAGATGCCTTCCATACCCATAGCTAAGCCTGAGATGATGGAATAGCCTGAAATGTTAGCTATACCATTTGCTAAAGAACCACCGGCTAAAGCCTCTTTTCCTAACTTTCCCATGAATAGAATTGATATAGCAGATTTTCCATACACGAGTAAGCCGGTAATGATCAAGGGAAAGGCTATGGTGTATAGATATTTTATCTCTTCAACCAACTGCTGAAATAAACAGTCAAAGAAATTAATTAAGGGAACAATCAATCAAGAACTAAGGAGTACGATGCATACGATATAGCTGACCTTCAAAATGGTTGGTCGGCTGCCATGATTTAGCAGTAATATTGCAGTGCTTTTGGGATTTGGAAGGCGAGTGCCAACCAGTAGAGGTGTGGAAGTTTCAAGATCCATGTCAGAACAGGATGAGCCAGTTACCTTACCACCGACGATGGGATGGGAGCTGATACATATCTTCTGAAGATGAGATGTCAACAATATACATATAAATATATATAATATATATATAGTAGAAGAAGGTCATGTGATAAAGAAATTAGAATTGATTGAAGATGGAGAAGGCCCTTGTCTTCTTTCGCTGGTCTCAAAGGCCACATCCATTTTACCACTGTTAGTTCCCCCTTTCCATCATTCTTTGCTGGCAATCCATGCATGCAAATGCCAAAACTTGGAAACTTGTCAACATATATAGCAGTAATATTCTGTGCGTCACCCACTTTCTCCTCTCTCTCTCTCTTTTTCCCCCCGTTTCCTGTTTTCCTTTTCACTTACTATTAAGAAGAGAATGTATAATGAGGCAAAATCTAAATCAATGCCTCTGGGACAGCATTAATTTACTAATAATATTTTAGTGTAACACTGTCATCTATCTTCGTGTTAATTGACTCCAGAAGTATTGGGAATTTAAGGAAGCTTGCAATTGCAGTCAGTTGCAATAAAAAAAAAAGAGAGAAAAAAAAAAACTTTAAACCCCCACGTGCATTCCTTACCTCTCTGCTTTACTGCCAAAGTAGCAGAACAACCTTTGTCTTTTGGAGAATTGTTTACTCCCATCACCAAATCAAATTTAACAGCTCAGGGTTGTCAAATCCGTTAAAAAAACAAGGTGGGAGGAAGGTGGTTGTCCAAATTTTTCTGTGAATTGCCGCCCTTAAAGCATTATCAATTATTACCAACTTAAAGCCGCCGATGACGTTTTCCAACAATTTAAACAACAGCCTACCTTGCCACTATCGGCATGAGAAGTATACAAATGCCCAGTTGAATTTCCTTTTTAACCTCTCTGAAATCTGAATTATTTTATTTTTCTCCACCCCCACCCCTTTTTTTTCTTTGTTGTCAAAGAGAGTGAAAATACACCATAGTAGATAAGGAAGTGAACGTTCTGTCACATACCTAGCAGGTGGCCTCCTAAGTGTAGTCTCTCTCCCGAAACCACCCAGCCAGGTCCCAACAGTGATGTATCATCCTCCGAAAGGTACCCAAGAAATAATGGTTTAACCTCCGTTTATACGCGCACCATATACTTACTTTTCTGTTGATGAGGCACGGAACGGAATTATCCCCTTCATTCACGCAAGTGAGGGGCCAGGATTATCCAAACTCTTTCTGTCCCCTTTCTTCCCATCAACTGGACAGGATGTTGCAGCAAAGCAGCATAAATATCTCTTGCTGTCATCCAAGAGGGAAAACAACCTACGGCTGGAAATGTGCACAGAAGACCAAATAGAATCACGTGAGCTTCATTTTCTCATGGAAACTGCAACCAACTTGGTGCTCGAATTGATAACGATATCCAACACATATTACTGAGACGAGGACCCCGGTCATCGTGCTCATTATACAATAAACATTGACAGGCCATAAATACAAGAAAGATAAAAACAAACATATTTCATAATAGCAACATATAACCCAGTAAGTTTCTATTTACAGGATAAAACTTTAGTTTAAATAGACAAAAGCATTTACTCAAAGACATGGCCATATAGGCTAAACATTTCTTTTTTTTAGCTTGTACGTGACACATGGAGACAGATTTTTGTCTTGGACAAGAACAGTGAATCCCGTTACATAGGAGACAGCAGTTTTGCCAACAAACAAACTTAAGGCCCTGCGCCAGAAAAAGCTGCAAAACCATGATTTTCTTCCTCTTCTTCTGCTTTTCCCTTCCCTTCCCTTCCCTCCCCCCAACACACACACACACCTTTTCAGATTCTCCAACCGTCACAATCCAAATCCATATTCCTTTGCATATCATACACATAAATTCTTAATATTTTCAATACGAAAAAGATACATACAACTACTTATTTCCTGTTCAAGCAAGTCTAACAGAGTAATTCAATTGGTCTTGCACTATTAACAGTGACATCCTAATATACTGAGCAGGCTTGGGGGATAAATTTTGCTTAATGCAAATTGATTTCTACTGAATATTGATTCATCAACCGACACCCTAGTTTGAGCACCAAAAAACTATCTTAAAATATCATCCAAATATGATGCAAGAAAAAGGCATATTATACCCCAAATGGAAACATGAGAAGCAATGGAGGAACCTCAGGTAAAATTATAAGATTACAGGATGATTAATTTCATAAACTCCACCATATTTATTAAAAAGAAAAATGTTAATGAATGTATCCAATAAAAATAAATTGCACAGAGCAGCAACACATTGAGATTGTAATGCTCCAAAATATTTAGAGCAATAACAAAATTGATTCCAAAACTGCATATCATATACTGGAGACCAAATCCTTTCAGAACATCTAAAGATAACTGTGGACATTACTGACATTTATTGGTGGTTTTCACATCAACAGAAGAATGCACCTAGTCCCAAACAAATTGATAGATATACACAGAATAATGTTTTAAGCAATATCATTATGGAGTTGTCACTTTTAGGTGTTAGGTTCATATCTTTCACTTTTTAGGAATTAACAACTGGCTAAATATCTTTCTTGTGTGAGCAAAATATCAAACTCACAACAAAGGAACTACACGGCCTGACAATAGTCCACCACTTGAAGAAAGGAAACCTGCTGCTCCTGTCTCTACAATGCAAAGTATGTGCCATGGTTATTTCCTAGCCCAGTCCAAAAGAAGTAGATGGAAGTATAATACATGTGGAAATATGATGCAAGTATATTGCTAACAACAAAGGTCTGGAGAAATATTGACAACTTCAAATAATGATAATCTGCAACTACTCTATAACAGAAGAATTATACTCAATTACTTTAATTGCTCAACATAAGTTCAAAATAGAAGAAAATTATCCTCTAAGATGGATATGATGAGTAGAATAACACAGAAATGGAAATATCAATTAGATTTTAAATAAGGTATCAGTATTTCTTTGAGCACCCACAGTAGTTAGTTGTGACTCTTATCCATTTAAAATCTTAATCCCAATAGGAGGACCATAACAAGAAATCAACATCTCATTCAATCAGATTCCAAAGAATGTAGGATCCAATCAACAAATGGTTGCCCATTCACAAGGTAAATTCTGGAAACTCGTGTGCAATTGAACCCCCACCTCATTATGAGGGAGGAAAACAAACATTGAACTTCATCTACAACTGTATATCATCTTGTTATCACAAATATAGGAATTAAATGTGACAATACACAATACCTTGATCTATTAAATCAAGCACAAAAACAAAGATATTAAAAAGTAACAAAAAAAAAAAAAAAGGAATACTTCACATAACAGCATTCCAGTAGCAAGTCCAGAGAAACTAAATAATGTGAAAAAATATTAGCAGTTTTTCAAGGAAACAACAGAAATCTAAATTCATGATGATACCTTGTCAGTTGCAACAGCATTAGTCAATTCCTAAGTGGCTTTTGAAAGTAGCTATCCTTTAGAATCACATCATCTCAAAGATCTGATCAAGAAACAAATCAGCTAAATCTTGTACTGAATAGCAGAGGTGTACATGAAAATATAAAATAGTGAATAACATTATTTGAATTTTAAAAATGATGGTGTAAGATAAATGCTATGGAAAAAAAGGAGGCACGATCAGAGCATTTGATCATCTAATATCTGCAATTACAAGTAAAACAATACCACATTGAAACATGCTATAACACACAAGACTAATTTCACTTTTCGAACAATGTATGCACAAGACAAACTTACATGTATTGGCATTTCGGCTATGATAAGACCACTGCTTTCTTCAACATTTTTGAGAGTCACAACTTCACCCCCAACCACCATGTTAATAACAATTCCATCTGAACATAAAATATCAAGGTCTAGTCAGAAATCCTTACCCATATCTGTGAACAAACCAGATAAACATCATCACATGCTTGCTTAACTCCCATATTGAAAGACCAAACATGCTATCTAGTTCCCCTCCCTCCATTTTTCCCCTCTTTATCCTTTTTCTTTTTTCCTTTTTAATAAAAGATTTGGACTGGATCAAACAACTTATCAAGGTATCAAGGTAAACCTGCTGCCAAACAAGTTGCCATGCGCCTCATATATGTTTCCTGCAGAAGAATACCAAATACAACCCATAGTTATAAGGATGCATCGCCAAAGAGATCGAATGAAAGAACAACATTAAAAAACTTCAGTAGCCATAGGCAAAAGAACATTAACAGATTTCCTATGAGAAAAAACAAATAGAAGTGAGAAAACAGATTTGGGGAAACAATGGTACAATTGTGTTGTTTCTGAATCAGTTAAAAGTGATTTTTCAACCAATTGTTTTGAAAACGTGATAGATTCTGCTTTTTCATAAATAATCCTTTTTGTGGCTCTTTAACTTTACTGAAAAAGATATGTATTGCTTGACATTTTACAAGAATGTCTCCAATTTTGCCCTGACAAACTGTCTTACACATAAATATTTGTCCACTTCTTCAAGGGCGTGATTGATCTTACTTCCCTCCAAATACTCCTTATGGCTCTTTAACTTCCCTTCAAAAGAATGTGTCAGATGCTTTTTAATTTGTTACATAACTGTTCTTATTCAACTTGGTGGTCTCCTAAATAAAAGCTCAAATTATAGGAAAGAGATTGTACATTGTGGTCCATATTAAGGATGTTTGAATACAAAATAATGGACAAAATTGGAAAATCTCTATGATGCTGTGACTATTTAATAGCCTTCGTTAAAAAGTAGAGTTGCATACTTGTTATGGCAAGTTTACAGCATCACTATTTCATTTTCTACAACAGTACACAGTATACACCTCCACCGTAATTCTTGATTGAAATGCTAATGTAGAAACACTAGTAATTCATATTACCTAAAGTATGCCTTTTAGTAGCAAAATGAAGGTACAAAGAGAATTCTTCCAATGCGAAACCCAAATGCAGCACATAGAAGTCAGATCCTCTTTTAAATTTCCCTTCTCTAATATGAAAACCACACCTATGTGCATAATTTGGTCCATGATGACGATAGGATATGAAAGTAGGGTGCCATTCCAACTAAAAGTAAAATATGCTTAGCTGAATTATATTCAGCTTAAAATTTCTCTGTACACTATAGGTTATAATACCCAAAGGTTCAAGAGGAAAAGCTTATATACAAACTAACGAAAGAATTAGATAAATGTGAGATTCTAAAATATACCTTCTTGGATGGTAGCTCATAATTAATCAAAACATGCCCACTAATAGGGGACTCTCCTGCATTAACAACCGGTAGACAACCATCCGTTACAATTATCATATGAGACTTATCCTCCCGTTTACCATCTTTATCTTCACTATCAGCAGCATATATGTTCCAACTCATTGTGGCTTGCCGAAACCTCTCGAAAATCAGCGAGCGTTCAGCTTCCGCTAGGTCACTGTACTGCAACACGCGCAACAGACAAAATTCATAAAGATTAACAAACCATGAGGATCAATACAGTAACTAAAAACAGCTCCCAATGAATGAAGTTCACCAGAAACGGGCAGAACAAATAAAAATAAATAAAATACCACAGCCGCAATATCAATAAAGGAGAGGTTGGAAACGGCAGAGCAGACAGCATCGAGCTCATCACGAGTACTGCAGCACACAACTATCGGAAGTGACGGACGACGGCAGGCCATGCTTAAGAGATCCACCAAAGTTTCCTGCAATTTCAAAATCACCAGTTACAAAATTTGAAACAAAAAAACAAAAAAAAAAAAAAAAAATTGAAGAAACTTAGTTGAATTATACAGAGACCATCTTGAACTGGTGTCTATCAACGGCAAGATAGAAATGGCGCTGTTGACTGCAAAACATAAACGGAAAAATAACCATCACTGTAATTCGGAATACAATTGGAGCAGACTGCAGGGAGGAGAAAGAACAATCGTGACATGCCTGAAACTGGAATTCGATGGAGAGGTTGACGGAGAAGTTTCGATTGAATCCATCCCCTCTGTTTACTGAAACAGAATCGAAGATTGCCCCTTCCTTCGTTTTTAATCTCATCGAGGATGGACACCGTTTCAGAAGGCCTTCCCAAAATTCGCTTGAAATTTGGGGTATTTTTTTTATCAAACTGACCCTTATATTTAGATAGTATACTTAAAATGGCCCAACTTTTGAAAGTGACATTTCTGGTCTCCCTCTGCGTTCAAAAATTTCATCCAATCTCCACAATTCGTTCAAATTCTTCAAATTTAGTACCATAACTTCTTACATGTGTCCTTTTCAACCACAACTAATAATTTACAATTTCCTTTATAAAATATTTGAATTTGATTTAATTATATTTTTAATAATTTTGTCCATTAATATTTCAAATTTTAAATTTTGTAGGAATTTGCTGATAATTCTAATTTGTTTATAAATATTATAATTTTATAATTTAATTATTTTTATATATATATATATATTATGTTTAGGAATAATGTTCTAATTTGTTTAGATGATAAAAAATATTTAGATTTGTTGTCATAAAAAATAAATGAATATTAACAAATTTAGTTACAATGTGTGTTATAAACACTATTTTTTTTTTTGGTGAATAAAATTATTTTTTTAAGTGTTATAAACACTATTAAAAGCATATAAACTAATCACCCACCAAAAAAAAAAAAAAAAAAACAAGTTAATATCAAGTTGTACAAAATTTAGAGTACACATAATTTACACTTCTTATGAATTTCACCTACAATTTATTAAACATGTAAAATTTTAATTCATATAAAACTTTGTTTATATAATTTTATATTCTAACATTAAAAATACCATTCATATCCTTACGAATTATATTTAATTAAGATAAATATTAATTTATTTATTTAATCGTTAGTTGTTGTCGATTTTTTTTTTTTTTTTTAAATAAAAACACATAATTTTATTCGAATTAAGGGGGCAAATTCGTAAGAGGAAACAAATTTTATTTGCAAGACGGGAAGTCCTCTAAAATTTCTTTCTTCACTTCCTCCGGGTGAGGCATTGAACATTAGTAGGGCTTTCATCTTCCGTCATCGTAGTAATCTTAACCGAGTTGTCGGCGAGGCGTACGTTATCGCTCTGCCGTCCCCTATCTTACGCCATCGCAGGTAACCTTCATACCCTACACTCATCTTCTACACAATTTTTTTTTTTTTTTTTAACCCATATCTTCGAGTCGATCGTTTTCTTACACATCCGAGCTCTAATTAGGACATTTGATCGCTTGCAAAACCTTCTTATTATTCAATTCGCGAACTTTTGTGTCAGTTATTCATTACAGTGATCAGTGTCGGAGCACTATTTTAAATTTCTGTGAGATCTTCTGTTATTGGGCAAAGTTTTTGAACAGTCCGGCTTTGGGATAGAAAGTGGGTTAGGGTTTTGATGCGTTTTACTGGTTGGGATCTGCAAGAGCAGCCTGAGGATTGGAACAGGGTTGTGGCAGTGAGATGGCCAATTCTGGCAGTGGTGCTGGGGCGAAGTTCGTATCTGTGAATTTGAACAAGTCATATGGACAGCCTTCTCATTCTAATCATCCATCTTATAGCGGCTCTTACGGGCAAGCCACTGCTATGGGTAGGGGCAGGGGCGGCACTGGCGGGGGCGGTGGAGGAATGGTGGTTCTATCTAGGTCTAGGGCTTCGCAGAAGCCTATGCCAAAACTATCTGTTCCACCCCCCTTGAATTTGCCTTCACTGAGGAAAGAGCACGAGAGGTTTGATGTTTCAGGATCTGGCAGTGGGTCGACTGGTGGTTCTGGGACTGGGGTTGGGACAAGGCCTGGTTCGTCTGGTATGGGATGGACCAAGCCTGTGTCAATTGGCTCTCAGGATAAAAATGGGAACCATGCTCCGGGGGAGCAGGGTGGGCATGCTGTTGACGGTGAGAATAGGGCTGGGGTTGCTTATACGCCACCTTCTGCTCGGTCAAGTGGTACTGGGGTCGGTGTTCCAGGTGCTGCTAGTTCTGCTAAATCTTTTCCACAGCCAGTAGAGAAGGCCGTGGTTTTAAGGGGCGAGGACTTCCCTTCTCTTCAAGCAGCCTTGCCTGTATTATCTGGAGCTGGGACAAAACATAAGGATAATTTGAACCAAAGACAAAGGCAAGTTTCCGCGGAGTCTGGTGACCAGCAGAGGGATGACAATCATTTCAATTCAACAGTTGATATGCGTCCACAGGGTCAGGCTTTGCGTCATTCAGTGGCAAATGGCTTGGCGGAGGATCGGGATGAGGGACATGGATCAGGTAATTCGCACAAGGTTAACAATTCTAGGAACGAAGATTACTTCCCAGGCCTGTTACCCCTAGTCCGGTTGAATCCGAGGTCTGATTGGGCTGATGATGAGCGTGATACAGGACACGGGTTTGGGGACCGTAGTAGAGATTTTGGGAATTCCAGAAGTGAAAATTATTGGGACCGAGATTTTGACATGCCTAGGGCTAGTGTTCTTCCACACAAACCAATCTATAATCAGCATGAAAGATTGGGTCTGAGAGACGATGAAACTGGAAGAAGTTTTTCCAGCGAGGTCTTTAAATTGGACCCTTATCGCAGGGATATAGGAACACCTAATAGGGAAGGCAGAGATGGAAGTGCATGGAGAAGCTCATCCATTCACAGAGACGGAGTAAATGCTCAAGAAGTTTCACGAGATAAGAATAACATTGGTACTAGGGTACCCAACAAAGATTTTCTGAAAGAGAACAGGTATATCCCACCACATACAGGGGATTTTTCTCAAAATAGTGGCACTTTCAGAAATCAGGAAACTACTTATGCAAGAAGGGATATGGGGCATGTGCAAGAAGTTCGACCTCAGTGGAATAATCGTGGGATTGGACGAGACCGATATAGTACTGACCAATCAAGTAGACACAGAGATAGCTTTCAAAATGTTACCATGGCAAAGTCTTCTTTTGTTTCTGGTGCAAAAATGTCCTCTGGAACTGATTCTGTTCTTGGTAGGGAGAAACAGTCTTTGTCAAAGACTGAGAGATCATATCTTGAAGATCCATTCATTGATTCTACTGGTTTTGATGAAAGGGATCCCTTTACTGGGAGCCTTATTGGAGTAATTAAGAGGAAAAAGGACACAGTTAAACAGACTGATTTTCATGACCCAATTCGAGAGTCATTTGAAGCTGAACTTGAGAGAGTTCAGCAAATGCAAGAACTTGAACGGCAGCGAATGATTGAGGAACAAGAAAGGGTATTGGAGCAAGCCCGGAGAGAGGAAGAAGAAAGACAGCGAGTAATCCGGGAAGAGGAAGAGAGGCGGCGAAGGTTGGAAGAAGAAGCCCGTGAAGCTGCTTGGAGGGCTGAACAGGAGCAGCTAGAGGCTGTTCGAAAAGCAGAAGAGCTGAAGATGGCTAGAGAAGAAGAGAAGAGGAGGATTATTCTGGAGGAGGAGAGGAGGAAACAGGCAGCTTATCAGAAGCTTTTGGAATTGGAGGCAAAAATTGCCAAGAGAGGGGCTGATTCTGGAAATACTGATGGATCAGTTTCTAACTTATTAGGCATGGGAAAAGACAAAGACGTCTCTAGCTCACAGGCAGAATCAGAGACATGGGAAGATAGCGAGAGAATGGTGGAAAGAATAACGGCTTCAGTTTCTTTTGATTCACCTCTCTTAAACAGGTCTTTCGACATTTCTTCTAGGCCCTATCCTACCAGAGAAGGCCCTTCTAGTTTTCTTGACAAAGGAAAACCTTTAAGTTCATGGAGAAGGGATGTTTATGAAAATGGGAATAGTGCATCTCCACAGCCTCATGTCCAGGAGATTAGTCATTTATCTCCTAGAAGAGATTCACTTTCTAATAGTAGGACAGCTCCTAGGAAGGAGTTATATGGAGGACCTGGATACATGTCTTCGAGAAATCCTGTAAGAGGAGTGATACAAGAGCCTTATGCAGATGAGTTTGGCCATCAGAAGGATCAGAGGTGGAAGTTTCCTGGAGAGTCAGAGTCATACAGTAGAACTAGGGATATGGAGTTGGAATTTCAAGATAATCCTTCTGAAAAATACAGTGATGTTGGATGGGGTCAGAACCAGTTTCGAGGCAATACTCGCCTCCCTTTTCCAGAGCGGCATTATCCGAACTCTGAGGGTGATGAGCACTATTCTTTTGGAAGATCACGATATCCCATGAAGCAGCCTCGTGTGTTCCCCCCTCCTTTAATATCCTCTACACAAAGGACTTCTTTTAAGGGTGCAAATGACTCCCCTGTTACTTCAGGATTCCTAGATAAGGATGACCTTTATAGTCATAAAGGAAGAATTGAATCCACTAGCCAAACAGGGTATTATACTGGTCATCAAGATATCGTTGAGCAATCTGAACTTGTGAATATAGAGAGTGAACTTACAATGGCAAGTGACCAGAAACTGAATAAGGATATGACGCAAAGATGTGATTCACAATCTTCTGTATCTGTTTCAAGTCCTCCTAACTCCCCTCCTCATCTCTCCCATGATGAATTGGATGAATCTGGGGATTCTCCCTTGCTATCTGCCAGGGAAGGAAATCAGGTTTCACCATCAGGTGAGGAGGAAATCTTAAATGACAATCCTGGGCAACGAAATGTGGTGACGGCATCTAGTTCTATATCTGGTGTTGATGATGATGATTGGACTCTTGAAAATAATAACAAGGTGCAGGAGCAAGAAGAATATGATGAGGATGAAGAGGGTTACCAGGAAGAGGATGAAGCACATGAAGGAGATGCACATAATATTGATCTGAACCAAGAGTTTGATGATTTGCATTTGGAAGACAAAAGCTCGTCTCATATGGTGGAAAATTTAGTATTGGGGTTTGATGAAGGTGTTGAAGTTGAGATTCCTAGTGATGATTTTGAAAGAAACCTAAACAATGAAGAAGATACAGGGCCTGGGGTTCCTGAGTCTTCTGGATGCATTATTGGAGAGAGATTGGTTGATGGTGTACAAGGTGATGAAGGAAGTCACGGGGAGATAGATGGTTCTTCACAACATACGTTCATCCAGGAACATGACAAGGCAATGCAAGATTCTGTTATTCCATCTGTAGGTGATCCTTATACCTCAATTATATCTGATAACAGGACACTCTCTGCTAAGCAAACAATATCAGTTCCAGTTTGCATGGCATCATCCACTGGTCTTAGCCCCATATCAACTGTATCTTCTGCACCCAGTCAAGATATACCTGTTAAGCTTCAGTTTGGGCTATTCTCAGGTCCTTCTCTCATACCTTCTCCAGTTCCTGCTATACAGATTGGTTCAATTCAGATGCCTCTGCACCTTCATCCTACTGTCGGTACTTCACTTGCCCATATACATCAACCACAGCCACCAATGTTCCAATTTGGTCAGCTCAGATATAGCACTCCTATCTCTCAAGGACTTCTTCCTGTTCCTCCTCAGTCAATGTCCTTTGTCCAGCCCGGTGTGCAAACCCATAATAGTAGTAATCAGGGTGCTGGGAATTCATTGCCTGCTCAATCATCCCATGACTCTTCTACACAGTGTGTTATGAGAGATGAGGTGCCATCTCTGGCACTGAAGAACCAGCATTCTGTCTGTGTTTTAGGAGCTGTTGAGCAATCTCATGGGAATCCTTCATTGGGATTTAGTTCAGCTGTGGTAAGAGAAACAATTGATGACAATGTTATTAAGCAGATTAGTACTGCAGTAGTTTCTGGTAGTGGCAAAGGTAAGCAGGTTGTATCAGAATCGGTTGCTCAGACTGAAGTTGGGGAGAAAAAAGGTGCTGTTCTAAAGCATCCTCTGCCATTATCAAGGGGGCGACTTTCTGAACCTCAACTGCAAAACCAGCAAACCACTGGTGAACAATTTTCTGGTGAGACAGCTTTTGGTGGGATGAAACCTCATGGCCCACTTTCTGTTAGTAGGGGCAAAAGATTCACCTATGCTGTTAAGAACTCTAGCATGAGATCTTTTCCTCCGTCTGACTTAAGTGGCTCTGATGCTAATGGGTTCCAGAGAAGAGCAAGACGGACTGTCCATCGAACTGAATTTCGAGTTCGGGATAATGGTGAGTGGAGGCAACCAGCTGGCTCTGTTTCTTCTAATACCATAAATTTGGATGAGAAGTTAAACAACAATGGAAGATCTGGTGGGAACTTTGCAAGGAGTGGATCTAAGAGGTATACCATGTCCAGTAAACCAGCAAAGCAAGTAGCTAACTCAGAGGGTTTGGTTACTGCTTATTCTAGTTCCCAAGAAATTAATTCTGCAAATCAGGTGAGAAAAGAAGTTAAGAAAAATACGTCCCTGATTGAAAGTCTCCCTGGGTCTGGGGAGGGAAATTTAAAAAGGAACATATCTGAGGAGGATGTTGATGCACCCTTGCAAAGTGGGGTTGTACGGGTTTTCAAACAACCTGGTATTGAAGCACCGAGTGATGAAGATGACTTCATTGAAGTGCGATCCAAGAGGCAAATGCTCAATGACAGGCGAGAGCAGAGAGAAAAAGAAATCAAAGCTAAATCTCGAGTGACTAAGGTAGGACTTCTTTTACCCCATTCTCAATTGTTCTGTATCTGATTTTTTATGATATTTATTGTGTTTCTCTCTCATAGCAGATGTCACGTAAGCCACGTGCTACAAAGCCAACTACCACTGGCTTGACCAACATGAGAAAAGTTACTGTGCGGGAATCTTCCCAAAATCATTGTTCTGATTTTGCTTCCTCTGAGGGACGTGGCTTTGTTTATAAAGAGGCGTCTGCTGGGTTACTCTCCCAAACGCTAGCTCCTATTGGCACTCCTGCTGTGAAATCTGAATCACAGGCGGATAAGAGATCCCATGTCAAGTATTTATCCTCTTAATAATCAACTCGTGACTGACTGAACTAGATCCACTTCTAAAAAGTGATTGCTTTTTGGTTGTGTGTATTCATTTGCAGGCCTCTTCAGTCAAACTCTCTCTCTAGTGTAGCTGGAGCTGCAAAAGATCATGTATCTGCTGTCATGTTTGAGAACAAGACTAAGCCTATGGATAATGTTCAAACACCTTTGAATTCTTGGGAGAATGCTCGAATTAATCACCAGGTCTGGCACACTGGATCTTCATTATCTCTGCCTGATTCACACCATGCATTACAGAATTTGAATATTCCTCCAGTATATCATATCATGTTGATGAGTTTTCACTGTGGCTGCTTTATATTGTATGAGTGGGAATTTTTTTCTTATCTTTTTATCAACTTATGCCTCTTGAGCTTACTGTCAGGAAAGGAAATTATAATGAGGCTTGGAATTTCTTGCAGCAAGGAAGAAATTACTTTTTCCTGCTGCTGCCAAGAAAATATTCTTTTACAAAATGGTTATCCTCTCTGGAGGTTGTTTGAAATGAGTTTCCACTTCCCTAAACTTGACAATTTTAACAAACTTACTAATTAAAAATCTTATGGTAATCCTCAAATTGTTTGAAAAGATCTTTTGATGAAGCTGTCGAAGTGATTGTTTTTCATAAATCTTCTTTATTTGGCTAATCTCATAGTTTTGTTTGTTAGGTTATGTCCTTAACACAGACTCAACTAGAGGAGGCTATGAAGCCGCCTCGATATGATGCACCAATTGCTTCTGTTGGTGGTCATAGTAATGCAGCAAGCGAACCCCTTTTACCATCATCTTCCATATTGTCCAAAGAAAGGTCTTTTTCATCTGCTGCAAATCCAATCAACTCTTTGCTCGCTGGGGAGAGAATTCAATTCGGTAATAGAATGCTTAACTAAGCCTACATTGTCTTTTTTTTTTTTTTTTTCTACATTGTCCTTATTTACAACGATTTTAGTCTAATGATTCCACATGTTCAATATCAGGTGCTGTAACTTCACCAACTATCCTCCCTCCTAGTAACAGGGCCCCTGGTTCTAGTCGATCAGAGATGCAAATTCCCCACAAGCTTTCTGCAGATGAGGATGATTGCACTCTTTTCTTTGATGAAGATAAGCAAGCTGATAATTCTTGTGCTCGTCTACGAGATTCAGAAGCTGAAGCTGCTGCTTCTGCTGTAGCTGTAGCAGCCATTAGTACCGATGAGGTTGTTGTGAATGGGCTAAGCCCTGTTTCTATTTCAGATACTAAAAACTTTGGTGGTGCAGATATTGGTGGGATTCAAACAGGTAGATTTTGTTGTTGTTATTGTTGTTGCTGATTCCGCTCCTGTATTACCTTCAATTGGCTTTCAAGTTTATACTTTATTGTGGATATTCTGTGTATTCCCAGGTATGATGGGTGATCAGCAATTAGCCAATCAGTCAAGAGCAGAAGAGTCTCTTACTGTATCACTTCCTGCTGATCTTTCTCTTGAAACTCCTCCAATCTCCTTGTGGCCACCTATATCTAGTCCACAGAGTTCTTCAAGCCAGATGCTTTCTCATTTTCCTGGTGGACCACCTTCGCATTTTCCATTCTATGAAATGAATCCAATGATGGGAGGCCCTTTCTTTGCTTTCGGTCCACATGAAGAATCTTCTGGCTCCCAGCCACAGCCTCAAAAAAGCACTCCTGCATCCAGTTCAGGTCCTCTTGGTACCTGGCAACAGTGCCATTCTACTGTTGATTCATTTTATGGTCCACATGCTGGTTTTACTGGTCCATTTATCAACCATCCTGGAGCTATTCCTGGAGTTCAAGGGCCTCCACATATGGTAGTCTATAATCATTTTGCCCCAGTTGGACAATTTGGCCAAGTAGGATTGAGTTTTATGGGTCCCACCTATATCCCTTCTGGAAAGCCTCCTGACTGGAAGCACAATGCTCCATCATCAGCTGTTGTTATGGGTGATGGTGACCTGAACAATTCAAGTATTGCTCCTGCACATCGGAATCTCGCCCAAGGGTCAACATTGTTGCCTATGCCCTCTCCTTTGGCCATGTTTGATGTGTCTCCATTCCAGGTAAGGAAATTTTATATGATTTAAAAAAACTTCCAGTCTTTTCTGTAGCTCACCCTGCTGCTTCTCTTCAAAAGTTGGAAAAAGATTAAAAAAAAAAAGGGTGGGAGGGGAGTAAAAACAATGTGGAAAGGAAAAATTTTTGGAGGGCGGTCAGATTATGATAGTTCATTTTTCATTTTTAAATAAAGAGATGATATGCACAAATATCATACTGCTGCTATGTTGTTATTTGATTTTGTTATGCAAGTTCAAGATATTTGATTTATTAAAGACACTGGAGAGAAATAGCTTACAGGTAGTTTTTAATTGAATAATATTGATTTTTAGGGTGTATAAATTTGACATTGTAATGATTTGTCTTGTTGATTGAGATGGAAATTTGTATATTTTAAATCAAATAGATATTATTTGTACCATTCTATTTTGTTTAGTATATAAAGTTTGTGTTCAATGGATGACTTGTATATTTGTGGTCAACGTGATAGATAAGATGATGGAAGTTGAATTGCAGTGTTGATGGCTTTTACATAATAATCTCACATTATTTTCTCGAACCTGGGATAGAAGATAATTGCATTGTTGAATTTGTCACTTCTGTTTGATAATAAATTAGTGTCTTTGGTTATTATGGTATTTCGTGGACAAAAACCAGCACGATTTCATCCCCCCATGACGTTGCTCATTTGTCTTGAACTTTTTTCCAGTCTGCAACTGACATTCCGGTGCATGCTCGCTGGTCCCACGTTCCTGCATCGCCTCTTCATGCCGTTTCTCTTACAAGACCACATCAGCAGAAAGTTGATGGTGTAGTTCCTTCTCAATTCGGCCATGCACATTCCATTCCCCGCAGTTCAACTTCATCTGAAAATGGTGCAAATTTTAGTTTGGCAACGGAGGCTAGTGCTAGTCAGTTTCCAGAAGAACTCGGGATGGTAGATTCATCAAGGTCCACTGCTGCTGGGGCATCTGCACAAACTGCCATTGGTGATAACTCCTCTGCCGGTGCTCCTGCAGAATTTGGCAAGTCTGACAATCTCAGGAACAGTGTCAGTAACAATAGTGAAGGTCACAATTCAAGTGGTTTTAAGACTCGGTCTACCCAGCAGAAGACTTTGTCGGCCCAGCAGAGTCATTCTACAAGTTACAATTACCAAAGAGGTGGAGCGATGGCATCTCAGAGAAACAATTCTGGTAGCGAGTGGTCTCACCGCAGGATGGGTTTCCACGGAAGGAACCAGACGTTTGGTGTTGAGAAGAGTTTCCCTTCTTCAAAGATGAAACAAGTATATGTAGCTAAACAAACAAGTGGGACTTCGTCTAGAGAATGAAATTTAATGTTGTGGTGCTTAGCTAATTCTGGAAGAAGCATGAGGTATTCTCTTCATATTTAATGTTAATGCCTATATTTGGGACTAATCTTTAATAAGGGACTTCTTGAACTTTGTTGCTAGTTTTTGGATCTCTTTTTTGGTGGAACTGGTCCTTTATTTAGTTGTTGAAAAATTGGCTGGTGGTGGCAGTTTTGAGTTGTGCAAATTTAAAAGTGGAATTAGTTTGTTGGCCTTCCAAAGGATTCTGGTCTATTTGTCAAATAATGTCTGGGACTCTTTCCGGTTGAGACAGTAGTTTTTCTGGGCCTTCCTGCGTTTTTATGTATTGGTGGAAGAAGTGTAAGAGCCTGAGCATATCAGTTATTATCATTTTTGTGGATGGAATTATTAGTCTTCCGTCCTTAGGTGTTGTTATCTCATTGTTTGCCTTAATTTTTTTGTTAGTAAGATTTGTCTCATTCTTTTTGGCACTCTTAGAGCTCTCACTTCTACAGTAGCTGAAACTCCTTGGTAAAACAAAGTTAGTTCCCCATCACAATGTTGTAATTTTAGCTCTTGGTTTTGTCAAGGTTAGTGTGTGACCTTAGCTTTTTGCCAAAATTTAATTATCGGTGAAATAATGATTTTGACCTGAAAATTGAATCAAACTTTTTATTCTGTGGCATGTGAAAGGTTTTCAGAGGAAGTTAGTTTAGTCTTGTCTTTAACAGAAAAGAGAATCATACCAGCTCGCCAGACATCTTTAAATTTAACTCACTGACTATTGCCGCTTGCTGATTGTAATATCTATTGCCGCTTGCTGATTGTAATATTTATGTTTTAAAGATTGTTTTTGGTATATTTTTAAATGATAACTCAAATCCTCAAAAAATATCCTAGAAGCAATGAACATTGAGTTAATTTTTTTAATAATAAATTACGCTAGATCGTGACAATTTCTGTTTTAAATAATAACTACATTTAAATGGTTCTTTTTGTAGGAAAAACAAATTCTAAAATTAATGCATATACACACATATATAATATTTTATATAATACATAAATATACATCATACAATAGTAGATAATAGACTTCGGAATGATTAAGCTGTTATATATACATATATCTAATAAATAACGGACATTCGTTCCTCCATAATTATAATTACACAATATTTTTGAGGTATTTCACAGAAAATAAAATCTCACGAGGTTGCAGGATCAGGACTCCCTAGTTGTATGATGAGCTCCTTTTCCCCCAATGAGACTAAAGCCAGGTACTTTCCTGACTTTGTTTCTTTCCATCTCAGATCTTACCCGATTTGCATCCATCCACCTCCCAGCTGCTGCGTAGATGTTATGGAGGATCACATACGCACTTGATTTCCCCGGTTCCATTTCTATTAGCAGCTTACCAATTTCTTCTCCAACCTCAATGTTGCCATGAATCAAACAAGCACCTAATAATGATTCAAGCATATTTGCACAGCAAGATTTGTAATTGTAATGATAACGGTATGGTAAACTCTTGACAATAACATAAGCCTCATTCAAATGACCTGTTCTACCAAGAAGGTCAACAATGCAAGCATAGTGCTCTATCTTTGGCAATAGTGACCCGTCATGTACCAAACTGTTGAACACTATCCTGCATTCCTCAACTAGACCCGCATGGCTACAAGCTGACAATACACTTAAGTAAGTAATTTCATCTGGTTTTATACCTGAATGCCTCATTTGGTAGAAGAGATTCAGAGCAGCTTCTCCTTCGCCATAGGATCCGTATCCCTCGATCATCGTGCTCCAGGAAATAGGATCTTTTTGTGGAAACAAGTCAAACAGCTTTTTAGAAAATGAAAGGTTTCCACATCTTACATACAAATCAATAAGGGCATTGTTAATGGCTATGTCTTTGTCAAATCCTGTGTGTATCAGATAAACAAATACAGAATCAGCAAGAACCAAGTTATTTAGCTGGCTGCAAGCTGAAATAACGCTGAGAAATGTTACAGAATCAGGACGGATTTTTCTTTGCAGTAATTCAATGAACAAAGTAAAAGCTGTTTCAGCATCTTTTAATCTAACATGAGCAGATATAATAGCATTCCATAGAGAGAGATTGCAGCTTGCTTCTTCCTGTTGAAACAGTAATTTACATGACCTAGAATTTCCAAATCTAGCATACATAAGTACGAGTGACGATGTGAGAAAAGGTGTTTCACAGAGTATCCCTGTTCTTACTGCATATGCATGAATAGCTTTACCTTCAGAGTGAGTGTTGCATAAGGGTAACACATTCAGCCAGGTTATGTAGTTTGGTCTGTGGTTTTCTTCCATCATTTGATGAACTAATGCAAGGGCACCATCTTGTAAATTATGATTACGATAACCAGTTATAAGAGCATTCCAGGAAATCACACTTCTGGTAGGCATGTTTTTGAAGAGCAAAACACTGGATTCAATATCTCCACAGTTTGCATACATACTCAGAAGTGCATTAACTAATGAAACATCAAAGATTAACCCTGTTTTAATGGCATATCCATGAATAGCTACCCCAAGCATCAGATCTTTAATCTCACTACACGCAGGTAGAAGACTTACAAGGGTAACCAAATCGAAGTCCACATCATCTTCTTGCATCTGTTGAAAGAGAAGCAATGCATTTTCTGCTTGTCCGTTGCATATGCATCCTGAAATCATTGTATTCCATGAAACAACATTTCTTGTCATCATTCTCTGAAATATATTAAAAGATAAAGACAAACTACTGCAGTTCGAGTAAAATCCCAGCAAAGCGTTAGAAACGTTGAGTTTCAAATCAATTCCATTCTTTAGACTGAAAGCATGAGCAGACTTCCCCAGAAGAAAGGCGCCCAGTTTGGAACATGCAGAAAGGACACTAACAATGGAGATTGCATCTGGATTAAATCCTGCATGCTGCATTTGACGGAATGTATCCAAACAAGCACCCGGGAGGCCATTGCTCACATACGCTGAAACCATTGAGTTCCAGGACATCAAATTCGTCTGGTGCATACAGTTAAAAAGAAACTCCGCTGAATTGATGTTTCCATGTTTGGCATACACAGATAAGAGGGCTGTAGCTACAGAATGTTGATTCTCTAATCCAAATTTTACTACATAAGCATGAAGAGACTGGCAGTGACAAAAGCTTCCAGAGTTCTCACAAGATGGTAGAATGGACACAAAAGTGACTATATTTGGCTGCATACCGCCTAATTGTAAAAGTTTACAGAACAATTCAAATGCACAATCTGATTTCTGGTTCTTTGTATATGCAGATATCATAGAGTTCCAAATGACTATGTTTTTGGGTTTTGAGCAGTCAAACAAACTCCTAGCTACGAATATATCCCCACAACTGGCATACATAGAAATCAAGGCAGGCAACAAAGACTCCTCCATATCAATGCCAAACTTGATAGCAAATCCATGGAGTGATTTACCAGCATCCGAAGTTTCAAAGCGAGAACAGACTGGGATGACACTTGCTAAAGTGCTCACATTAGGCTTCAAACCACGAGCACACATTTCCCGAAAAAGCTGAAGAACCTCTACATCAAACCCATTGAAAGAACAACCAGAAATCAGTGCGTTCCAAGCAACAACATCCGGTTCAGGTATTCTATCAAGCACAGAACGTGCAGCTTCAATTTTCCTAAACACGGAATAAAATCCTACCAGAGATGTCTGCACAACAAGATTTTCACAAAATCCACATTTCAAAACTAAACAATGTGTCGCTGTACCAGTAAGAAAATCACCCATAGCTGTGCAGGCCTTGATCACAAAGGGAAATGTATAATTATCAGACAAGCAACCAAAGAATCTACATTTTCCATAAATCAACAACGCATCCTCAAACAGCCCATGATCGCATAAATGCTTCAGTAATAAATTCTGCCGAAAACGATTCGGTTTTTTAATCGCTATTTCAGAAGTTGACACTGCCAGATGAGTTTCCCCCAACTTGAAGCATTTCTTAGTAAACTCACCGAGGATAAATTCCTCTGTGATTAGACCCTGAACAATGAGCAGGGATTTTAGAGCCCTTAAATCTCGAACATTTTCACACCGAGCTAATACAGAACAAAAATTGTTGTAACATGAATTATTCAGGAAACTGTGCACTGAACGGTTTTTGCCGCAGTAACCATATCGGAAAGGAAAGGTAGTGGTCGAGAATATACGAGGTAGAGCATTGAGGATCGGCAATGGCCATCGTAAAACATTTGAGGCCATAAAATGAAACGTATCAGCCACCATTCCATTGAAGCTTCGTGCTTCAACCACTTCCCGGCAACAAGAAAGTTATCCGACAAGTTTGAAATTTATTTCAGAAAATTTCAACAAATCCTTTTAAACTCCACCATGGAGATTTACTATAAGTAAGAAATATCACACCAATATTTAAATCTTATTAAAAAATATATATATCACCCTAACTTTTTATTGCAAAAGAAAATTAAGATTATATTTCAACTTATGTCCAAGTCTGGAGAAAAATATATTGTATTATATGTAGCTAATCTGCTATGCAATATTTTTTCCAAGGATACATTGATCATTAATAATAAAAAAAAAACTATACAATAGGAACTTGATACACCTTAGCAAACATATTAGGCATTTGAAAAATCTCTAAGAACTCCCATGATTCTTTCAGCCACTTCTTCCCCAAACAACCTGGGATAGTTTGAGCCAAGATCAATCTCAATGAGCTTGTTCTTAAGAGTTTGATCCCTCTTTTTCAACACAGACACTTCAGCAGAATCTTCTACTCCTCTTCCAACAACACAAGCACACAAATCTAGCCATGTCTTCAGTATTTCCTTTGTAATTGGACTAACATGATCTTGGAATATCTCATCTGCTCTTGTTGTTTCTCCAGATTCAGTTTCAACGCGGTGCATAATAGCTGTGGGAGAGGAAGCAGCTCGGATGAATAGGGAAGAGGAGCAGTAAGGACTCACCTCAGCCAGTTTCTCGAGTTGTTGTCTGTGTCTGTCCAGTTCTGTGTCTTCGTAGAATGTCTTCAGGTATTCGGGATAGAGGACAAGGTCTTTTCTGGGTACCAAATCAAGGATGAGAATATAAGATGTTGGACTGCTCTGAATCACTTCAAATACTAAGTTTGGAGCATCTGTTACGGATTTCATATAGGCTGTAAGGGTGAATATATTTATGTTTCCTCCATTAGGCAGCTTGCAGTGAATCCAGCTTCCCAGAATAAAGTCAACCTAAGTGAAGTCAGATGAGCAAGTTAGTATGCCTTTGCTGTTCCTATCTTCGATTGTCATATAATGTCTACTATAAGCTACTTTCTCTTCAAACATGTCATATTATCAACCAAATCCATTCTCCGATCTTCTATTCTAAAGATGGCCTAAGGTACCACAGATGCACACAACATATTGACCTGGTGGCAACATTATAGTGCAGCAGCATAGTCGGATGATGAGATATGCTTCAGAAAGCTTGAGATAAAGTTTAGCAAGATGATTCAGAAAGCTTGCACCTATATAAGCACGAGTTGGTTGAGCATGAGACCTTATCTCTAATGGCACGAGAAAGTCCAATGTTCAAAAGAAAGACTCGTGTACTTATATAAGTACGAGCTTTCTTAACCATATGTTTAAATCTTAGCTCAAGTGCTTTTGAAGTTTTAGATGTCATTCAAACTCCAATTGATTTCATAATAAGGTAACCAAAATCTCCTCTCCTAAATCTCTCACACTCATCATTTGCTCTCAACTTTTCATTTCACATTAATTTCATCTTTTTTTCTAAAAATAAAAGAACAAGCAATCCTATATCACAAGCACATAGTTGGGCTTACACAAAACTTGATGCTTTTGTCAATGTTTATAGATGAAAAGCAAAACTAAACCCAACTTATCTGCAAAGAACACACATATATATCAGAACCTTCCAGATGAGGTACAAATTTTAAAATAAACCACCTATAATATTATTCCTTAATAACTTTGTTAAAGGATAAAATTTTAGCTAAATGATACATAAAGCTTGTACTTATATAAGCACTGAGTTAGTTGCATTCGCAACTTCATCTTTACCACCAAAAAGATGATTCGTGTAATTATATAAGTAGGAGCGTTTCTAACCACAGTTCTAAATCTTCGTCGGAATCGAAAATTTCAAGAAGAACCATTTGTAAGGATGGAAAATGAATTATAAGAGAAGTATTTGGTCCCAAAACGGGGAATACAGCTAGAAAAAGAACAAATCTTCTTAACTGGAAAAGCAGGGGGTTAGCAACTAAATACAATATAGACAAGAAAGTAGAAAATGGGCAAAAGGAACAGAGTAAATAATTAAGAAATTAGTAACAGAAAGAGGTAAAATGAGAGAGAGAGAGAGAGATAGTACAGGCGAAGAAGGAACACCGGATCTGATGTAAAGGGAACCTTCAGCAGTGCCATTTTGGTTCCGATAGTACTGAACATCAGGCGGGAGAGAACAAGGAAGAAGAGAAGAACCCAGCCGTGTTTCCAAAGTAGATACTAGGTCCAACATCAGTTCCCTTTCCGAGGCTGTCACAAATGGCAACTCCTTGAATTTTGGCAAAGGATCCATTGAAGGTAAAGAAGAAGAATAGGATATTCTAATTCTTGATAGCGAAGAAGAAGAAGATGATGAAGGGAAAGTTGTAAGAGGTAAAGAACGAAGAAAAGAAGGGACTGATAATGGCGAGCATGAGAAGAACGGGGTGGCGATATTTACAGCCATGTTTTTTTTCCCCTTTGTGATGTTTGCTTGGATTCCGTGTTAAAACTGAAACTCCCGGGCCCAGAAAAGATAAATGCTGACTCCACATAAAACTAGATTTTTTCAGATTATGAATTTAAGACAGAAATAAAAATTTCTAAAAAAAAAAACATCAATCAAGACATAATTGAATCGTAAGCTATTTTGAAAAACAAAAGGATAACGGTAAATTGAAACCTTAAAAGTTTACCTACATATGAGTACATCTATCGGCAGACAGAAATAGGGAAAGCAAGCAGCAGATCCGCTTTGCCCTAATTCTTCTCCAAATCCTCAATTTTATACAACTAGAAATACAAATGCAGTAAATGGCAAATCAAGGTCTCAAGTTTTGAGTCTATTATTTCATTCCTAATTCAGAAAACATCTTTGATGGGTTTCCAAAACCGTATCCTTAAACTATTTTCCCTCTCTCTATCTATATATATATATATATATATATTGTACTTATAAAATACTACTAGTTCGAGGCAGTGGCAGTGGCAGTGGCAGTGGCAGCAGCACCGGAGCAAGAAGTTGTAATCTTCATCTAGGGTGCAGTAAAATCGACGGTCTTGATTTCTTTCCTTGGAGTTCCATCAAAGCCATGAGAATTGATCATAATCTCATCCCGACCCCTCTTTTTCTTCTGATTATTATTATTTTCTTTGAGCAAAACCCCAAATAACTTGAGACACTGTCCGCTCCTCTCGTTTTCATCGTCATCATCGTCATCATCGTCATCATCATCATCATTACCTACTACCGTCATATCGTGGTTGGACCCGGACCCGACCCGGACCCGGACCCGGATTGACGCATGATGTGGTTTATTTGATCAGGCGCCACTTTGACGTGTTTGGTCAATAATCCAATCAATTCCTCGCACTGCTTCTTGGCTTGAGCCAGCTCCGAGCTGAGCAATTCATTATCTTTTCTCAGCTTTTCGTTCTCGTCGGATAAGTAAGCGAATTGGGAAGCCGATATTGGAACTAATGGTGTGTCAACTGAACCTGGATTCTTCGAATCCGGCGACGATGTTGAACTGGAACCTAGGTCCTCCCCGGAGTTAGCCGGTGATGTGGTGGGATTAGCTGATTTTCCAGTGGCGTTGGCGTTGTTTTGGGATGGAATCGGTGTCACCGTCTTCCGTCGACGGATTTCGGTGAGGAGTTCCTTTTGTCCTCGCTTGAAATACTCGTTCGCGAATTCCCATTTGTCCGGAACTGTTTTCCTGAAACCCTGTAGTAAATTATCAATTAGAAAAAATAATTAGTAACAAATTTAATTTTAAAAAAAAAAAAAAAAAAAAAAAAATTGGGGAATTTTACAACCTAACAATATGACTTCAGAAGGTGTATAGAATGAATTGACCGACCGACCGACCGACCGACAATAAAACAAAATATCGAAATTTCGGCGCAGAAATTTCCAAAGGCACGAGGAAGAAGAAGAAGAAGAAGAAGAAGAAATAGTTACGGAACGGAGGAGGAAAAAATAAAATTGAAAAAGAAAACGAAGAATTTTGCAGCCGTCATAATGGAAGAAATACTACGAGCTAGAATAATTTACTAATTGAAAAAAATAAAAATAAAAATTCTTTGTGCTGACAGTGACAGGTGAATTATAAAACGTGACGGTTACGGAGACGGGGAAGTTTTAAAAAAAAGATGTCAAATAGAGTAGGATAGAATAGAGGGACTTATAAAAAAATATATATATATTGTACGCAATAGGATTGTAGAATTGGACAATAGCCAAACACGGCCCAAAAACTTTTATAGACAGCCCATCACAGGTTGTGCGACTCTGTTTACTTCTCTCCATTACCTTCCTTCTATCAATCATTTTACCCAACAACAATCTTGAATTTCCATTTTTTTCTTTTTTTTCTTTTTAAAATTTTTATGGTGTGGTGTCCGAGTTGACCGAATAATTCACATCCAAATTCAACAACATAATAACTGATTTGATAACAGTAAGGCTGAGAGTGTGGGTGTGACCACTCGGCCACCACTTGACCTTTTTTTTTTTTTTTTAGAGAAGATAACAATCTTGAATTCCAATTCATAAAATACATGTAAAAAAAAGAAAATATATATATATATATGTTATAAACAACAAATTATATGAAATGGGTTTCATAAATTTAAAACCAAAATCATTGACTTTATTCAATTAAATCTCTGAAATTCAGATCAGAACAATATAATTTGATTAGTAATCAAACAATATAATAGAAGTTTTTTATTTAAAAAAAAAAAATCATTTTTAACCCACTTATCCTTTTTCTTTAATTTTAAAAAAATAGTAAAAAAAAAAGAAAACATTTTCTAAATCAATTTTAACAAATAATTTTAAAAAAAAAAAAAAAAAGAAAAGGAAAGCAAAATTGTTTGTGTGAAGTCAGTTTCACCCAAATCAAATACAAGTACATTTGATCGATTTGCACAACAATCGAACAACAAACAAAACGATGTTTTATCAATAGGAATCAACAATTACTAACAAACAACAAATTAACATTTAAGAAAACAAAATAAAAGGAAAAGGAAAAGGGAAAAAATAAAACTTACATAGGTGTTGAGCTGGCGGACGAAACTAGAAAAGTTGTTGTGCTTAAAGTAATTAGGAAGCAAATCCTTAGCAAACTCAGCAGTTTTCCAGACAACAAACGTCGTACCGCTTTCGTTCCACGATATTACATCGTCAGTTATCGGATCATCCACCAGCTGATAAGTCTTCGTCAGAAACGGCGCCGGCACCGTCCTCTGCGACATCTCTCCCCTTCTCTCTCTCTCTCTCTTTCACACACCAACCCCGGCCCCACAAAAGTAGAAGAACAATAAAATTGAAAAAGAAGACTAATTTATGAAACTATAGCTTGTGAAATTAAATTACGGTAAAAAAAAAAAAAAAAAAAAGTTGGGAGAGAGTAATAATGAAAAATAAGTTAGAAGGAAAAAGAAGAACTAAAGAGCAAAAGGGCAGTAAGGAATTCCCAACCCCAGCAGTAAAAACCAGAAAGAAAAACTCGAAAATGAGGAAGATGATCGCTGTTCTTAGTGAGCTTTCCGATGACGATGATATTATTATTAATATTATTACTAGAATTAGAATATTCTTCCATTACTGTTGTTGAGCTTCTTCTTCTTGTTGTTGTTGTTGTTCTACACCTTGATGATCAGCTAATACTACGCCAACCCACCGAAAGGACAACACGACCATAACTTCTTTAAAGGAGAGGTAATATGGGATGTCTGCAAAAAAGACTTTCTCTCTTTCACGAGACGTGTACGAGACTCTCAAATATATATGTATATATATATATAAAAAAAATTAAAAGAGAGAAAAATTTATGGATATCTATCTATCTCTTCCCTGCGTGTTCTAGAAACATTTAGAAACACCTCTCCGTTCTTTCTTTCTCTCTCTACGTTTTTCTTTATTTATTTGTATCCATCATCTGCTGTGTGAGTGTGGGTGTGATGAGAGAGAAAAATTGGTAGACAAGTACGGCTCCTTGGCATTGACCAGAATTTTAGATAAATTCGACAAGTTCAAGTTCTTTCACATTTCAATTTGAATAATAACTTTTAACAAATACGGCTATTTTTGGATTATTCAAATATATTTTTGAGTAAATTATTTAAAATTATTATTTTAATTAATTTAAATTATTTTTAAAGAGTTTAATTATATTTTAATATTCATATCACATTTTTAAGTAAGTATAATCTCATATAACATTTATAATATTATTTACCATTATGGTAAAAAAAAAGTTTTAGCCAAAAAATGATTGAATTAACTTTGGATATGAAAATAATGACTTTATTTACTTGAAATGGAATTTAAAAATGAATACTATTACGTAATTTTATGTGTAGTAAATGTATGTTTTAAACCCAACAGTTTTGGGGAGTTGTTAAGCGAACTCCTAAAACTTTTCCTCAGAGGCGGATGATCGAGGGTTCGAATCACCCTGAGGTGGTTACCGCCACGTTAAAAAGTTCCGAGCCAGACCATCAGCCTCGAGTAAGAGTTGGACTCTGCGAGCACACCCCAGGCCGAATCCGAATTAGTCAGCCAGTATGGATTCGGATACCGGATGTTTAAGAAAAAAATGTATGTTTTAGATAATATTTTATTTTATTTTATTCCAATAAAGTGGTAAACTAAACATACCTTGAATTTTTAGAAAGTTTGATCCACTTAATTTATTTTTCTTAATCCAAACTCATAAAATTAAATTAGTCAATCACCATAAAATTTTCTTTTAATTTTTTTATTTTATTTTAATATTATCAAAATATTTATTGATCTTCTACATCAATAATATATATACATATTTTCATTACAACTAATTCTCTTCAATTATTTTATAAAAAAAAATAATAATAATAAAAAGAAGATGAAATTGACACGGTTGTTAAAGAGTCGAACGAGTACAAGGAAGATTTTTTTTTTTTTTTTCAATTTATTTTAAGTTGTGGAAAAATTGTGAATTACGGAACCATAATTATATAATGCCTTTTTTTACTTTTTTGATATTGGACGGCTAAAATAAGGGCAGATTTTTACAAGTGTTGGAAACGTGTGGTTTCTTGAGAAGGTTCCAATCCATTTCCACAGACAATTTATTTTTTTTTTTTTTTTTTTTTTAGTCTTTTAATATTTAAAATTTATATTTCGATTAATTTAAATCTAATATATACATTTTTTTTTTAAAATTATTATTTTAGGTGTCATGTAATAGTACTAATAATTATGAACTATTTTTCCTATCTCACCTAACATTTTATCCTCCTTTTCTTTTTCAGCTTAATTTATTCACTAGTACTACTGTTTTCTTTTATTTCCACTCCTAAAATCATTGATTGTCTATTTATCTATTATAAGATTTTTTTTTTTTTTTTTTTTTTTTCTTTAATAATTTTGTCATACTTTCATGATATAAAAATAAGAATTTTCTAGTTAAGTTATTAGATAAATATTTAATTATTATTTTTTCAATCAATAACACATTTTAAAACTATAAAATATATATATATATATATATGTATATAAATCATATATTCTATTAATTATTACAAAAATACATTACAGGTGTTAAGATTAAATTAAACATAGAATAATATGATTAGCATTGTAGGTGTTAGATATTTATTTGTAGATTATAAGAAAATCTTTAATGTAAGTGAAGCATATTGTGACCATTATTCTTTAAGAAGGGGTATAATAAGTCAACTCATTATTCTCACGAAACATATTTTTATTCATAAATTAAAGATATTTTCAACTCTATTCATAAATTTTAGAATTTATAAATAACTAAGTTACACCTTTATTTTTATAAAAATAATACACTCGAAACAAAGTAAAATCAAATTATTTAAAATTATTTTAAACCTAGCAAAATTATCAAATATTTTTGGTTGACTTTTCTGGTCTTTTTGTTGGTTTATTTAGGCAACCATTAGTTGTATTTTTTAAAACCAATATAAAAATCTTCCATTGAATAGACAACTCAGAAAGTGTAATAAATATGGAGTAAAAAAATGCACAATTTTTTTCTAATAGGAAATAGTAAGAATTTTTTTATTAATTATTATTATGAGATTAATATTAAAAGCTTCACTAAATTTTTTATTACTTTTAAAATAAATAGTAATTTTAGAATTATTTGTTTTAGGTAAATTAATACACCGATTCAACAACCAGGAAGTTCTGGTTGAAAAATTACGTCTAAAAATAAACAGTAACTTTGAATCCAAATGCGAAAGCATACGTTGAAAATTAGGTTTGAAAATTTTTACAAAAACGTTGAAATATTTCAGATAATTCATTCAAATCAAAACAAAACAAAAATCAATCAAACTTTTTTAATTTTATTTATCAAATATATATATATATATATTGTAAACAATAAAATTTTTCTTTTCCATTATTATCATCTGTAAAATAAATAATCAAAAATATAAATGTCACAAGATAATATATATTTTGATATTGAACTCGAATCTTTATATTTCTCCGCCGATTCTTTTCATCGTGGATTTGAGGGCGTTTTGGGTTTGTCTCGATCCAATGGATTTTGATTTCTTCCGAGGGGCGTTTTGAGTTAGATCTCGGAATGAATTTGAACTTCGAGGGCTTTTGGGCTTGATCTCGATCCACCTGTATTTGATTTGATTTCTCCGATGGTCTTTTTGATCTCGGAATGGATTTGACTTCTCGAGAGGATGCGCCAACTATGGACGATACCCGAAGGGAATCGTCGGAGTTTCCTTTTTTTTTGCCACTGATTTTACCTCCGATTTTCACCTCACTTGAATGATTCTCTTCTTCTCTATTTATAAATGAAGAGAGTGAACTATTATTTTGTCGTGTGTCATTCATCTAAGAGCAAAATCTTTATCTTCAATATATATTTAAATATATAAATAAAATTTCAGTATCTATATATATATATATATATTGTCAAGAAAACGTAGCTCAGCATAGAATCATCCCGTATCGAACTTAGATTCCTTACTTTTTTTTTTTTTTTTTTTTTTAATTAAAAAAAATAATAATAATAATTAGATGAAATAATTATCAATTGAAAAACAATAATTTTTTCTTTTTAAAAATAAATGTGAATACTTTTAAAATTGTGGCTAACTACTCCACAAGAAAAAGTTTGGGCGGATTCACGAGAATAACAAAAGAGGAATCTTTAGGAACCCAATGCATATCTACCATTTATTTGTCATTTTTCCAAAAGGTGAATTGATTAAACAAACCTAAATAATGTCCAAAAATTTTAAAATTTACTGAATTTAGTTCTAATCACTATTCAAATTTTGAAGCTTTTCATATTCTTATTTTTCTAGAATTCTTGCAAACAACCTAATATCAATTTTTTTTTTCTTACAAAAATATTATTTCGTTTATTATTTTAAACCCGTCATAAATTTCACTTATTTTTCTTATTCTTTAAAAATAAATAAATAAAAGGAGAATGTTGGTGCATATAATATAAATTAATCTCGCAAAACAAAAAAAATGACATATCCAATTCATGGCAAATATATATATATATATATATTTTTTTTTTTTTCTACTCAACGTTGTGCTTCAAGTAGTCTTAGATTCACACACAGATATAAAAAAAAATATATATATATATATATAGTGAAGATTTCTAATTAGATAATTCAGAATTGGTTTATGAAGAAATATACTAATTAAAAGAAAATTTAGTTAAACTACACCTGATAAAACAAGAATCAAAAAAAAATGCTGGTCAAAATGAGGGTGGTTACGGCTTTTTTGGTCATATCCTGTATCTATCAATTAATTTATGTACAAATTCATGAGTGAAAACTCTCAAAATTACAATTTATGGTTAAAAATGCGACAAAATTCGCCTTTAGTATTAGTCAAACTCAATATCTAAAAAGTCAAATAAAAGCTAAGTGAAAGAAGTTACATTAACTAGACTACCATCTTTTTTTACTGTCTTGCAATTTTTGCGTGCAAGTTGTCCCGTCCCTCTCCTAAAAAATTATATTTATTTGTATATATATATATATATATTTTTTTTTTCCACATGAAAAAAGCAGAGTCTACTTTTTTTTTTTTTTTTTTTGGTATGGTGTCCGGATTAACTCGAATAATCCACACTCGGATCCGACAAAGCATAATTGCTGGTTTGGCAGCACTAAGGCTGGTAGTGGGTGTCGAACTCCCAACCTTAAAGTTGGGAGTGTAGGTGCTGACCACTCGGCTACTACTTTGTGTGTGTACATTTTCATATTTTTAGATTAGATTTAGGGTGAAATTGACGAGTTAGGATTTTAGTTTCAAACAAGTAAAATTGGCTGATTTAATATTTCTTTTTATTTTTATTTTAAAAAAATCACTAACCTTACCAGTTACCAACCCTTCCGGTTTCGATTAAATGCGAATGTGCGATGAACTTAAATCTACTTTTATGGCCTTTTAATTGCTTCCGGACCTTTCTAATTTTATTTCTTCCCCCATCTTAAAAAATATGTGAATTAAAAATACCATATAATTTTTTCTAAAAAATTGAAATTAAATAATTAACATGTAATTTCCTACGCACGAATTTAATAATAACACGTTACAAAGACATAATTCAATTAATAACAATTTTGTATTATGAGTTCGAGACACAATAGATATTATTTTCAATATATATATATATACACACACATTATATGTAAAGGGAAAGAGCTGCTCCTGTTGTTTTATTGGGAAAATCATGGCTAGGGTTGAATCTAACATAAAGAACCCACGTATGAATGAGAAATTTCCAATTGATTGGGGTTTTCAATCATTTCATAAACTTAGTGGTAAATATGAATAAAATAAATAATTTAATTAGAAACGGAAGTCCCTTTCAAACTTTGAGCAATTTCCTTCTTTCCAGCAACTAATCAAAAGAAAAAACTTTCACAGAGTGGAAGTGGCCCTCACCTCACAAAATGGTAAAAGAATTGAAATATATATATATATATATATATTATTTTTTTTTTTTTTTCCTTTGAATAAAAGAAATGAAAAGAAAAGAAAGCATTAAAATCTAAAGGTCATAACTTCTTTTGTCGGAATAATGTGGAAATTTTGAATGTAACGATTTGAATGGCTGTTTACTTAACTAAGTGGACTTACTATTTTGAAATACAACTTTTAACCTCGTGTAATATTTATTATGCGTTTTATATTCTATCAATTTATAGTTATAGAATAAGTTAATATAATTATATATATATATTAAAAAAAAATATTACACAAATAAATTCACGGTAATATAACAAAATACCAACTTAAAACTAGGTTGAGCGAAGATACTCAATCTAAAAAATTTAGGTGAGTCAAAAAAAAGTTATAAATAAATACATAAGTACATAAAATTTTAAAAATATATATTATAAATATCATATCTAGATTTTTTTGTCTTCAAGTTGCTAGTTGCAAACCTCATCTGCAAAGAGAGTTTGATTTTGCATTCTTTCTTCAATTGTAGTTTAATCTATCCTAGAAAAATAAAAAATTTTATAAAACACCTAAAAAGAAAACAAAATATAAACAAAAGGTCCAGATCTAGCTTAGGTTTAACAAATTTTTCTTTTATAAGAAGAAGAAAACACTAGTATTTAAATACCAGTTGAAAGTATTGCATATGAGAAATAAACGGTAGCAATAATACCAAAGAAATAAATAGAAAATAAAATAAAAAGAACTGAAAAACAGTAAACAATTAATATAATTATATATATATATATATATATATGTTATGGAATTTTGTAATTTTTAAACTATTTTTAATTGATGTGAGAGTATAAAAGTATATTTATGAAATTAGAAGTCAAAAGAATTGTATAGGGTGATGGCAACATTTAAGGTCATTGCAAGCTCCAGGGCAGGGTATGTGTATTAATTTTATTGTCTATCGTGTTTTTGGCTAAATTCTATTTTCTCTATGAAATGGAAAGATAGTGGGGAAGGAAAAAAAAACCCCTAGTTTGGCAAAAAAAAACTTGTGACTCATGAAATTATCTAATGGCGAAAGAAATGGAAACTTGGAATATTATTTTTATGTTACTTTGAAGAAAAAGAAGAAGATCAAATCAGCATGGCGGAATACGTATATTGATGTTAACTATTAGTAGCTCAAAGGTCACAATTCTTGAAACTGATAACTTGTCCAAATTTTTGCACATCAACAAAGGCAACTTCTTTATTATAAAAAATTCAAAAAAGAAATATGTTATTTTCACTAACTCGAATTTGGTTTAAGTTACGTACACAGAGGTTTTTTTTTTTTTTTTTTTAAATGGGAAAGAAATTATGCATTATTATCAACTGGATCATAACATATTGATTCGGAAATATCACCCCTTATCACAGATCACTGAAGGGGGAGCCTTTCTGTACATAGAGTTCTCTTGCTTGAAAAAAGATATCACTTTGAATTTAATGATGCTCATTATGAATGTAGCGTTGACAATACGTTTTTTCAATATTTTTATTTATGTTTAGATTATCGGGTATATAAAGTTATTCTTCTTACCATTTAGCTACCTTCATAAATATCTAAAGACAAAATCCCTTTTTTACTTTTGGAAAATTTTCTGTGGACAAAAGAAGAAGCTTCCAAGTCATGTTTTTGTCATTTGTCCAAAAAGAAACTATTGGTGGGACTTGAAAAGAAATTCTTATTGTCAAATGCCACGTTGAACAAAGACTTCACTGAGATGCAAAAGTCTTTTTCTTTTTCTTTTTTTATTTATTTTTTCTCAAATTAATACGTTAGAGGAGATGCAAATTACTTGGTTCTTTCCGTTCTTTGACATGGCTCAATTGAACTCGTTCTTGAAATATTAATTTTTTTAAAAAAATATATATTATTAATATGATTAATTGAAAGTCAAAAAAAAAAAAAAAAAAATTTAATTTGACTTTCTTTATTTAAGTGTTTCAACTAAGATGTAAACAGATAACGAGCTTTTCTCACTTAAGTGAGATCAAAGCTTTGAACCTCTTAATGCAAGGTTTAGCTTGACTAAGAAACTAGGCCTTATTAATGTGTGTGTTTTGGGTTTAGCCTATTGGAGAGGAAGGATTTATGGCCCAAGTCTTCCTCTAAAAATCTAGTCCAGTTGATAAGAGTATTTTGTGTATTGATGACCAGATTTCAGTCCATTTTACCTTTGAAATGGTCCAAATAATTAAAAACAAAAATGACAGTAATTATCAAAGATTCAACAAGACTTGGGGTTTGTCCCTACTAATAAAACCAAAATGAAAATAAAATCCAATCCACCTTGGAAGAAGGAATAATTTCAATTTCTTTTCCAAGAAAGAATGATTGAATACACAAGAAGGACATGTGAAGAAGAAGGAGAGGAAATGACCATATTTGTAAGAGATGTTGAACCAGAAACAGAGTTAGGTGGATAGTTTCAGGCAAGAGTCCAAAAGAATGGGGGGTGTGTCCGTAGAAAGATAGGTGGTAGATAGCTAGCTGTCTCATAATTTCTCTTAAAGAAGTTGCATTTACCTGTTTGAGTATTTTGTGTTTGTCAAATTACCAATAAGGATCCAACATTCAAGGAAAGCAACAAGTAAATAATTTTGTAAATATTACACGAAATTCTTGATTTGATTATCACCACAAAAATTAAGAAAAAATTAGTGCACCCCTTTTCTCAAGTCACGATTCTGTTCATCCGAAGGGAACAACAACTACTAGTAGTGATGACTCTATGCTGAATGCATGCCAGTTAGTTTCCACACCTCTCAATTGAAATCCATGTTTGGTTGTTCTCTTGCTCTTTCTCTCTCTATCTCTCCCAGTCTCTCATTTTGTATTAATAGTCCAAAATATATATATATATATATATATTTATTTAATCTTGTATAATATAGTAAACAATCATGAAGATAGATAAATGTCAAATGTTGGTGGAAGGAATGGCAGAGTGCCACCCCCACAATCTCCAGGTTGGGAGATTGACACCCCCTCCCCCATGTATAAAAAAAAATAAAGATAGATAGATGTTTACTAGCTTACAGGAAACTATCATTCTCTCAGTTGGGGTCAAACCGTCAAAGTTGCCGGCAGAGAATACTATTGAATTCTAATAATAGAGGAAAGAACTATTTTCTTTTTTAAGATAAATTATGCGGATAGAAATTTCTACGGCAGAAAAAGGAAGATGCGAAAATTAAAGATTCTTGATAGTTGATAAATTACAAAAGAAAGGAACAAACTTGTAAAACAAGTGGTGGAGCTGACAGGGAGGGAAAGGGGGAAAGATAGATAGATGGATGCTATTAATTTCCACGTAATTATATATCTCTTTACAAGACAAAATAACACGGCAAGAACAAACAAAGAAACAAAGAATATGCTCATCTTAATTATTCAAACTCATTCTGCAGATTCCAAACCATGAAATCAAAATAAGTGTACCTTAAACCAATGGGAAACCAAGAAAAGAGAAAAGCAGGAGAAAGCAACTTGGGAAAAACTTTAATACAACAATAATATCAATCATGGGTAATATTTAAACACACAAGAAAGAAAAGGTCAATATCACATCCACAGAAACTTCTTTGGTGAGTTGGGTTGTGTATATAATAATACATATATATTATATATATATGTATATGATATGTGGTGCTAATTCAATAATGCTATTACAGATGACGAAGCTACCATTAAGTACAGGACGCGGTTATCAATTAAAGAAAAGTGGTGGCGGGCGAAGGCGGTGGTGGAGGAGTTGGGCCATTGTATCATATCATACATCACTGGAATCATGCCTTTAACCAATTTTTTAAATTTCTGGATTGGTCCTTTGGTTACTTTCCAACAGCAGTGTGGATTTCCTTTACTTTGATTAAGTGTGGCTTTACAAGAATTTTGAAATCTTCCTTTTTCTTTTTTCTTTTTTTGAATCATCAACCTGAAGATTGACGCACAACGCAAGCAACCACTTGTGCCCACTGTCTCAACCTTGTCTTCACCGTCTGTGGATTGTCTCCTGCAAACATGTTTCAAGGAAACCCGTGATTTCAGATTCCTGACTTGAAGATATTACATAAATCAATATATTTTGTTTGTTTTTCTTAACCGGAAAAAGACAGGGGAAAAAACTAACAAGGAGAGGTTTAGAGTAATAATTACCGGGACCATATATGGCATGGGGACTACCAAGAGGAGAAGGCGTATCGCAATCAGAGACGGTGGATGAAATAGGCGACGATTGAGGCGGAGCTTTTGAGAAAACGGCATCGTTGTAATACTTATTCACAGCGTAATAGAGTCCGTAAGCTGGAAAAGTATCAGACAATCGTTGGTCGATCTCCGGCGAGTCAAAACCAAAGCCTAATTCGATGCAGGCCTTAAGTTCCTCGACGTCCTCATCCGTCACGCTCTTGCTCCGCCTGTTACGGCGCATACCTTGTTTCCCCTTTGTCCTCTGCCACGCCTCATCGCGGTAGGAATCAGGAGACCAGGATTTTTGCTTGTACAGAGAAGACGTCGCCGCAGGTGGCAGAAGGGAAGAAGATGTCTTCGGTTGATATTCCGACGGCGCCAGTGAAGTGATTGCGGTGGATTGCGACATGACTCTCTCTCTCTCTCCTCTCGCCCAACCCCGGAGGCGGGGAGCCGGGGGAGGTAGGCGGAGAGCTCAATGCCTGAATTGGAATTGTGGAGATTGAAATTGATAAGAGTGGTTTATATTATACTGGTTTTGCTGTAAGGGAAAAAGGTGGGGTCTGCACGCTAAGCATTGGTTGGTCAGGGTCATGATGACTTGTCCTTTATTTCTTTTTATTTATTTCCTTTAAAAAAAAAAAAAAAACCCTATTATTTCCCTCTATTCTTCACTTTTTTATTTTTAGGTATATACATACATATATATATATATATATTAGGTAAGTTAGGTATATTTTTTTAGTTACTGTATTTGAATTCAATATTAATTTTAGGTAATAAAAACGAATAAAGGCAGTCCAGCTTGAAACTTGTCATCGTTGTATGGTATCAAATAGAATAATACAATTTTTTTTTAAAAAAAAAATATTGAAAATAAGTTACCACTAGTGATACACTATAAATAAAATACTAATCATTCAAATTTTTTGTAACATGAAATAATTTTTAATGGGAAAATAAATTATCAATTCATACAAATTTTAAACAGTTACGTACAAAAATATAATTGTCTTACCAGTTCATTTCAATATTGAATTAATTATATATGTATCTTGTTGGTTAAATATTAAGTATTATTAATCTCTCTCTAAAACCCTAACTGTTCCCTCATTCTCTTCTCTTCCAGCCGCCTCCCTTTAGCTTCTTTTTCCTCTCTGGCTAAGGGAGAGCTTTTAGCTCCGGCTATAACTCTCTCTTGGCAGAAATCAACATTTTCAGTTGTTTTCTTTATTTTTTTTTTTTTTTTTTTTTTTTTTTTTTTTTTTTGTTTTTGTTGTTGTTGTTGTTTTTTTTTCCTCTTTTTTTTTTTTTTTTTTTCTTTTCACCTCTCGGATGCATAGTTCTTTACCGATATCTAGATATCGGTTCTTTTTTTTTTTTTTTAAGAAGAAAAATTTGTCAAACCCGACGTTTAGATCTAGGCCCTTTGTTCGTTTTTTATCTTCTTTTCGGGCATCTTATGAAATTTTTGATACGCCCATGATGGATTAGGTTGTTGTTGAAGGAAGAAGGTGAAACCGAACCCTCAATGTAGCTGAGTTTCGTGTTTGGAAGTTAGAATTTTGAAGATCTAGATAGGAGTTCTTTTGTGTTTTTTGTTGTTTTGTTTCTATTTTGTTTAATTTTATATTTAGTGTTTTACTTCACTTAATTTTTTTAGGCATTTATAAAAAAAAAAATATATATATATATATATATATATATTGATTATTATTAGTGTTAAATTTCAAAATATTTAAAAAGGTGGTTGAATAATTCAAAATGTACAATATTAATGTACATTGAAAATATCAGAAAATCCAACCAGCTCTAATTATTTTCCATAAATAATATAATTTAACTCAAGACTTGAAGATCAAGCAGGCCATTAAATAAATTTCAAATTTAATAAATATCCATAAAATCATTTTTTTTTTGGAATAGAAATAAAGCTATTCATAAAAATAAATAATTTTTTAAAAATAATTGTAATAAAATACGAGTGGATAAAAAGCAATCTGCGAATGGTACGGCACGAGCTTCCCTTGTTGACCGGGAAGCAAGCTCATTTCCCGTCAAAGCTAACCAGTTCCACGGCTACCAATTATAATGAAAATATAACCTTTAGAGAAAAAGAAAAATATCTTTTGATAATAAAAACATAATTTAGAAAATTCATTTACATATATATATATATATTATTATTAAAAAAAATATGAAAAGAATTAAAATTTAAGTGCTAATTTATTTTTTGAATTAAAATACACGAAGGTCATAATAAAATTGTAAAATTCTAACATAAAAAAATAAGAAAAAAAAAAAAAAAGGTGTAAGTTATTGGAAGCGTGATTGCCGGCTTGAAATGGCAAAGTAATGCACAGCTCTCACGAATCAAATATCCAAATTCGCAATACAAGCCAAACACCCGAAAGAAAAGAGAGTTTTCTTACATAATAAATTATTATTATTATTATTGATGAATAATATATATAAAATTCATTTTAATCATTAAATTATTTTTGTCTCAACAAATAACATTTTTTGACCATTTTTTTTTAATGATTAGCACGTGATTCTCTAGTGCATGTTTGAAGCAGCTTGGATTATTAGCGTGACACATCGTTAGATTAGATGATTTGTGCAGCTCCTAGCTCCTAGCTCCTAGTCGTGTCTTGCTGCTTAAATAACGCATGTTTTCGTGAAACTCAAACAATTGTAGACTATACCTAATATTTTGGTCTTTTATAATCTATGGTATTCTTTACTAAAATTACAACATAAAATCGTATCTAATATGTGGCGAATTCATATCTTTTCATTTAGTAGGTCAAGAGTAATAAAGGAAACCAAACCAACTAAATTATAAACATTTGGAACTTTAGAATCAAACTTTTGATTACACTAGAAAATGTGGGCCTGTTAGTTGGGCTTTAATTTGAGTTAGGCGTAATGGATCTTTAAAAGATTCCTTACTGGATTAGTATGGCCCATATGTGAGTCTTTTTGATAAGTAGGTTCCACGATTTACTTTCGGGCCGTAGCTGTGGTCCAAAAACTTTGTACTCAGCAAACGGTTCCACGGGTCAGGTCCACTTTCATCGCGTGAGGTGAGTATTGTCCACGTATACAGCGGAAATATCGAAATTAATCTGTTCTTCGTCGGTTTGGGGGAGTTTTACGCTCCATAAGCTTCGTACTAGGTGGGGAATTAGGGTTTGTAGTTTCTAATTCGAACCGAGAGAATTTAATTGAAATTGAATTGCAATTGAGAGGAGTGTTGCGGATTCGATTAGATCAAAGGTATGTGGCACGAAGCGAGGAGGTCGGAGAGAAAAGTCCATGACATGATGGACGCTGCTCGGAAACGTGCACAGCGCCGTGCCGTTTACCTAGCTAAGCGGCGCGGCGATCCTCAGCAGTCTATTCAAGCAGCCGGTTCTCGTTGCCGCATTTATCGTGACGATACTCTCTACCACGCCACAGAAGATCAACAGGGCTTGTATGATGTTATTATTATTAATAATTTAAATATAATTATTCGAATGATAGTTTGCAATTTCACTTTTGAATATTGGAAAGTTAATATTCTTTCTCTGTGCTGGAAAAATTTGTAGATCGTACTAGAATAATTTGAAGGCTTAGTTGTTCTCCTTATGCAAATTTGAGATTTTCTTTTTCCAGTCTTGTTTAACTTCCCCACACCCCCACCCCAATTTCTTAAAAATGAGGATATAGTCGAAGGGAACGAGAATTCACTGCCATAATTATTAGAAGCTTGTGAGAATGGGTTTCAAGTTCTGAGTGCCCATGAATTATATTCTAAAGTGTTCTTGTTTAAAGATAGATTATGCGTGATTAGTTGCTGGAAGCTTGAAATACAGTTTTGTGGCAATAGAATTATTGAAGTTAAATGATTTGATTTACAGAATAAATTATGCCTGCCCACTATGCAAGCACCTGGTAAGTGTCAGGTTAATTATCTGCAACTGGCCTATTATGAATTTTCCTATTCAATGCATGACTCATGTCGCGTTTATAAGATCTTGGTGGGAATAAACTTAGGGAATTGTGCCTTTCCACTTTATTAGTTAGCCTGTTTGATGGTTGTTTGGTGATATGTGATTCACAAAGAAAGAATAGATTTCCCTTGAAGTTCTTAATTTACAAACTTGCTTCTCCATTTTCTTGGGGTTCTTGCATAAGGTGATTCTGTAAACTGATCCTTTTGACTATTTAATCAGGATACCATGGAATGGAAAGCAGGATGTATTGATTGACAGGTATATAAATTTTTTTTTTTTTTTTTTTTTGCTAAGTGGAAACCATAAAGAGTATCCTTATGTCTTTCTGATCTACTATCCTATTGACAGATTTGATGGTCGTGCTCTGCTTGATTTTATTCGAGATACTAGTTCCCGTCGTATTCGGGCATCTGAAAAGTCTGAAGAAGAGCAAGAATTAGAAGAGTTTGTTAATTTTGAGCGTTATCGGGATTTAATTAAGCATCGGCGTAGAGGATGTCGGTACTTTTTTGATTCTTTTAATCATCCTTTTCATTTAAGCAATCTAAGGATGGCCTTTGCCCTTTTTTTCATTCAACTTTGCGTTTGTGTGGGTAGTTCACAAGCCATGTGTTCATAGTTATCCTTTTGTTTTATTTATCTCATCTCAATCAAATGATGGCTCACCTGAAGTCCTTTGAGTTGACTTTGTCTATTGTCCACAGTTACTGATGAGGAGGGTTTGCAGCATGTTGATATAGAGATTGAGGCAAAGACAGTTGCCCCTTTTGGACCAGACAGGTTTGCTTATATATCTTTGTTTTTAGTTGGAATTTGTATCATGTGATTTTCAGCTTAAAATGACACTTGCATTCCTCCACCATTTCTTGTGCTTATCATCAATCATATCCTAATGCTCTTCTTGGTTCTTTTAAACACACACAGTGGTGGTTCTATGAGATCCATATGGTTTCAGTATCCTGATTGCTTTTGCACTTGCAATAGGTCTAACTCTTCTCAGCCTCCTGCGAGCAAGGGACCATATTCACAAGTGGGTTTCTCCTATGATGGAAATGGAAAAGATGAAACCCATGATTCCGATGGAGATGATGAAGAAGATGATGATGAAGAGGAGGATGAGGAATTTAACAGTGATGATAGCAATGATGAAGCAATGGAGTCAATTGCAAAGGAATTTGGAGTGAAGCGATATGGTTGGCTTGTATACATGGATAAAAAGGCTAAAGAGGAAGAGAAAAGGCAAAAAGAAGTCATTAAAGGAGATCCTGCAATTGTAAGTTTCTAAAAGTTTGTTGTACAATGTGAAAAAGTGAGTTCGTAGTTTTGTGTTAGTATGTGCTCTAATATTCTATATCATCCAGAGGAAGCTGAGTCGCAAAGAAAGAAGGAAGGCTTCTCAGATTGAAAGAGAAAGAGAAAGAGAGACAGCTCGTGTCACTGGTACTAGAGTGCTTCACAATGATCCTTACCGGTCAGTACTTCTTTGTTTGCTATTGTTTGTGAAGGAATTATTCTGGGAAATATAATGTAAATCTTCTTGGAATTGTGTTTACTGAATATTGACAGTGTGTCAAGGAGGAGCCCTACTTATGAAGCTTATCCTCGCTCTAGGCGGTATGTGCAAGTTCATTGTGCTGGTATAGTTAAATAAAACAGCATAGGTTGTGTTCTTGATGGTGTTTTTACTTTGATTGCTCAAGGTCAAGGTCAAGGTCGCGGTCATATTCCCCTTCATCCTCGAGACGCTATGCTCGGGGACAGCATTCTGATGATGTTCATCGGAGCAAGGATAGGGGTCCTAAGATAGAGTACATCACTGAGTTTGGAGCTTCTGATGTGGATGACCCAAAGTTTGAAGGATACTCTCCACCACCATCTCCTCCATCTCAGCCTGGATCATTGAACCGGTCGGAGCACTCGACCTTTAATTCTTGCAAAGATACATTGGACAGTCTTTTCTCTGCTGCAGCTTATCCTCCATTTTTATGCAAGCCAAAATTTTGTGCTTTATTATACAAAAGCTTAGTATGAACAAGATAACTGCCATGAGGGAGAGGAAAGGAAGCTTCCTTTACAAAGCACTTGTTCCCCCGAGTCACATAATATGAATGCATCTGAGTTGCCAAGTGATTCAGAAAGGGTTTTTCTAATTGTTTTGATTCTCTGCAGGCCATCATCTGGTCAGATACTTGAGGCTCTCCATGTAGATCCTGCCTCTGGTGTTTCCCTTGACAAGGAAAAGAATGCCAAATTATTGAAACCACCAGTAAGGTAAGCTAAAAATGACATTAATATTCTCAATTTTCTTATCCTTTCTGTCACAGGAAATGACATTAATATTCTTATGAGAGTTAGAGAATTTAATAGTGCGTTCTCTTTTTGTAAATTGCCAGCACTTCTGCAGCATTAGCGAAATTAAGTAAGGCAACTAGTAGTGGGAGTCTCTCTAAGCAACCGGGAGAGAAGAAGGAAACTCCTCAAGAGCGACTTAAGCGGATTATGAGCAAACAACTAAACAAACAAAGTAAACTAAACTCATATTGATTCTATGCTATAGTGGATGAACTTCAGGAGCTTTTATCTTTTAACTTTTTGGTGGTGAAGGATGATATAAAATGAATGCTGCCATATGGTGCTTGTAATAAAATCATTCTGAATATTAGGTTCTTTAATTGTGGGTATCTTTTCATATTTATAGTGGCCTACTGGTTTTCTTTACGTAGTTAAAAAAGATACAGCTATCGAGATGGCCAAGAAACGAGAACAAGAACGACAAAGGCTGGAAAAACTTGCTGAAACAAGTCGAGCTAGTCGATATCGTCGGAGCCGAAGCAGAAGTTACAGTCGTTCTCCTCCAAGGTATACATTGACTCTCTCCTCTCCTGTGACTTTTTGCTAGTTTTGTTCCACTTGCTTTTATTAGACTTTTTGGCTGCTCAAATCTGTCCACCATGATACTGTTATGAGTATGAAGTCTGTTTCTCTCCATAATATATAGCATCCATGATTTTACCGTATATTCTTAAATGTTATATTGGTTTTTTTGTTATCTTACCAAGACTTTTAATTTCTCAAGATTTGAGGGGTTCTCCATACCACACGGTAATGACTTGTCTGGTGTTTTCCTTCCCTAATTAATTATGGGGGTGGGTGGCATGGGCAACACTAGTTATGTTCGATACATGAAAACTTTATTTGGTGCAGCATCAATTTGAAGTTCCAGATTTACTAAGCCGACAATTTAAATTTGCTCACATTGATTTAGGGTTTCTTTGCTAACAAAAAAACAGCAGGATGAAATGCTTCTGCTTTTACGTTTTGTAGTGGATCTATCTATCTTCTTAATTATTCTCTGATTGAATTCTTGTGGTTGCAATAGACGATATCGACGAAGCCGAAGCAGAAGTCGAAGTGGAGGCAGAGGTTCTCGAAGATATCACTCCCGCTCCCAGTCTCGTTCTGATTCCCCAGTCCGCTCAAGTTCGCCGTCTAGATCTTACTCTAGCTCTCGTTCTCACTCCCATTCCCGTTCACGCTCTCGGTCCCCTCGGTATTTTTACTGCTTTATATTGTTGAATGTTTACACTTTTCTTTTCTTTTGGCTTAAAAAGACAGCTAAATTTTTCCCAGGACAAAGCGGAGATCAAGACACTGAAGGTAATATGTCTACAAAGGGTGATGATACATGGAGCAAGTTTGCATTCAGCCTCCGTCCTACCCGTAATATTTATAGTTTCTGTCAAATGTAATGTAAAATGGGGAATTTGGTCGTGTCCTGTCGCGAGCATACTGGATTTCCTTTCGTTAAGTATTTGTAATGTATTCTCTGAATGGGTCGTCTTATTAAGCAGTGTTATATTTTGGTGTTATTCACTTTGTTTTTAGAACATGACGTCAATATTTTGCCTAATTAGATAAGATCTGTTGTAGACTTCGAGTTAAAACTTCTTTTAATGTAATCATCAGTAAAAGTGATACACAAAATGAAACGTTTCATGCCCGGGATGCGAATGTGTGGTAATCTCTATCAATAAAAAATACAAAAGTAATATTTTGTCGGTTTACTTTGTTTCGTTCAGAAGTGTGAATAACTGGAAAGAAGTGTAGTTTCAGGCATAAAGTGATGGCTTCCGCTCCTTTTTTTTTCTTCTTTTCCTTTCGATAAGAGAAAATAAAGTTTGAATCTAAAGAAATCGGGGGTAAAAAGTGTTTGGGGGGGTTTGCCGTGTACCGATCTAAAGCAAAAAAAAAAAAAAAAAGGAGTTTACTTTATTCCATGAATAACCCTGAAGAAAGAGATGCCTATTCTTACCTTTAATCTTCCATTTGGGCACTTTATAAAGTTCGAGGCAATTCCAGCAGCCCTTTTCTGTGGTAGCTATCTATTCATCTAGAGAGAGAGAGAGAGATTAGATTAGATATGATAAAAAGGTATGATCAGATTGAGCACACGGGTGGGTGGGCGTGGCTCCCTACCCTAATCTTTTAGTTTAAAATATTGCACCTTTTCTTTTCCCCAATGAACCTTAATTGCAATAAGTTAAGTTTTTCTCCACCACTGATATTAGTTTTTGAATGCCAAAAGTTGATTTACCATCAAAACCTTGATGCTGACGTAAATCACGCGCCATACCCCCTCACTCTTTGGTCCTTCATTTTGATAATAACTTTGTAATAATTATAAAAAGTCCGATACATTAAAATAATTTAATTAATTAATTTTTTTTTTTGAAAATAATACTATCACGACTTTATTATTGAAGAAAATATTGAATCCCTTATTTTTTAATTGTTATTTGAAGAAATTTCAATGTTAATTGAAATGGAAAGTCCCAAGTTTGACGAAATATTAATAATAATTTTATGAGCCAAAATCCATCGCTTTCAGAAGCCATAAAAAAAAAAAAAAAAAAAAAAAGTAATGAAATAAGAATTATTGTAGCTTTTATCGTGTTAATAAACAATGAAGAAATGAAGCGCTATCCAGTTTTTCGGAAACTAGGCTTTAACGGCCCATTATTTCCTACAGACTAAGATGTCTTTCCCCTTTTTCCCTTTTTTCTTTTTAAAAAAAACTATACATACATACATGCATATATATATATATATATATATATATATATATATATATATATATATATATATATATATTTGTTTATTGTTTGAAGTTGGATGCTGCACATGGGTTGGTGAATGCCTTAGTTTAAGATTAATTTTTATGTCCTACAGAATGATTCTTTCGTATTAGACATGCATTCTCCCACCACCCATTCTATAATTATCAAACTAATCTGCAGTTATATATATATATATATATATATATATATATATATATTTGCCTAATTACAATTTTTTTCCCCTAAGACATAAGATGCCTTAGATGAGTCTCAAATTATGGGAGTCAATTCACATTCAAATTAATCTCCTTTCGAGCCGGGTTGATCCTTGTGGAAGGAAATCTGACCCCAAATTTTTAACAATTTCATATATGAGTCGATATTCGAACTCAATCTCTCTTGGCACGCAATGTTAAACTGATTGGATTTTGTTTTACTCCCTCAATTTTACTTGTTATAAATAAGAAAAAATATTCTTAAAAGAAAATAGAAAAATTAATGTATTTTTTTTAATTTTTTTTATTAAATATGAATTATAAAATATTAATAAATGTACATGAAGAGGGTCTCTACAAATTGAGATGTTGACTCCGATTTGACTCCGATTAAGTGTGAATCAAACTTTATTAATGAATTCCGGGAGTACTCCGATATCAAGTGTGAATCGACTTTACTCATGAACTCCGGGAGAAATTCATTGTGGGTTGACTCCGAATCGGGCATTATTAAATGGAAAGTCGTAACTCGAAGGGTATATTGTTACGGTACATATTACCTTATACTCCGCCGAGGATTGGCGGAGTATAGAAATGGGTAAATCATCAAAATAATGGATATTAATTACCGCTTGAAGTAAAATATCCGATTGGACCTTTGTGAAAGTGATGCGGGAGATGGCGATGTTATTCCACTCAAATATAAGGATGGCGATGTCACTCCATTCACACTTTAAGATGATATGTGTATTAATGACACATAAAAGTTACCGTAATGGTAACTTGTGTTAATCACAGTTAAATCGGTGAAGTTAGAAGAATGGGAGATATAAAAAGGAGGAAAAGACAAGGGTATGGGGGGATTTTTTAATTTAGAAATACTCGTTTTCTACAATAATAATTCTCCATTCTTCAATCGGTCAAAACACCCCTTCCTTGACTTTTGTGCAAACCTGTCCGGCTTGACTTGCGGTAAACTCACGGATAAGTTCAATTTGAATTTATTCCTTCAAGAATCTACACAGATAAGTCAATTTGAATTTATTCCCTTTCGGTGGGTTCGGTTTGGAAACGGATTCAAACATTCCAGCATTTTTTTTTTTTTTACCGTATATCACATTCATATAAAAATCATGGTATCAAAGACGCAAGAAAATGAAGGTCGGAAAGAAACAGATGCATGTAGGCATTCTCGGCCTACCCAACGTGCGGTATCCACCGGAAGGATACCCCCAGAACAATCGGACTTGCGCGAATATCTAAATGATAGAAGGATTCAAGACCAACAACCCGAGGAGGTTGAACGTCTTCAACTTGAGATTGAAAATTTACAAAGGAAGCAAAAGTTAATGAGTGGCTGGTATAAGCTACGGCGAGAAGCCTTCTTGGGAGAACATTTACCACCGCCGAAGATGAAAGAAATAAATCATGAACGGGCTAACACACATATTTCTCAACCGACTCCTAATGCGGCTTCACGGATCCGGCCAACTCATTCTCGGGTACCAATTCAATCTAAACCCGATATTTTGAATTTTGATATTCCTGTGCAACGAAAGGGCGTAAGACAATCCAGACCTCGAAGTGAAATGGGAGAATCGTCTCATCGTGCGAGACCCACACAAGATCACATTCGAGCACAAAGTCAATATTCGCCTCAACAGAGGAGAAGAAAGTCACTGGATCCTCCAACTCATCGCCAAAGGCATTTCACTCCACCACGGAATAAGGAGAAAATACCTTATGAATCAATTCGGCGGCATGTTTCCGATAATCATAGGAAGCCATTTGAGATGGGCCCATTCGTGCAATGGATTCGAGACGTCCTACCCGACACAAACTTGAAATTACCCTATTGTCTTGTATACCGGAAAAGCAAGCCGGAGGAACACGTTTGTCGTTATAAATCAGCAATGGGATTAGTCACCGGTGATGAAGCGTCTTTGTAAAGCATTTCCAGTACATTATCCGAGAAGGCGTTAACATGGTTTACTTCGTTGAAAGTAAATAGTATAGACTCATGGTATACGCTGGAAAAACTTTTTCTTGACAAGTTTAGCACAGCAGGTGAAATCCCAAAAACACGTGGTGATTTAACAAATGTGAAGCGGCGTGATGATGAACCATTGTTTGAATATGTTGAACGTTTCAAAAGGGTTTATGAAGAGATTGAAGGTTTGAGTCATGATACGTACTTGCCTGTTTTGAGGGCGGGTTGAAGTCTCATGCACTCAAAACGGAGTTTGGACTCCGCAAGCCGCAAACATTGGGGGAAATGTTCGGGACTGCAAAACATGTGGCCATGGCGATTGAACAACCGGATAGACGTCCTTCAACTCAAAAAGAAATTGCAAGTGAAAGAAAAAACGAAGGACCTAAGCGGGAGGCCATACGCGAAGTGACCAAGGGAATGGCTGAGAAGAATAGAGCACCATATGTTCCAAGTCGATCGAGCTATGATAACCGGGGAAAAAATCGAATTCGGAGAACCGAAAGACCATTCGGACTAAATATCCCGACAGAAAATTTGGTGGCGGTACTTAAAGAGAAGTACGGAGTGCGAGATCCTCCACCCCTTAATCCACAAAGTGAGAATCTACGGGATAGAAGTAAGTATTGTGATTTTCATAGAACGCATGGACACAATACTAGAAAATTGCTTTCCATTAAAAAGAATCATTGAATCTTTGAAGAGGAGAGGTTTGTTGAGTGAATTTCCGAAAGATGGTACTCCGCCTTCGTCGGAGTCCGGAGGAAAAGAAAAGGTCATAGAGGTTATTTTTGATGAAACACCATCAATAACCAAGTTGAAACGACAAATTCATATGTTGAAAGAAACTTGGATAACTCCCGAGTATGAGTTAAGAGAGCCTGCTATCACTTTTTCTCAAGCGGAGCTATATCTTGATTATGAACGAAATCTCAACCCTGTGATATTAGACATTGTAATTACTCGCCCGAATTGGGAGGTGTATTTAGTTAAAAGGGTTTTGATTGATACAGGAGCAGCCATCAATGTCTTGTATTATCATTGCTTTAAAGAGATGGGTCCGAATGATCATTGTTTGACACCAACTTCGTCAAGACTTGAAGGGTTTACTACACATAAAATACATACGAAGGGTTTAGTTACCCTTAATGTCGGACTTGGAGTTTGGCCGGCATGTCGCTCGGAAATGATCCAATTTTATTGTGTAGATATTCCATCAAATTATAATGCAATACTTGGCGTTCCGGCACAAGCGGCGTTCGGTATGGTGGTATCAATTCCACACCAACGTGCTAAATTTCCTACTCCTGCAGGTATTGGTATTTTAACTTCAAATCCTCGGTGTGTTTTGGATCATATGTTAAAAAGAAAACGAGCTTCCAAGGAAGTTGAAGAAGGTCCTTCAAGACGCTGTCTTACAACTCATCTTGAGGAGGATTCAAGTCAAGTGCTACAAGAATATGAAGAAGTGGTGATTAATCCTACTCACCCGGAGCAACGAGTGAAAATAGGAAAAGGAGTCCCTAGCGAAGAAATGAAACAATTGAAAGAATTTTTGATCAATCATAAGGATAACTTCGCTTGGAGTCCGGAAGATATGCCTGGTCTTGATCGGAGTATAGCGGAACATAAGCTAAACCTTAATCCAACATATACTCCAATTCAACAAAAGCAGCGCCATTTTAAAGATGAGAAGGAAAAGGCGGCAAAAGAAGAAATAAGGAAACTCCTCCGAGCGGGATTCATACGAGAAGTCGAATATCCAACTTGGTTGGCCAACGTAGTTTTGGTCAAGAAAGCGAATGGAAAGTGGAGATTGTGTGTGGACTTCACCGACTTAAACAAAGCTTGTCCTAAAGATTGTTACCCACTTCCCAAAATTGATAAATTGGTGGATTCCACATCCGGATATGAAATGTTGAGTTTCTTGGATGCCTTTTCAGGATACCATCAAATCAAGATGTGTACTCAAGACCAAGTCCATACTTCGTTTCGGGCAGCTGGGAAGTTATTTTGTTATAACGTGATGCCTTTTGGACTCAAAAATGCAGGTGCAACATATCAACGTATGATGGATAAAGTATTCCGTGAACAAATGGGAAGAAATGTGGAAGTTTATGTAGATGATATGGTTGTAAAAACCTCAAAGGGAAAGTCACACATTGATGACTTAGCTGAAACTTTTGGTACATTGACCAAGTATCGGTTAAAGTTAAATCCTATGAAGTGTACTTTCGGAGTACGAGCTGGTAAATTTTTAGGTTTTATGATGACGGAAAGAGGAATTGAAGTAAATCCGGAAAAGATATCGGCTCTTTTGGCAATACAAGAACCTCGTTGTATTAAAGATGTTCGGAGACTTAATGGATGTATAGCTTCTCTTGGAAGATTTATATCGAAGTCGGCTGAACGATCACTTCCTTTCTTTCGAACTCCGAAACAAGCATCAAAATCCTTTGTTTGGACTGAAGAATGTCGTCAAGAATGGGCAAAGTTAAAGGAGTACTTGCAACACCCACCTCTTTTGAGTTCTCCTGTAGCTGGGGAAATTTTGTACTTGTACTTAGCTGCTAGTCATCGACGGTAGCCTCGGTATTAGTTAGAGAAGTTGACAACAAGCAACTTCCGGTGTATTATGTAAGCAAGGTTTTGAACGGGCCAGAAACCCGCTATGTTAATATAGAAAAATTAGCTTACTTCTTGGTTGTTGCGGCGCGTAAATTACGCATTTATTTTGAATCACATCCTATAATTGTCTACACAAATTCACCGCTAAAACAAATTTATCAAAAACTTGATCAATCGGGAAGAATGCTTAAGTGGTCGATTGAGCTTTATGGATATGATATCCAATTTAAGCCTCGCACTTCAATTAAAGCCCAAGCTCTGGCCGATTTTCTAGCCGAAACCTCGTTTTCGAAGATGAGGGCTTGGCTTTAGTTCCATATAAAGAGCCCATCTCGGAATACCCCCAAACCTGGTTCATGAAGATAGATGGATCGGTAAACCAGAACGGAGTCGGAGTTGGAATGGTCCTGGATTCACCAAGTAAAACTTTTCATCAATGTCGAAGTATACGCTTGAAATTCTCAATTTCAAACAATCAGGCGGAATATGAGGCATTATTACTTGGAATGACTTGGGCAATGGAAGTCGGCATTCAATCATTACACGTATCTAGTGATTCACAAGTCGTGGTACGGCAAGTCAACGAAGAATACGCGGTCATTTCTGAAAATTTAAAGCCCTACTTCGCCTATGCTAATCAATTAAAGAAAAGTTTTGCATTCTTTGAGCTTGATAAAATTGATCGTGCACAAAATCATGAAGCAGATTATTTATCACGGATTGCCTCCAATGATATGTCGAATGATTTACATATTCACGTGGAAGTATATACTACTTCTATTCTCCAACAAGTCATGGTTGTGTTAAATAATTCCACTCAAGCGCAATCTTGGATCGACGAAATACGAGATTACCTTGAACACAACACTTTACCACAAAGTCCAAGTGAAGCAAAATCAATACGACAGCGGAGTGCTCGTTATGTGATATACGACAATTTGTTATATCGTAGATCATTTTCAAAACCCTTACTTCGCTGTATCCCTCCATCATTGGTACAATCGGTGTTAGAGGAAGTACACGAAGGAGTTTGCGGAGGACATCCTGGAGCTCGTGCACTTGCGGATCGAATAATTCATCAAGGATTTTATTGGCCGACTCTCAAGAAGGATGCACAAGATTATGTTCGGAAGTGTCGAAGTTGTCAAATTTTTGGCAACATACCTCGACTTCCCTCAATTCAACAGACACCGTGACATTAACATGGCCCTTTGATATGTGGGGCATGGATTTAATGGGAAAGTTCCCAAGATCAAAAAGCGGATTCGAATATATGGTAGTCGCGGTTGATTATTTTTCTAAGTGGATTGAGGCTAAACCGTTAGTAAATCCTACTGAAGAAAATGTGTTAAACTTTTTTCATGACTCCATATTATGTCGATTCGGGGTACCAAGAGCTGTTGTCACTGACCATGGAACTCAATTTTCAAAAAAAATTTCAACCGAATGTGAACGATTACACATAAAGCACTGGAAGTCGTCGGTAGCTCATCCCCAAGGTAATGGACAAGCGGAAGCCGCAAATAAATTGATTATGCAAGCTCTCAAAAGGAACCTTGAAGGACTATCTAAGAAATGGGTAGATGAATTACATTCCGCATTATGGTCGGTTCGTACTTCGACTCGGGGACCTACAGGAGAAACACCTTATGCGTTGGTCTATGGATCGGAGGCGGTTGCACCAGCTGAACCGGCACTCCCCACATATCGTATTTCACATTTTGTTAGTCAAGATAATGACGAGTCTCGGCTACGTGACTTGGATTTGTTGGATGAAAGACGAAAAACCTCTAGACTCCGATCCGAGGCATACAAGGTCAAAATGAAGTCCTCACATGATAGAAAAGTTGTTTCACGACCGCTATATATAGGTGATTGGGTATTGCGAAAAATTGAAGTCACCACACATCAATTGGATGCAAATAAACCGACACCTAACCGGGAAGGACCATACCAAGTAAAAAGCGAAGTGAGACCAGGTACATTTCGATTAGCAAAAGAAGATGGAACTTTACTCCCAAATCCTTGGCATTCGGACCATCTTAAAAAGTATTTTGTGTAAGGCGGTATTGATTAGTATAGTCAATAGAATAATCCTTGTTGATTATTTAATGAAGTTTATGATACTGCTTATGTGCGTAACAAATGATAGATCGGAGTACAAACAAAAGTCACTAAGTAGAGTTTTTTCATTAATGATAAATCGAAGTACAAAGATAAATCAAACTTAAAAAAAAAAAAAAAAAAAATGATAAATCCCTACGACCGAGTGGAAGGAGCATCAGAAGGCTGCACTATGTCGAAGGTTGCATTACCGAGACTTCGCCAACATGTGAACTGGATGGGACATCATCCGGAGGTTGCACAACCGGGACTTCGCCAACATTTGAGTTGGATGGGACATCTTCCGGATTAGATGTCTCGGCATAAGCGGTGTTCAATTTCCTCACTTAAGTCAAAAAGAGTTGGCGTGACTTTCGGAGGATGTACCCACACTTCACTCTTATGACGAGCATCGATCATCTCTATTTCACTCATCTCGTCTTCATTATATGGAACGAACTCCGCACCGTTCCTAAATTCTTTATCCGAAAAAGAACCAATAAACAACCGAGCAAGGAATTGTTTATCCGGAACTAGGTGATGAAGATTGCGGATAGCATGGGCACATCCTCGTTCGAAAAATGGACACGCTTGGGTCGGAACCATCTTCCGAAAATCGGGGGAAGATTGGAACTCATCCATTAACTTCGAAGTGTATGCCTGTTGATCTATAATATGCAACTCGATCGGATAAGATTTGAATTTCAGCGAGATGCTTTTTTATCTTTTTTCCCTCCCCCAATTCCAGTTCTTTAATTCCGGCATTAGCGGAGTTCAATTGGTCCACCACGGACCGATACTTCGCATTCGAAGTATCCAAGTCTTCTTTCATAGATGAAAGCCGATCCTTGGTAGAAGAGAGTTCGCTCGCTACCGCCAACTTGTTCTCCATAGCAAGCATGAGACTTTTTGGGGGGGTTGGTCAAGGCGACATTTGAGCGAGGTGCATAGTATATGCGGCTACCTATTAAACAAGTGAAAGGTATGTCACAAGTGAAATAAAGTATAAATATCAAAATATTTACATTAAGTGTAAATAAATACCCGGGAAAGACTGGAACCCAAAAGTCCCACTGTGTCATCAGTGCTCATGGAGCCGATACTTTTATAAGTATCGGTATCCATACATCTCCTTAATGGTCCAATGCCCAAGAAACGACCAACTTCGGGAGAGGATAGTTTAAGCCCTGTTAAAGCGGGAGCCGGCCGGTGGATTTCACGGCCAAGGGCATACAGTCCGTTATTACCGGAGGGGAGTTCGAACCCGGGTTGAAGCCAAGAAGCTTCTTTTCCTTTAGGGTGGCTTGACTCCCCCCGAGAATGACTCGACTCCGAATTACGGACGACTATCTCGGTATTACTTCGACTCCGTTTTGAAGACGGAGCTTGAGTAGAAGGATTTTTCTCCAAAGTCCTCTTCTTTGGAGATTTCTTTTTCTGAGTCCGCACTTCGGGTGCGGCCCCGGAATCTTCGGATTCGTTCACTTCGACAACGACACCTTTTGCACTAGCTTTCGGTGGGTTCGGAGTGACTTTCTCCAAAGTCTTTGATCTAGCGGCTTGAAGAGATTTTCTTATTGAAGCAAAATCCATATCTGCAAGTATAGTACGAGATGATGAGTAAAATAGCAAGTAAAATAGAAAAACAAGGATTCTCGAAAATAAGTATTTATACCCTCATCGGTCCGACATCCCGCAGAAGTTGCGGCAGAACATATACTACACTCATCAAAAAATACTCTACCCGGATGAATTCTCCATACGGGGTATTCATTTATATCATCCAATCCTAACTCAGCTCGGCGTTCTTTAAATTGAAATCCTCCGATTCCACACCAACGCAAACTCTCGGGACTCAACAATTCACTAGACAAAAAATATTTAGTCCGAGTGTCGGGGTTATCTCCCAACTCACTTCGGACGAAGTCAAAAAATTTTCTATCGGAGTCCGAGTACTTTGTTTTCTTTCCTACTTGGTTTCCAAGCCTCTAACATCCCAACTAACGGACGAAAAGGAAAACCGAAGTACTCTCTACACAAACCCGTCTTTCCCTCCAATCGGGAAGTTTGCTAGGGGGGGAATCAAAAAGAGTTACTACATTTGAGCGAGGTCTAACAGATAGGGTTCTTTTGTTCATACGGAGTATAGAAAAGAAAGTCCGCAAAATCAACTCGGACATTTCAACCCCTATCCGTCTACACAACACAATCAAACACAAAATACGCGAACCGTATTTGGATGAATGTGAGCTGGTTGGGAATTTACCGGAACAAAAAAACCAACAAAAGAGGGTCAAGAGGAAATCGAAGTCCATACATAAAATGGGCTAAAGGACCGGGGATAGAATAGTTGGTCATTGACAAAACTACGGGCGGAGAGTAATTTTATATTTACTCTCATCCACTAAACCCCGGATACGGTTAACCTCAAGGCTTTCAATCATATTACTTTTTAGTACGAAATCACTTGAAAAAAGTTCCGAACTACCCCGCTTTTGGTCTTCCGGAATGTCTTTCATTGAAATGCCAGTAGAAGTAACACCGGCATACATAGTCTTAGAAGATGACGGAGTAGAAGGAATAGCAACAGGGATAGTTAATCCTTCGAAAGAAGAAAGTGAAGAAGAGGAAACTCGAACAGCTACGGGAATAGAAGAAGAAGGAAGCGAAGTAAGTGGAATGGCGGTAGGAATTGCTACGGCAGATGAGATAATTTCATCATTAGAAGACTCCCTAGTCCCAAAATCTTTGTCACTTGCCAAAGCCTCCGAAGTACTCGCAGACTCATCGAGCCGAGTTCCTCCACTTCGGTTAGAGGCATAGTCGGAGGGTTATCATCGGACTTCGACATTATAGCCTGTGACAAATAAGGACTTTGGGTAAGTCTTATGAACTTTTTGATTATATCTCTATTATCTATGTCTATCATGTTAGAGTCCTATGTCCTATACATACTCGTTCAATCCTCCACCCACCTATTAAGTCTTTCACTACGATAAACAGAAAGTCCTAAAAATTAGTCCGTGAAAACAGATTAAACAACCAAAATCCCAAAAATTCATCACATTTCAAATATCCTGTTCCCAGTCTATAACCATTCAATCCGGCAAAACAAAAAATTCTCGGTCACAAAATAAAGCGGAAACAAATAAACCGGAGTAAAATAGTAATAAATAAATAAAATAAAACCATACCGGTAAATAATCGGAGCGGAAGCGATAAACAATAGAGAAGAAAAAGCAAAACCGGAAGTTATTTTTCTGAAACAAGTGCGAAGAGTTGCGAGAGAATGGCGCGAAAATGGTGAATGGTGAAGAAAAGAGAATGAAAGAAGAAAGGGGGATATTTGTAAGAGACGAAACCCTAGGCTTTCTTTTCCTCTCCTTTTAAAAATATATACATACGGAAAGCATATATGTATATCAAGTGCAATTGACGGCCAAAGGATGAAATCATAAAGTCACACCCTCTTATTGGGATATACAAACTTTATTCCGATTACGATTTTCCATAAAGGTCATAATTACATGTCCTTTCGTATACGGACAAAGAAAGACAATTTGGTTTTGAAACCTATTTTAAGTGATATAAAATATTACTCCCACAGTATGACATAGTAGTTCGGATATCATCACAAGATTACATCCGATCCGGAGGGCCACCGAAGAGGGTCTCTACAAATTGAGATGTTGACTCCGATTTGACTCCGATTTAGAGTGTGAATCAAACTTTATTAATGAATTCCGGGAGTACTCCGATATCAAGTGTGAATCGACTTTACTCATGAACTCCGGGAGAAATTCATTGTGGGTTGACTCCGAATCGGGCATTATTAAATGGAAAGTCGTAACTCGAAGGGTATATTGTTACGGTACATATTACCTTATACTCCGCTGAGGATTGGCGGAGTATAGAAATGGGTAAATCATCAAAATAATGGATATTAATTACCGCTTGAAGTAAAATATCCGATTGGACCTTTGTGAAAGTGATGCGGGAGATGGCGGATGTTATTCCACTCAAATATAAGGATGACGGATGTCACTCCATTCACACTTTAAGATGATATGTGTATTAATGACACATAAAAGTTACCGTAATGGTAACTTGTGTTAATCACGGTTAAATCGGGTGAAGTTAGAAGAATGGGAGATATAAAAGGAGGAAAAGACAAGTATGAGGGGGGATTTTTTAATTTGGGAAAACTTCGTTTTCTACACATAATAATTCTCCACATTCCGACAAAATCTTCGGAGGGTCAATCGGAAGTACACCCCTTCCGGCTTGACTTTTGTGCGGGAACTTGTCCGGTCCGGTTCAATTGCGGTAGAATCTACACGGATAAGTCAATTTGAATTTATTCCCTTTCAAGAATCTACACAGATAAGTCAATTTGAATTTATTCCCTTTCAGTACAGTAATTTTATGAATTTAAAAAAAAAAAACTTGTTTTTTCACTGTGACTTGTAAAAAGAAAAACAATAAAAGAGTGATAGTTTGGAAACAAAAAATAACAATACAAAAACTACAAATTCCGAAGCCAAAAATCCAAAGTTTTTTTTTCTGTAAAAGTTGAAAATAATGATTGTACGTACGATTTAATTAATGTTTAACAAAATATGGTCCTCATCTAAAAAGTAACTTTTTTTTACAATAAAAAGAAAAAAAAAATTGATTTGATTCCTCCTAATCAATCCCATTTGGAAACTGTCGATTTCCATTGTTCCCATGATTTCTTTGGAGAATAATTTTGTAAAAGATTCCCCATATGTATTATCTTGGTTCTTTAATTAATTAATACCTAACCCTATTTAATAATAAAGCATCCCCCCATTTTTTCACCGGCAAAAAGAGGCGGTGACTTGACTTATCACGGCGGCGAGAAGTGGGGGAACATGGATGTGATATGGAGAGGTAGACAAGTGAGGAATGCTGCCCACAACCAGTCGAATATGATATAAATTCTGGTGATTTTTTTTTTTTTTCCCAAACATGGACCCCTCACCATTCGGTTTCTGCCAACACTATCCCCGGACAACAAAACAGTTTTTTTCCCAATAACGAAAGCTCCCATCGGTTCCTCATCTTTTAAGACCGACCGTTGGTGACATTTCCTCCACCTTTTCTACTGTCCAAAACTTTGGTTAGCAGACTACAAGGTGTATGTAATACCATCTCTTTTTAAGTCGTAAATATGTAAAAATGTGATATGACATATCGGAATAGGTATAGATATTTATTTTCTATTCAAAATATTAGATTTGATACAATGAAGATAGTACTAAATAAATGATCGGAGGTGTCGTTAAGCTCATAGTCGCGACTCGAGATGTAACTGTTGATATAAGAGTGTGTAACTAATTTTGACTACAAGAACTAAGTGTTACACCACATGAGTGAGAGCCATGTATAAAGTCCATGACATCCATTGATTGACACATAGCTGCAATTTCAGCTATGTGTTGTAGTCTTAAAGTCTTCTCCCACGAATTCTTCCCGAATTAATCAATGAGGATATCATATATATATATATATATATATATATATATATATATTTATAAATTATGTTATTGTATAAGATATTTACTAATGATGTTGTGAATTGGGTTAGAATTATTGAAGTAATGTATGTATACGTACACACTTATTTATTAATCAATTTATTGCTTTGACACTTAACACTTACAATTAAGAAGTGGGTTTTTTGTGTTTTTGTTTCAAGGTGATAAGAAATTTCATATTTAGAGACATGGCATTTAGTTTTTCCGAGCATCCAGTGGACCATATTAACCTTAAAAACTCCTCACTTATATAAATACATACATATATATATATATACCAATATTGGGTGGTTTGTTTTATCATCCGATGGATGATGATGTGAGGTTCATGTGATGTTACAGTTACTTGTGAAATCAATTTAATACTGCTTTTGCAACTTGCCATTTGTTTACTCACCACTTACCAATAAATATAGCAGATGTACCCACCTAAGCAAAGTTTAAAAAAAATAATAATAATAATAAACAATTTAATTATATATCTCCTGGTTTAATATGTATTATTGAATAAAGAAACAATTTCTATATAATAATCTTCTAAACGAATGATACAGAAATATAGCTCGTAAAAATTAATTTAGTTGAAATAAAAGTATCTAATTAAACTAAAATGACAAAATTTTAGAAATATTATTTCTTAATTCACAAAATTTAAATTTTAATTAAAAAGTGTTGATTTTTTTTTTTTTTTTTTGGGATTAGACTATTTTGTTCTAATAATTTAAATTAGCAATTCAAACTATTTTCTTTAAAAAAAAATAAAAAAATAAACCTTGTTTGTTCTCGTATGACACTAATAACAACGATTATCTAACTTGTAATAATTCTTTAATGGGTGAAATAAATTAAGCATGAAGGTTGAGTATTATTAAGAAGCGAAGTTAAAGGGAGCGGACCATATATGCACATGTAAACTTTTACTACCCCAAACCAAGACAATTAACTGAATTCTCTGTTGGGAGTTGATGTGTCAATTCAAGTCCCATATCGGAAGATTAGGCAAGAGTTGTTTAGTATTATAGATATAAGGAGTTTCATCTACTTCATTAGTATGAGACCTTTTAGAAAAGTCTCAAGAACAAACCCGTGAGGGCTTAAGCCCAACATTCTCTCTACAAAAGAAAAAAGCCAAAATAAAATAAATAAACAGAGTTAAAAGTCTTTAATTATATATAAAAGAATTATTTCGAGGGGTTTGAAGGTGTCAGAGATGAATCGTCCATCCATCATCACGTGGTTGGTTTGAAAACATGACCGTTTGTCCAAATCATGATGAGTTTCTTTTAATTAATAAAAAGCCCTAAAAATGTGTTTCTTATGATTATTGATCATAGAGTTTAATTTTTTTTTTTACAGGATCAGGAGGTGCGCGGCGGTGGTGGTGAGCTTTTAACTGCGGCAGGCATGGCTATAACTGACTAACCACCACCGCCAGCCACGATTTAAGTAAAGCAAAAAAAAAAAGGGAAGGTAACATGTGAAATATTGTGTAACTTCATGTGATTAATCCCCCGAGAAAGAAGCAAAAACTTGAATGCCGGCCCGCCTGCCTTGTCTGCTCCCTTACGATAATGTCAAAAGTACTATTACTCTCCTCCTCCATCACCCAAAACCATAGGCATCAAATCTAAAGACCTTTTCAACCAAACCGCTGTTTACAAAGTTTTTTATTAACTATTTGATATGGTCATTTCATAAGATATTTTTTTATGTACGTATTTTAAGATAATAGAAGAAACGAAAAATAAGAGTGAGTAATATGTAATTTTCTGATTTGTTGTAAGATAATAGAGCATAGGTGAGAGGGCAGACATCATCTTTCCTTTTAACTTGTTAAATTGTGTGAGAAACAGTGCTTGTTGGTGTGTCCGCACAGAGATTATGATTGACATTTGATATGTTTGGTTTCGGCAATGCTACCATTTCAAGATTAATCAATGCTATCTATTTACAATACCCATATATATATATATAAATTATTCATTTGTGGTAAGATTTTATATACACTCATTAATTTACAACCTTTATATATATATATATATATATATAATAGGTATGTGGGAAAGGGAATTAGCAAGCTATGTGGGAATTGGCTGACTTTCATGGGAACATCCGTATGCTCCAAAAGAATGAGCAAAGAGAGTCTTTTGAGGTGATTATTTTTATTTAAATATTCTTATATGATTTATGAAGTAAGAAATTTTTAATTAGATTCACATTATGAGTGGACGATTTTATGTCATATTTCAATAGTGTGATGTAATTTTTGGGAGTCTTTTTTTATAAATACCTCTCGAATTAGTTGCCGAAAGAATATTGTATTTAAGAGATTTATAAGTTTCGATATTACTTACCTGTGTGATCTATAAGTAGTTACTAAACATGAGTTCAATCTATTTATGCAACGATCCATTTTAAATACATGAAATACATATAAAGTGGGTCGGAACGAATTAATAACACCATCATTACATTTCTTACCATTGCAATTTGTAAGATGAAAAAAAAAAAAACTCTGAATTAAGGTAATACGTCTTTATACTTAAAAAACTAGTAGTAGTAATAGACTTATTAATCAAATCGTATCACCAAAATAATTAAGTCATTTAAGCAAAGCACAATCCATTAGTTCTCCAGGTTTCTAAACATCCATCCATCCATCCATCTGCTTAAAAATTAAATTTTGATTTGACAAAAACCCAAGAAAGAATGCGACACTTGAACGCATTAAATGGTTCCCATTCTTCCCTGCCACCACCACCCAAATCATGGAATAACTTTTATGTATATATATATATATATATATCTCTCTCTCTCTCTCTCTATATATATATATATATATATATATATATATATATCATACATACATATATACATATACATATAGAGAGAGAGAGAGAGAGTTGGATTTGTCTCATCAGGGGTGTGTAGAAGGACTTCTTATCTTAGATAGGGGCATCTCATCACCCCTGTCTACATCCCCTTTACAAACAAATCAATGCCATTTACTCCTTTCTTTTTGTGTTACTATTACTTTTTTTTTTTTTTTTTTCATTAATTTTTAGTTGATATCTTTAACAACTATAATAAACTAAACCAAACTAATTAAATTATCATTTTTTCCTTTCTTCTTAATACTTTTTTTTAAAAAAATTTCTTCACTTTCTTTTATTTTTTCTAACTTTATTGTAAAATTAATCCTCTCACCCCCACAAAATTCCCCCATACCTTTTTTAATCACATTGACCATTCTATTTGTCCCCTTTTTTTTAAACGGCACATCTAACTCTATTATAATGGTCTTCATTTTTAAAAAAAAAAAAAAAATTAGTATTTAAAGAACGAAATTGAGAATCAATTTTTATTAAACAATTATTAATCTTCATTAAAAAAAGAAAAAAGAAAAAGAAGAAGCTTCATTTAACACTAATTTGTCATTACTCACTTCCTCGAAATCTCAGAATCCTAATAATAATATTATTAGTACGGTTTCGATAATACAAGTACTATTTTTTATTAGTAACAACAAAAAAACAAATCTCAATTAAAAGAAAAAAAAGGAGGGACGGGGGTGGGGGTTGATTAGAAAAAGAAATGAAAAATGTCACTTGCCAAAATCTTAGGGTGGGCCCCTATTCCACTATCCTACTTATAAATATCCTTTCCTTCTTTACAATCGGGAATCCTCATTTACACTTCACTATTATTATCACTCTCTCTCTCATCGGCTGCCTTCCTCAAAACCTCTTTCAAGCTTCAACTTTCCCTTCCTTTCTCTGTTGAAAAGAAATCAGGAGGAAAAAAAAAAAAAGCGAATCTGACAAACCGTTTGTTTGTTTTCGCCTGAATTAGATATCAATTTCTTTGTTTCTTGCTCCGGAGAACTTATTTCCGTGTATTTTTGGTGATACCAGAATATTATTTTATCGGTAACAATGGTGGACGTGGACCGGAGGATGACCGGTCTGAACCCAGCCCATGTGGCGGGTCTCCGACGGCTTTCTGCTAGAGCTGCGGCGGCCTCCGCATCAACTCCTTCTACACCTCTTCCTCCGCGTAACAGTCTACTCTCCTTCACATCCTTAGCAGATAAAGTTCTCACGCATCTCAAAAACTCAGGCGTCCAAGTGCAATCTGGATTGTCCGAATCAGAGTTTGCACGAGCGGAAGCAGAGTTTGGGTTTGCCTTTCCTCCTGATTTGAAAGCTATTCTCTCGGCTGGCTTGCCCCTTGGGCCTGGTTTCCCCGACTGGCGTTCTTCTGGCTCGTCTCGGCTTCAGCTCCGTGCCTCCATGAATCTGCCTATTGCTGCTATCTCATTTCACATTGCACGGAATGCTTTGTGGTCTAAGTCCTGGGGCCCGAGACCGTCCGACCCGGAGAAGGCCCTCAAGATCGCCCGAAACGCCCTCAAACGGGCCCCACTCCTTATACCCATTTTTAACCATTGTTACATTCCGTGTAATCCTAGTTTGGCTGGGAACCCAATCTTTTACGTGGATGAAAATCGGATTTTCTGCTGCGGTTATGATCTTTCTGACTTCTTCAATCGAGAATCTTCGCTCTTCCAGAGCTCAGACAATCATACGTTGTCCAAGCAGCGTTCTATGAGCGAGAAATCAGCAGGCTCCTCCTTGAATTTCTCAAGGAGAAGCCTCGATACCCTGTCAGCCGGGGTAGGACGGACGCCGAGATGGGTGGAGTTTTGGAGTGACGCAGCGGTGGATCGACGCCGGAGAAACTCGAATTCATCTTCGTCTTCCTCATCGTCGCCGGAGAGGTACTTCGAGATGCCGAGGTCGGAAATGCCCAAATGGGTGGAAGAATACGTAGAGCAAATCGGGTCGGTATTAAGGGAAGGCGGTTGGGACGAATCGGACGTCTCGGAGATAGTACACGTGTCGGCATCTGGATTTTTCGGTGGAGAGATGGTTTTATTGGACAATCAAGCGGTTTTAGATGCTCTATTGGTTAAAGCAGATCGATTCTCGGATTCTCTCCGAAAAGCCGGGTGGAGCTCTGAGGAAGTATCGGAAGCATTGGGTTTTGATTTCCGACAGGAGAAGTGCAAGAAACCGGCGAAAAAGTTGTCACCGGAGTTAGTGGAGAAAATTGGGAAATTGGCGGAATCTGTGTCACGATCGTCATCATAGACGTAGCTCTAGCGTGCGCGTGTGTATACTACTACTGGAAGAAGAAAGAAATTACCGGCAAACATCGAGATTCTTTTTTTTTTTTTTTTTTTTTTACCCTTATTTTTAGATTTTCGATACCTCGAGTTTGCTTTTTGCCTCTTTTGGTTTTGGGTAAAGAAAAATGAATTTCGGGGAAAAGCCAAAATAAAACAAAAAAAAAAAAAAAAAAAAAAAAACAGTACATCAAGACTTGTTTGGTTAATAATACTATGTATAAAAGAAAAGTAGTACATGAAAGTTACATTTATTTTTTTTTATATATAATTTGTTGAATGAATACATTAAAGTTACAGAGAAATATTTTATCATTATTATATTTTTTTTTTGTAAAAAAAAAGGGAAAAAAATGCAATTACTCGGAATAATGGTATGTGTGTACAGCTAAGATTAGGGTGGAAATAGAGAGAGAAAAATGTAGGGGTTCGATGGGAATAATGTGGGGGGGGGCTAGTAGCGGTAACTGACGGGCACAGATTTCGAGTAGAAAGCGCACGTGTGCTTCTCTCTGAAGGAAAAAAAAAGACGTTGTCATGGGTCCCACTCTCGAAGCTCCAACTTCAAAATTCAATTACACACCTCTTTTTTTTCAAATAAATTGTACGATGATGCCATACAACAATTTTTAATATTATTTCTTTAATTCTAAAAAATTATATTAAATTATAATTAAAAAAAAAATATATGAATAGATAAATTGGGATGGCAGTGCGTGACTGAAAAAGAATTGTCTATTTGTAAAACGAGAAGAGGAATTTGGGTGGGGGTGAAGATAGTTGCAGGTAAAAATAACGTCCATAATATGTATGGGGGAAACAGGCAGGCAAGCAGCTCCAATTGTGGCGTGGGGACTGGGAGACAGTGGCCGGCCATATTACTTCAGAGATAAGCGTAAAACAAAACGTCACCGTTTCTCCTCCCCACTTCTCCTAGTAAAGATAAATTACGATGGGGACTTGGAGTTTTGGGCGTGTGAAAATAATTGGCCAAATGTATGAAGGAGAGGCAGCTGGGGACAAATGTCTCTCTTCTTTTGAGATGAGAATTAAAAGAACAATTTTGAATGATTTTGAGTTTTTGAGTTTTTGATTTTGAGAGTGAGTAACATGTGTACAAGGGAGTGTCAGTTCTATTTTTAAAGATTGAAAGAGATAGACAAGATGTGGTATATATATATATATATATATATTCTGGGAATTTGAAAAGAGAAAAAGATAATGTTGGAAGGTATCCCTGATCTCTCTCTCTCCAGTTCTCAGTTTTCTGTGGAAAACCTGACAAGCAAAACCTTCTCCCCGTTTAGCTTTTGAGAGACACAACTACTCTTTCTCTCTCATCCTTTTTTCTCCTAAGCTTTCTTTTTCTTTTCTTTTTTTTATATTTCATCTCAGATTATTATTATTAAATAATTCTAGAGAAATTCATGAAAAAAGATTTCGATATAACTTATAATTGAAATTATAATATTAAATTTTTTTGGAGAGTTAGATTCAAAACTTTTCTCTTGACTTGTCAAATTAACTGAACTATATGAAATTTTCTATCTTTTTTCTTACATTTTTAGTTTCAAAGTTATCATTAATTAGTCCCATCAAAATAAATTATTCAACTTAATTATTTACGTGTATATAAATTTAAATAAATGTTTTCAAATTGAAACATTAATTGGAGTAGGACCATAATATGAGAATGCACTTGGATACAATTATTCATTTACTACTACTACCTGCTGTGGAAATAGAAAGAAAAAAGACCAACGGAGAAGGGGCCACGTGAAATTGGCAGCTTCCCCTTGGGGGGAAAGACGGGATATGACACTTCTGAGGTTGAGAACTCCGTACCAATGGGGGAGGATCATTTTCACCTCTTTTGTAATTGAAAAAGCATGATTTTAAAAATCTTTAGATGCTTTTTTTATCTTATTGAGGGAAAGATTATGATAAGAAACGCTCTTCCTTTCTAATCATTAATTTTTTTGGTTAAATAAAAATTACATTCTTCATTGGCATAATTAATTAACAGTCAACATCGAATTCTTTGGTTCTAATTTCTGATTATGAGGATTTCCTCAACTTGTCTACCAGAATTCGGGATCAGATTTTCATGTCCTTTTTGAAAAGACCTAACTAAATATACATATCCATGGTATCCAATCAATCATCCGTCCCACATATTAGGCTCAATGATATCGAAATTTGGACCGGTTTACCCTTCTTTATTTTACTTTCCATTTTTTACTGCTTTTGTCTCTGTTTTACTTTCCTCCTTATTTGCAATATATATTTAATTTTTTTTAGAATTAATATTTAATAAATAACTTTACTAGATAAATTATTTTAAAATTATTATTATAAATCTTTTTTTTTTTTGAAGAATTTTAGGAATTTAGTTGTCATAATTAATGAATGCATGCATTAGTCTGAATACTGAAGAACGTTCAACGGTCACCTGAAAAGACCGTTGAGATGTCACGTGCCAACCCCTCATCACCACATAAGAAACAGTAATGGTCACCGATCATCACGTGCCAAGAGCACTATTCCCGCGTGCAAAGTCCTCTCTCACGTGAAAATGATGAGAGCGGAATTTACCCAAACACTATTTATTGTTTAAAGTTTGACGTGGCTTGCTCCTACTGGCTGAACCATCGTGGCATTTGTCCTTTTTTATTTACTTTTAGGAGGAAAAAAAAGAACAAGGTTTCATAATGTTAGGGAATTAGCAGGTTAAACTCTTAATAGAAAGTTGTATTTGTATTCTGTTTCTCGCCATAAAAAATCAGTATGGTTGTAGTGTCTGCAGGTTCCTTGACAATTCGACAATATATTATATATATATATATATATATATATATATATATATATATATATATATTAGAGAGGGCCAAATTTGGATGTGAAGATTGAAGAAAAGTCTGATGCGATATTGGGGAAAAAAAGTAGACCCAAGAAGCAACAACTCAGGTTGATTTTTTTGGGTCAGGATTCATGGTTCAAATTTGAGCCCTAAGGTACGGCCAAAGGAGGACCCCATGGCTGGAATGCTCTCATGTTGACCTTAAATGCGTGTTTCTGATGTTCCCGGGGACTCTAATTCAAAACCACAATACTGCTAAAATGTAGACCCTATTGTAAGATAAGACTGTTATTGCATTATTATTGTCCATGGCTGCTGCTCCTCCTGTTTTCTATATTCAAATTCATTGACCTCTCACAAAACAAAACACCTAATAATGGTTTGTCGCAACCTGAATCAGAGACAGACAGATGATCATTGTTGCTCAACACATGCTTGTTTCTGATTATTTCCCAATCACGGTCGCATCCGCATCAATATTCCTCCGGAATCCATTTCTACCATGAAATTCGCTCTGATTAACTCCTCCTGTGGTACAGTACTTTTTTCGTTATTTTTAGGGCTCATAATGTCTTAAGATAAGAAATGGAATGATGTTTCATCTAAGTACGGGGAAAACAAATAGCTAGAGAAGATTGTGTAATTTTATCTTTTTTTTAACCTTTTTAAATTCATGGCGATTATGGTAGTAGACATGGAGAATGAAGCTTTCCTATCTTACAATTTGTCATCATCTGATCCTAAAATATTCCTGTATGGTTTCTAGTGCACAAAATGCAGCAGATCTTTTTTTCTATATCATTCTGCCGCCAATAATAAATGCTGTACAATTATTTTCTTCTGTGGGTTACAATACAAGTTCAACAATCACACAGGGCTGGCTTTTCTTATACTGCCTGAAGTACTTGATCCCCTTGCATCTTTTCTGCATCTTTTGGTGGATTTTTCATCACCTTCACCAGAAAGGCAGCCTGCAATATGTGTAAAAGGTATAATAGTAACAATTGTATGGTGATTTTGCAGAACACTCTTGTGTAAAATGATACAATTTTGATGGATAAGTAATATAGGAAAGGTTGTACGTATGATGGATTCCAAAATGATAACAATGAAGTTATATATATCACCTGCTTGTCAGAACCAAATTGGATGATGTCGGTTGGATGAAAACGAGCAGGTGAGTTAGGCGGCAATCTGTACCGTCTGCCCTCATTGCTGCAGAATATTCTCTCCTTTATTCAAGATCTCGAAGAATAGTTTGCAATCCAAAGAAAGCTAAAAAAAAAATATGAGGAAAAAATTAACATGAATCTGAGGAAATTTGGGGAGACTCACTCAGTAATCCAGGTGCCATATTCACTTCGCAAATCCGTCAAGAAAAATAATCCATCTTTATAGCTTATTCGAGCATGAATTTTGGAGACCTAACCAAATCCAGGGCTTTTTGAATCAGTTTAAAAGGGAAATTCCGAAGGCAAACTTTTGTACTAATTTAAACTAAAGCAAAGCACCAAGATGGGTCTCTTCACCTGAGGTGAGCATAAAACTACTGATACTCCTTGAACATTTGGGGATGTTTCACTCCTGAGATTGTGGAAACAATTCTGTTAAAGTTCCATAAAGTCTTAAATGGGAAAGCAAATAGAACTCTTTCAGCATTTATATCATTCGAGTAATAACACTGTTCAAGTAATTCTATATTCCAAAGAAGCATAAAGAAACAAACCTATCTTTCAAAATTTAGCCATGTTTTTCATTCTAATTGGAAAATGAAGAGAGAGGAACTAAACAACATACCCAATGATACATGGATTGTTCTCATCTTTGGGCAAGAAAATAGTTTCTGAAGCAGAAGACTCTTGAGTGGACGGGCAAAGAAACCACCTATGACCAAAAACATTGGTGCCAATATAATTACACGCCCAAGTATTGACAGAATAAGGTGTAAGTTAAAAATGTATGCATTCCGAATAAGTAAGTAACTCACTCTCCATTAAGGGCACGCTCCATAGCATCATCGTCCTCGAACCATTTTCTTAACTCGTTATTTGCCTTCAACATTTCAAAAACCAAAGATTAGCTGCAAATTCATAATTTACTTCTTTATCATATATATATATAGAGTGAGTGAGAGAGAGAAATAAAAAGAGAAGGTATATTCAGTTCCTGATGATATCTCGATCCAACTTTCCGTGACTTACATACTTTATCAGTAAGCCTGCAGTGTTGCACCCTTCCTTCAAGCTTTGAGCTGTAAGTCAAAAAAAAGATGCTTCAGATTAAAAGCTGAATGAATTGTGAGTATATCATGCAAGCTTTTCAGATTCTAAAATTTTAAAAAACCATGCTATAACTTTTTGAAAAATCTGAATGCAGCTCTGCTTTCATTAAGCAACTTCTTAAAAAAAATTTTGACTCAAGTAATAAAATCTTCAACCTTGTTCTTCTAGTGTTGTTTTCCTCACATAAGGGATGAGCAAATGCCTGCGTATGATAAGAACTTAAAAAATGCATAGCAAAAAGGCCTATCACATCTTACCCATTGCCACCGAGAACCCAACTGAGCATTAAAGGCATCCCAATGTCAATAAATACTCTTCCCCCAACTCTTCCTGGATGTGGTATCCTAAACTTTGTCAAGAACTGCAATACACAAAAGCCAAGTTCAAAAAATGCAGAAAATTCCAGTGATCAAACTAAATTCTCTTTGGTTCTTGATTTATAATTCTGTTGATATCTCAGAGACTTACGGACAATGGTCCTAGTCCAACACCAAGATATGGCTTATATGTTGAAGCCATGATTGCAGCCATTCTTGCAAGACCATGAATAACAGCAACTCGTAGTTTTCTAGAACTCTCATACCTGAAAAAGAAGCAGAGAGATACCATAAGCATCTCAGAGAAGCAAGACCAGTCCACTCAAGTCCAATCCATTAATTTTCAATCAGCCAACTTGTGCCAGGCTCCTTGGAGAAAGAAATTTATTACACGAATTTTCAGGAGGAGTGTCGTATCAAGTAAGTTTTCCTTCTAATAACTTTGCCAAAGTAGCTTCCTGATTTTTTGTTCAGCATGCAGTTTGTGTTTAAACAGCTACATTTTGTCAAATTCCAGAGACATATGTATATGCAGTAGATTGCCTTTACCTTTTCAAGGAAGACACAATATCCGTAGGGACCCCTAACTTAGCACTTTCTTCCCAAGCTTTATCAAGCTCTAGTGCTAATTGATAGCTGTCCTGCAACAATTACAAATGTTCATAAATGATCCTTCACTTCTCCAGGGAATCATAGGGTGTCGATATTTGTCGATGAACCATTTACAATTAATTCTACTCCATGAAGAATAAATAAGTACTATAAACAAATCTGATATATTCTAGCCATTGAGATTATACTACAAAATTCTTTTCTAGTCCTTCAAGGTAATGAAATACATAATAACATTGATGTACCTCAATGGCCATGCATCCTCCCTGTCCCAAATTTGGCTGCATAGCGTGGATTGAGTCTCCAAGCAAAGTCACTAGACCCTTTCCCCAGTTAAAGGATGGAGTTCTATCATATATATCACGGCGCAGAATTGCATCTTCATCAGTTGCTTGTAACAGGTCTATCACATTATCGCACCATCCGCCAAATATTTTAAGCAATCTTTCCTTTTTACCTGTGAAAAACAGACCGTTAAAAGAAGATAAGAGCTAAAATTTCATTCCGAGCTTCTATGTGCATATTGGAGAAGCAGAAAACTACAGATTGCCACATGTTAATAACAGAAGCTCAGTATAAATGAATGGAAAGATGAGCATGAATAGGACATGGAAATACTTTATTTCTCAAGGTGCTTAAACATTGACAATACATGCCAGGACAACACAATGAATATACAGATAAAATAAAAATCTTCAGAAAACTGAAATTGGCACAAGAAAGTAGAAGGAAATTTCCCCCACACATTGGTGTTCAACTATTACATTTGTGCAACCTTTGGACTTTCCCTTCCTCAGAGTGTAAATACATTCCCTATCTTTCTAACACAAAAATGTAGAATTACAAGATCCTCCTGTGCACAGATTCAGTCCATCTTGCCATAGAAGGTCTAAAGTTCATGATGGCTCTTTATTTATTTAAGAGCGCAAGCATCTGAATCAGGAAACTTAAACATATCTGAAAACTACTTACCTCCGGGACCATCTTCGCCTCCCGCAGGTTCCTTGTGGAATGCATACCACTGCATCTTCCCTCCACCAACATCAGAAGAAACAAAATACTGCTTGTGGCCCAAAAACACTCGGTACCTTAAGAAGAGAAATTCTTGTTGAGATTCAAAACTAAAAGATAATGAAAATCACAATGGGGCTCTTGTTATTCAACAAGCAGAGTACACACCCAACGATCTCAATATCAACAGGAACAAAATCTGCAATCCCAGTGTAACAAGTATAGCCTGAATATATGGGTTCAGTGTGCCCAAACAAGTTTCTGCGGACCTGTAAAAGAGTTAAAGCAATTGTTTAAGTTTTAGAATCATGGAGATGTATAAAATCATGAATTTAAGTTTTAGTATCGGAAGGAAAAGACAATTGACAAATATTAGAATGCTTCAATCCTCATATTCTTTCAAAATAATGGCACATTCTGGCTCAGAAACCACATTTAGCCAGTGTAGCAATTATTTCTAAAACTTTGAAGGAAATAAAATTAAATGCTGGGGTGCAACAGACAATAGCTAATCAGCAAATGTAAACCACTTTTCTTTGTTTTCAAGATAACCAGACAAGACTACAAAGTGATAGCATTTTCATATATCCTTCAATAGTTACTGTTATATAGATTATGCATACTCTTCCTCCTCATTATTATTTCCCCCCCCCCCCCCCCAAAAAAAAAAAATCTATGTTCTATCCTATCAATTAAAAGTGACTACCAACAGATATACAATAATGATTACCTTAGACCATATTCCATCAGCACCAACAAGAAGATCGCCTTCATAGCGTTGTCCATTCTCAAGAGTCACTGTAACCTACATTTTTAACCAAGATAGAGTAATATAAGCTGCAAATAAGTGAATTTAGTTTATGGAGTTTGTCTCTGATTTTTTTTTTTTTTTTTTTTTTTTTTTTGGAGGATTTAAAGTCTGATTATACTGAAACAAATTATGCAAAGGATATGCTGGTTTTTCTCTTTTAGTAAACTGACTTCAGAGTTCATTGTACCTTTTGACCATTATCCTCAAAATTGATCACATTACTTTCATTCAAAATAGCATCATCTCCAACAGCACGAGCAAGGATCTGCTGCAATGTCATGCGGCTGATAACTCTTGTAACTGGAAGACCCTTTTCTACAGCAGGAGTGAATGTATCAAACTTTATGTACCTGATAATGTCATTCCATGCCAGTCAATTATTTATTTACCTGATAATGTCACTCGAAAACATAAATAAAGTGAAAAGTAGATTCCTAGAATATGTGGTGTAATTGTTTGTTTATTTTCACCATGGCTAAATGCCAAATATAAGGCTGGCTATATAATATGCATTGCCCTACTGAATACTCAAAGGAGATTTTTTTTTTTCACTTTTTAAATTCCCTGTTTTCTTGATCTTTAAAGGATGGTTTCCTTAAATTTCCGAGAAGGTGAACCAAACATAAATTTTTAATAACAAGCTGAACACCTGGAAAATATCCATAAATAGAGTGAAGCAAAGCTAAGTTCATAAAAAAAATTCAACTGATAACCCTCAAATTTTGACATGAGAGGATGAATTTGTAGATTTACTAGTCCAACAGCGAGTAGTTCAGTTTGCATAGATATTGATTCACCAACTTGAAATCATATAATTCCTCAAAGGATAAAAAACTCAATTCATTCTTGGAAATAACAAGGGATTTTGCATATGATGTATTTTTAATTGCTTTTTAAAACGAGAAGCTATGTCTCCAGACCCTAATCTGAAGATAAACCAGATTGAAAAAGAATAAAGTAACAGATGCTCACCAATTCCCTGAAAGTCCATCGACCAATCCATTGATCCTATCACCAGTGACGCAACCGGCCCTCATAACTTCTTCAGCAACATCCATATCAATAGCCTCCAAAGCGGCCAACGCATTGCTCTGTATCTGAATTGGACCTCTGTACTGCCCTTCCCCTCTTATGGCACTCAAATCCTTCTCAAAAACGACTACTTCAAAACCCCTCTTTTTTGCAGCCAGTGCAAGAACAAGACCTCCAATCCCTCCACCAGCAATAAGAATTCTCAACTTCTTCTGGGGCTGTTTCAAATTCTCCCCAACTTTAGCACCGGAACTTTCTGTAGGTAATTTTACGACTTCAGAGGCTTCAGCCAGCGTCGCCTTTACTCTTGTCGTCCTCTTACTAAGATGATGCTCATTTTCTTGGTTCCTTAAATAGCACCTCTGCTGATGATGTAAGAATTGATAAAATTCAAGCGATGAACCTTTGTGTATCGAAGATGGAAAATGGGTTCTCGATAGAAGTGAAGTTGAATGGTTCATTGAATTGAAAAAAACAGTGGAAGTCATTTTTCTGCTATCAGAAAGAAGAAAATCTTGATAACTTTCCTAATATTCAAGAACTGTATGGAACACTACTACTAGGGAAAATTGAGCAAATTATGAATATTGTTCAGTCACTGATTTCTAGTCCTATAATAATGGTTAAACAGAAACCGGAAGTTTGGAAATTGGCAGGATCAAGTTAGACGTTGGAAAACTGAGGAAGGAAAAGGTGGAGAGGGGGTGACAGTGACGATGTTAAGGTGGGGCTACAGGGAATGTGAGCCAATCCATTGGCGTGGAGCTGAGCACCAGTGATGCAGATTCTATGGCCATGTGTCACCACCATGTTGCTCACCTGCATTACTCAGCTTGCGAAAAAAAATCTTTGACACATGTTGACATGACTATGGCGGATTATTAGTATTATTATTATTATTTTTTTTTAAAATTATTTTAACCACTTTCCACTAGTGCTATAGACTATAGTCAAGGTAATGCAAATCAATGTGTCAATTTATCTGTTTCAATTCAGAGAATGTTATATACATAGAAAGGTTGTATGTAAATGGAAGTTATTACCCAAAATATATAGTTTTTAAAAAACACTTCCCACTTTACCCAAAAAAGTCAATTGCTAATAAAAAAACGCATTATGAATAACACTCAAAATCAAATTTGATATTTGTTGTGAATGCACCGATGATCTTCAAAAGTCATAAGTGAGATTGCTGTCAACTAAACTACGAGACGAGTTAGAAATTAGATAAATTTTTTAAGCAATTCAAAAAAGGAAGGGCAATCGTGACTGATAGCAACAAGTTCTTTTGCGTGTTGTCACTGAGGAACAAAGTCATTAATTCACATTTCAAATATCTGAGATTCTAAAACATCTTCATGTGAAGCAAATTTAGGCACGACGCCACCAGAAACTCTCATTTTCACCCTATGCATTTTCTATTTTCTAATTTATTTTATTTTTGTTCTCCATAAATTTTAAAATTATGTCTACATATAAAACTAATTCATATTTAAATCAAGATAAATCTTTTTTTTTTTTTTTTAAAAAAAAACTTGGTCCTAAGGTTTCACTTTATATTTTATTTTTACAAAGCTCATAGCTTATATATATATATATATATATATATATATATATATATATTTACTTATGTGACCAATACATCTATTAGATATAAAAAAGCTTTTTTTTATTATGATCATAGGTGCTACTAGGCTCATAATCATGGCACTGGTTCACGAACCCAGTTATTGAGAATTTGGTATTAGAGCAAGTAGTCAATGCGGATTATGTAAATTAAGTGCTACACTACATAGGTGGAAGCTACCTCTAACGTCTTGGACATTTAATTGTTGATTTTGAGCTTAAGTTAATTATGTACATATAGTCCCTAGCAAGAAGGAACGAATGTGATACTTAATCTCACATCATAAGTATGTATAGATGTGATATGAAATATAAGCATAGACCTAGATACTCATTGCATGCTTAAAATATCCTTTTTGGGTAGTAAAAATAATAATTTATTGTGAATGTCACTCTAAACCCATACATTCTGATGTGACTCCCTTTCTCATATTGCTCTTACTCCAATTCCAAGAATATGATCACATACAAAGCTAAATGGATGATTATTATGCAAGAATATGACATTTACTATATTCTTAAAAGGGAAATGATTATTTGGAAATATTTTAATATAAGATCTTTTAAAAGATTTAAATACTATGGTATGATAAAAATTTTTTTAAAAAATATTTGAATATCTCTAATTAATTGTAATAAAAGGTGAAATATCTACCACATTCAAATGTGGCAATTACATAATTATATTATAATAACATACAAAAATGAAATTCAAAGATTGTAAATTTATTACTACATTAAATTGTCGGTAGCAAATAAGGATAAATAGTTTTAGTACTATCCTAGTGTTGGATTAATCGGGTAAAAATCGGACATTATCACTATAAAAAAAAAACTTTATATTTTAGTTAAAACGTTGTTCTCGCTAAAAGATTAAAACTGAAACATTGGTCTTTCTCGATGGGATTACTTCAAAAGAAAGAAAAATCAAAAGTAAATCTTTAATAATAATAAGATGGGGATATTTGAAGGCAACTTCATAACTTGTTTGAAGTAATCCCAATTGGAAGTACAATTACTAGTTTGAATAAAAACAAAACGTAAGAAAACAAAAAAACATACTAATAAAGAAAAAAAGACAGTCAGCCTTTGAATATTTACCATTTTCATTCATATCGAAACCGAAATTACCCCAAACATGAAAACCAACGCATTCATACAAATAATTCATGTTTACTATACCTAGTGGTACCTTATCCCCCTTGTTTTTACAGGTGTTCTAGGGAAATGTGCTCCCATATCCCATTTTTTTTTTTTTTTATTTTGGAGTCCCCATATTTTTGTCTAATCTAAATTTGGTACGAGTTGTATTTTCAAAATTCAACTCTTAATTACGAAAATGTCTTACTTTGACTTTTACTTAGAATTTTCAACTTATGTAGCATTAACAATGCATTTTTTTCCTCTCCAACCGCCGCAACTCTCCTCTCTTCTCCTCCATTTCTTCCGGCCAAGGCCAAGCTTCTCTCTTTTTAAAAAGTAATGTTCTTTCTTTTTGAGTTGAGTCGAAAGAACTTGTAAGATTGGAGAAGAAACATATCTAATAAGCATTTCAAAAAACTTAAATATCTTTAAAAATAAATATTTAAACTATAAAATATATTTTAATAAATTTAAAAATACTTCAAAAAGTTTTGAATCATTTATTTAAAAAACCTTAACATAAATTAGATTTTCCGGTTGCTATATTATTTAGCTTAATTCTTAAATAAGTCGAGGAACAAGAGTCCTATAATCTTACAATAACATGTAGTTAGTTAGATTACTTAACTCTATACTTTTAGGATGTCATATGGGATTAATGAGAATAATATTTTATTCTTTATAACAACAATAGGCAAGATCTCGTTTAAGATTTTGTGTATGTAAATCAAATCAAATTTGAATTAATTTCTAATAATATTTTATTATCTTGTGACAAATATATAACTTGTGACAATGAATGGTGTATTATTAATATAAATTTATTTGACTATTTATAGATCGTGACAAGGACTTAAATTAGATTAGAAGGATTTTTCTCACACAAACCAGATTAAGTTTTTTTTTTTTTTTTTTTTCTTTGAGTTTCAAACATAATGCGGTAGGTCATCTACTAACCAAACTATGAATGATTCAATAAATATATAACTTGACACAACAAATACTTCAATCTAACGTTTAAAATGAGTTTTATTTTAAGACAATAGCAACAAAAGACTAATTAGGTTTCAAATTTAAGGTTTATACTATTTTACCAAATTAGGAAATTATTATTATTAATATTATTTTTTGTCTTAAATGTTTGCATTATTCATAGTTTTTTTAAATTTTAATTTATTCATAGGAAGAACGGTGAGCATGTGAATTAGAGATAACGTAAATATGAAAAGAGAAAAGGGAAGAGAATTCCAAAGTCAAAAACTCTTTCACATGGAGATTAAATAAAAATGTTAATACTTTTTTTTATTTCCATTCTTGAGCTTCCCTTAAATTATGGCACACCTCACATGGTCTGAGTTTCACTTTCAGACAACATAGGCCAACTCTTCCTTCTTTGGCTCTTCTGAGGACAAAACCTGAGACACTCTCTTCTTCTGTTCAATTAAATTCAAGAACCAAATATCTAAGTCCACATTTGTCAGAATCTTTTTTATTTATTTGTTTTCATCAAATATCCTTCTACTAGCATTAATGGTTATGGTAAATCTCACATATTTCTATATATATATATATATATATTTTTTTTTTTTTCTCTATGGGTTATGTAGTACTTTAATTTAATTCTCCTACTCAGCATAAATGTACATTCACACACTATATACTATATCTTGTTGAAGATGAACCTTCCACTGATTAATATATTAATTTCTTCTTCTTCTTCATCATCAAAATCATACATTATTCTACCCTTTTCTGCAACAGTCTTTTGCAATCAAGAACCATTGATGAGGTTAAACCACTATAGCAACAACGACAAAAAAGGAAAAAAACAAAGGGGGATTACTATTTCCGGCAGTACTACTAGTAGATAGGCAGGAAAAAGAAAAAACACCACAGTTCTTGACGACCCCAGTTATAGATTGTAAGTTTGGCCTTCTGCATTTCTTTTCTTGCATCTTTTAGTGCTTCCCGTTTCTGTTTCTGTACGTCTTTTTATTCTTTGTGTTGGGTACCTGGAGAAAAAGGGACTAAGTTCTTGGTTTTGGAATGGGCCGGGCGTGGCTTGTTTTGTTGAGTTGTTGATGGTTCTAAACTTTACGCTCTCGGTTAAAAAGTTTTTGGGGTTTCTGCCATTTGCAAATTTAAGGCTTCGTCTGATTCAGTAATTGGCAGTACTCGCTCTTCCCGGAGTAACAACAGTGGTCCAGAGTTCTTCAGATTTCAGACTTTTTTGGCCTTACACTTAGAAAGAAATAGTTATAATATTTGTACCCTTCTATTTCATGAGCACAGTTACTATTTGTGTGATTAGGGTGAGTAACGAAGGTGGATTTCTGGTCTGAGATTTAGGAAAATAGTGGTATTTCAATACCCACATTTTTATTCGCCGGTGAATGAACCAAACAGCCTCACAGATTTTTTGTCCCCAAATGCAGTCGGCATTTTGCTAAAATTGAGAGTCATGAAGAAAAATTCTGTTTCAATAGGAAATTCCGGGGCATATACAAGTCCAGGAACACCGGAGTATGGTGATAGTTATGTTGGAGGAATCCAGAAGGGTTGGATGTCAGAGCGAGTGCCATTGTCGAACAGTAGCAGAAGGCATATTGGTGCTGCAGCATTGATGCCATTCAATAGTGGAAGGGCTTTACCTTCAAAATGGGATGATGCTGAAAGATGGATTACTAGTCCCGTATCAGGGTATGCTGCTGCTGGCAAGAATTCGTCTCTGCAGCCTCATCGGAGGCCAAAATCAAAGAGCGGTCCTCTGGGTGCTCCAGGGCTTATGTACTTGCCTAATTACTCACCTACTGTGCCAGTTCTAGAAGGTGGGAGTGGGAGGAACTATATGGCAAGTTCACCCTTTAATACTGGTGTACTGGTACCTGATGGTTTATCTATTCATTATACCATGGGAAATGGTGCAACATCTACCTCTTCATTTGTTGAGAACACACTTGTTCAGTCTAATGCTACCCTACCTGGATTGACAGATATGCTAAATGAGCCTTCTATACCCACTACCACCACCAACAGCATTCAAGGTACAAACAAAATGGTATCTAATTCTTCTTTGTTCTCTTCTCTTCTCTGTTAGTAGTTGATTTGTGTCAATCATTTTACTGAGAATGAAAAGGGAAACTATATCTTGCATGATCACACTTGCATGACTTGTACTGGATTATGCAAATGTAATCTGTGATACATTATTTGTTAACAGTTTTATGATTGTACTTGTAAAATGAAGAAATCATTGAAGAATCTGCAGACACTTTGAAACTTCTAACTGAGGTGTATAGCCATTGCCCATCTGGTGGTTGTCAAGCAATTACGTTGAAAGGGAAAGAAACTCTCTGGCTGATTGATGATATTGTTATTGGCTTTATAGGAAAAGTACTTTCAATTTTGTCATTAGTCTACACATTTTACCTTGAGGGATTTTTCTTCTATTATTTTTGCTGATATGGGAAAGATTAATCTGGTTTTGAGCCTACTGGAGCTTTGAGGGGCAATTGTCAAAAATGGAAAATTATTTGTGGGGAAATGATATGTGCCATCAAGGTGGTATCCAACCTTGTCCTAATTCCTGGTACTGTGCTTCATCTCATGTACCTTGCCTAGGAGAAAGGAACTCCTTTCATGTGTGCATCCTCTCTCTCCTAATGCATGCATCCTTTGTTAAAAGTAACGATTCCATTGAGTAAGGAGGAGACAAAGAGGGAGGGTTCTCCATTCACTATGATGTGAAAAGTTGATTTTTTTTAATTTTGCCGCATAATGCCATGCAATGTAGTAGATGGTTAGAAACTGAAAGCTTGGGAAACATCATTTGAAAAGAAGAGTAGACTTTTCCTTTTGGCTAACTTAGAAAATTAAGTACTAAAGTCAGACTATTGAGCATCTCTTTGTGTAGCATTTGAGAGACAGAAAAATTCCTTTTGGAATGTGTTTTGATATATTTATGGGAGCTGTATACTCTTTAATCCTCTCCTTTAAAAATAGATGGATGCTATCATTCACACTGGACATTAATGTTTGTAGGACTTACTGCTGCTTTTTTTTTTTTTTAAATTTACTGCAGGAAATCATAACTTGAATGAACCAAATGATAAAGCTAAAGAGGCAGAAAGCCCCATGTCCCGTGTTGTATCACGAAGGGACATGGCAACCCAAATGAGTCCTGAGGGCAGCACTCATTCATCTCTTAATGGGAGATCATCATTCTCTACCTTCTGTGCCTCAATGCCAACTGCAACAGGGCCACAAAGCTACAATTCTGCTATAGTTGAAGTCAGAGATGTACAGGTAGACAATGATGCTACAATCACCAGGCCATCCAGGAAACACTTGTCAAGGAAGATCAAGAAAGGTTCATCAGATGTAAAAATTTTGGCTTCACCTTGGGATGTAGCAAGCACTACAAAGAACGCATCGAAGTAATTTTTCTTTCTTTTGACATTTACTTCTTTTCAAGTGATGGAAAATATGTCACATCTTTTCCCTGAAAAACATTGCTTAAAACATGTGGAAACATGAATTCAAACTGGTATATCCTTGATATTCTTCTATTTTCTGTTTAATACACTGCATCATTCTGCAGGTATATATTTGTTATATCACTGAGTGCCAGTGTACACCCAACTGTGTCCTCTATTAGTTTCTAATTAGTGTATAGACTCCTCTATCTATTTATGTGCTATCGCATGACAGTGACAGTGAAAAAGGTGAGACATTGCAAGGGAGAACCAATAGATTCCTGGATATTAAGAAGAAAAAAAAAAAAAAAAGAGAAGAAGATTCTTGGATTTTCTTTTGTCATTCTCTCAGAGGGGATCGTTCCTGTCCTTGCAGCTGAATTTGTTCAGTTTCTGTACCTAGAAAGACAGAATAGGGAACATAAAAGAAGAAGTTGTACTTAATGCATTATCTTTTGGGATTTGCATGGAAGAGATTACAGATATTTAGTAATTTACTCATGTTTTATTTTAGCAGGTTGCAGAGGGAAGAAGCCAAGATTACTGCTTGGGAAAATTTGCAGAAGGCAAAAGCAGAAGCAGAAATTCGAAAACTTGAGGTATTATCCATTAGCTATTCGCAATCTTAGAAGGAAGAGATCATCAGTAGCTTTGATAGGTCTATATTGTAACATCTCATTACTTTTTCCACTTGAAAATTTTTCAGATGAAACTAGAAAAGAAAAGATCAGCATCCATGGATAAGATCTTGAACAAGTTGAGAGCTGCTGAGATGAAAGCTCAAGAGATGAGAAACTCAATAACAGATAGACAAGCACATCGGTCTCCTCCTAGGCCTTCCCATCAAAGTTTCTTGTGTAAGAATGTAAAGATGGGTTCTCTTAGTAATTGCTTTTTCTGCTGTAAATGTTAGCCCTCCTCCTTAGAAATGTCTTCATCTCTCATGGCAATATATTTTTTTTTATCAGAAAACGATAAAAATAGTTAGCAATCTCTTAGTAAATTGTTAAGCAGCAGGAAGTCCTGATTTGTTCTTTCCAAGCCAATTGCTGATCAAATTTTTTCCTTCAGTATCTCTCTCGCTTTCCTGGCCTTTGGATGTTGTTAAGTTTCTGAAACAGTTTGATATTCTATATATATAAATATGACAACTATTGATTTCTAATAGGGATTAATGGAATCAAGTGAGAGAATGTAAACTCTTTTCAGTAATAATATTTTGGTTATTAGTGGAACTTTTACTGCCCATGAACAAATAATGTATATATCTATCTAAGCATCATTGATATGTAAGAGATTCAACTACCATCCAAAGAGGACACGGCTTATATTCCTCCGCCTAAGTCCATATACCTCATACCAAGATTACTGGCAATTCAACTTCTTGCTTGATCATCAGCAAAAAGGGGGAAAAAAAAAATGAGAAAAACATATCTTTTTCCCAACAAGTAATTCTCAAATTTCAGACAATCGATTTTCACTAAAATAAGCAACCACAAAAGTCTGGAATTGCTAAACACATTCTCAAGTCCTTCAGCCTAGCCCTAGGTCCGTTGCATTGCGCATCTCAAAAGCATATATATAAAAATAAAAAACTAATTTATTTTTAAATGATTTGATTTCATAAATAGGACTCGTTTCACAAGTAGATTTCAAGGCAACTAAAAATACAGATTTCCATAATCCAAGAATTGCCTTTAATAAGCGGTTCAAGACGAACTCAATCATTTAGACCTGCTACTAGATTAGCATGTGAAATAATCGTACATCAATGTCATAACAGATTACAATAGGGAACAATTATTAAATGTAACTTCCTTCCATAAAATCTAAACAGCACCCCAAGCAAGCCAAAGGATAACATGATTAGCTGAGTGATGTGTTGAACCAAAGACGACCTATATCAGGTATCCACCCAGAAGTTATCCAAGTAAAAAATGAATTCAGGCGGGCCCAAGCAGAGAGATCTATAGTAACTCCATACGCTATTTTTTAAGCACATGGCTAGTAAGGTCTGTACCTGAAATCTGCTCTGGATGGTCTTCCACCACCCATTCCATATCCCCACTGCCAAACGAACAGAATATTGGCATAAAAAATCATGTTCAACAACATTAAAAAGTTACAAATAACTAAGCAATGAGTTGTAGCTAATGACTAAATAATTCATTCAGGTTAGACCGTGTATTTGAATCATGTCCCTAGTGAAAAATGTGATTCAGACTACTAGGTCATATAACAGAAATTAGGCAATTGATTCAAACTAGAAGAATTTCCACATACAACCCAAATTTGTTACGGACATAAAGATCAGCTGTATAATACTCTTGGCTTGACAAAGATGGCAGTTGATACATAGATAAACTGTGGGCATAATAAGTAGTAAAATTAAGGTTCTCGCTGTTACTACAATGATTATGAAGTCCAAAAACTTCACATGCAAGGGCAAAAGAACACCTTTGGAATCATAGGACATAGACGTTGAAGACCCAATACCATCAAAATCATCCCTGTTTGCGTTGTAAGACTTGCAACATAAGAAAATATAATATATATATACCAGGAGAAATCTACACAATGATCTAATTTTTTAATAAATGGATACCTAGTATAATCAGAACCATTAGTTTTAAAAAATAAAATAAAATAAAAAGAAAAAATGAAGAAGAATAAGAGCTGCAGGAAAGTCTTTTTGACTTCATATCTCCATAAAAAAAATAAAAAAATAAAAACTATCAAAAATAAGAAAAGGGAATCGTATATAAGTAATAAAACTAGAAAAATATCAAGACTAGAATGTATATTGAGCTCATACTCACATCGTCAAAGTCCATTGCTCCATACATCCTACCATAGGGAGTACGCATGGGCCCTCCATAACCTCCATAAGGTTCAGCATGATCCATCATAAAATTACCACTAGGACCAGCATCATCAAGTGGAGTAGCTGAATCTATTGCAACCTATAAGAAAATAATTAGTGGTGAAATAACAACAATCAAACATGCAAGAAGCTGCGATTGTAATCATCATATCCAGACTGTCAAGGGAAGAGAGCATGTTGGTAAACATCAGACAACAAGAAATGGACAATTGAACAGAAAACCAGCATCTCAAGGGAAAATACAGGATAATTCTTTCTCAAGAATATAATCTATATAACAGGTAGAGCAACAATAAATAGAACCAATCCCCTTTTCTGGCTAAAGCACTTACAATGAGTAATGAGAGTACTAAAAGCAAGTAATGGACAATGCCTTCATGAGCATAGACAGAACTGTTGAGCACCTATAAAGTCTTACATGCTAAAACATCCTCATGATAGACAGATCAGAGATGCACACATTCATATGATTCAAACTGAAATATCCCTTAGCCAGACATCATTCTTGATGTATAATTCCTTCCTTTTGTGCAGGTGGACAAACCCTGCACACCTACCTTACCCTGCCCCATCACAGCCCAAACTCAAAAATAAGGAAAAATGAAAGGGTTGGCTGCAAGAAAGCGCCTTCACATTCTAATCTGAAAATGGTTTCAACTTTGATTGAGCACATCCATGCTATGACATAAGATATAAGCCCAAAGATATGTGCCAAACAGGCAATTTCAATCAGGCATTTAACAACATTATCAACATCCTCCCACAATAAATCATTAGATGTTGCTTTATTATAAGTTATTTTGGCAGAAAAAGCAACCTACTTAGAATATGTATGACCAAAATCACTCCCTAGTACCTGTTGTCCACATATCTCATGGGGCCTTCGAGAGACACGGTCTGCAACACCATCTTCAGCAAAAGTCACAAAACCAAATCCTCTGTGACCAGTTCTCTTGGGATCCTGAACCAAATGGCAAGACCTTGTGTGATGAAAAATCTATTCATCTTTTTTTTTTTTTTTTTTTTTTTAAAAAAAAAAAAAAAAAAACATTTCTTACCTTTGGTACATATACATCTAAAATTCGGCCAAATCTACCGAAATATTGGCGAAGATCCTCAGAACTAGCCTCCTGAGGAAGCCTTCCAACAAAAATTTTCTTGCCCATCCCACGAGGTGCACTTCCTAGATATCAAGAATTATAAACAGGAGTGTTCACTGCTCATCTTAACCTAAGAAAGTTTTAGGGGAGAGAGAGAGGGGTACACTAGTCATTTTTACTTACTTCCATACATGGAGCCTGGAGGATCATATAACGTGGGAGCACCAAGGGCAGCATATCTGGTTGCTGCATTAATATAAGCATTATATGCACCATATCCTCCTCCCCCCTGAGGAGGCATTCGACTTACTGGTCGGAAGTCGTCCTCCTACAAAAGGGAGTAGCAGCCAAATTAAGCGGACAAAAAAAAAATCCGTAGCATGAATGTATTGCAACATCATAAAACTGTTAAACATGCAGGTTAGATTAGAAGTAAAAGATCCTCACCTTTGGTGTTGCTCGGTCAACAACAACTGTAGAACCTCCAATTTCATGAGTCTCGGCCATTAGATCATCCACAGATTCTGCAGAAGAGAAAATGAAAGTTCGGTTTATATGGGTGCACAAGCTAATCAATCAGAGTTCTTTTGAACCATAAATAAAGCAAAAATTCACCAAATTGAAACAGATAGCTGTGAGCAATTAGTCATTTTCTTTAGTGGATAAACTAGATAAGTACATATAAATTCATGAGATATCTCATAAGCCTGAAACTGTTCTCACCAGAATTTGCAAAAGTAATAAATCCAATTCCACGATGAGCTTTGGTACTTGGATCCTTCAGGGATGAAACAAAATACATTAAATATAAAAGTGGCATGGGCTAATGCAATCAATAAGGTTGTATTTGGACAGCCCTTTATTTACAGAAACATTACAAGGTGAATCATAAAGGACATTTTTTAAAAATTTAAAAATTTGAATTTGAAATTTTTATAATTAAATATTAAAAACCCACTAGAGTGAGTCAAACTTTATTAAATAGAAAATTTTTACAAGAAAATGGTGATCTAACGGACCCTAAAATACTAGTTCCTTAAATAGTATTCCATGTCTAAACGTTAAAGACACAAAAGAGTGAGTTGAGGGCCAAACCTTCGGCATGTATAGATCTGTGATGTTGCCATATTTCTCAAAATAACTGCAACAAGAGAAATGTAACAAAGCAACATTAAAATTCCATAGCAGATCAAAGTAAATTAGAAAATATACATATATGGATTTCCTACAAAAAAATTTAAAATGCCATTTATAAAACTATCCAAGTGCAGCCTATGAGACTGCAATGGTTGTGAATCACAACTAAAATATTTCATAAAAATTACCTCCTGAATGCTGCTTCTGTCACAGATGGTGCAATCCTTGCCACAAATATCCTAGTTACTTTCTTTGATGGTTGTCTCATCTCCTCCTACAGATGAATACCAAAAGCCTTATTGATCACTCAGAATAATTCCAAGGCAATAGAAATAAGTTATTCATAGTTCATAATGCTCAGATGTATAACAGAAGCTAAATTAGATTAACAAGGAAAGAACTCAACCTTTGGAGTAGCTATTTTTACTTCCAGCATTCTATTACCGAGAAAGTGTTCACTTGACAATGCAGCCTGAAGCATGCATACAATATTAAAGTGAGAGACATCATAACAGGTTCTGAATTTCAGTCTAGCATCTGGAAAGATGTTTAGAAGATTCAAATCAATACCTTGGCATCATCAACTGTAGCAAATGTGACATAGCCAAATCCACGAGATCGCCCAGTACTTCGTTCCTAAAATAACAGCAAAGTTAAAATGGTTTATCAATAAAATATTTAAAACAAGCTACACTTTAGCCTACCAAAAAAAAAAAAAAAAAAAAGGAGGAGAACATTCATCAAAATACTGCAGCTAGAAAAAAAACTATAACAAAATTAATTCAATATTTAAACACAAAACAAAGCTTGTACAGGTATACAAACATTCAGGTCACATGGCACAATATTTCTATTTGTCACTATGTTAATCTCAATTTAGTTTACGCAATTAGCATACAGGAATATGGAGAAAATGGAAAAAGGGGGCGGGGGAGGAATCTCATGGCCGCAGTTCAGTGCAAGAATTGAAAAACATCTAAGTTTTCCACCATTCAAAAATTCCAAGGAAATTCAAGAAGGGCATTTGAAATGATGCACATTATTGCCTATAGGTTTAAACGGGAGGTTGAACAAAATTGACTGGATGGTTAGAAAGACCAAAATACGCATATCAATATTCAAAGTATGGTACACTTTATAGCAAAGACCACCTATTCATTAGTGGGATTCTAAATTTCCTCAAAATATTAAACATGAAAGAGAGTACTTTCCAGAATTTAATAATCAGAAAGTTATTTTCACTTAACACACTTGCACCAACTCTTTAAAAGCCCCCTTCAATGCAGTATCGAACAATTAGAAGAAATCCGAAAGAAAATAAACAAATAAAACTAAAGAAAATCACCCAGTAATTTCTTCAGCTAACCTTCATTACGACGCAATCCTCCAATTCCCCAAACTTGCTCATGTATTCTCTTAGCCCTTCGGTATTCACATCCCATGGGATACCCAAAACCTTTAATTTGATGAAAATCGTAAGCATAAATCCGAAAGTCAATACAGACAGGGAAAATACATACATATGTATATTTATATATATAAAAGAAACTTACGACAAGCTTTCTGTCAGACATGTTATTTGTCGGTTGAATGAAGAAACGTAGCTGTAGAAGTGAGAAGAACGCTCAAGACGCTAAAAGTTTCTCTCTTTCCTTAAGCCCTCTCGCAATCTTACCCGATGGCTCTATCTCTAAAAACTGAAAGAGCACACACTCGGCAAAGACTCTTCTTCCTCTTCCTGCACACAACAACATAGATTCCTCTATCTCACACACAAACATCATCATCATCAGCAATATGCACCAAATGAAACTCAACATTTTGTTTTCTCCTCTAATTTCTCAAAAATTGACAGATTTACAAAGTGATTAACCCTAAAAAGAATTACCAAGAACACAAGACGGAAAATCGATACATTAATTATATTTCGCTATCACGCTCACTGACCTTTTTACCGTTCTCAAATCTCAAAACCCTAGCTCGCTCGCTCGCTCGCTCCCGCCCTCTATCGCTCGCACCCTCCCTCGCTCAGCTTCTCAAACCCACGAAACGCCTTCTCTATCCGCACCGCACGCACATTCTTCTATTCATTCTCGTATTTCCCGCATTATATAGTTTTTTTTTTTTCCCTTATAAATAAATAAAAAATAAATTAAACAATTAAACAAGTACTTAAATATAGAAAAGTAGCTTAAATCCACTTAAAAAATATCTATAATAATAATTATAAATATCGATTTATTCTTTGGTCAATGTCTAAGCATTTATATTTATATTATTATTGAATGTATAGAAAAAATGAAGATGAGTTATAATATTATAAATAATTTATATAATAGGTTTAGGTATTTTTATATTGTATTTAATCCATGAGATTAATTATAGGATATGTCAAAAAAAATGAATTAGTCCACTAATGATTTTTTTTTTTTATCAAATTGATTTTTTTAGTTAAGTTGAAAAAATATATATGATAAATAGATCAAGAGTTTTGCAGTACTATCTTAATTAAGTTCATTATTTTAATTAAATTTTTTTAAAAAATAATAATAATAATAACTCGTAATTTCTTAAATTATACATTTTTTATATATTACAGTCAGACAGAATAAGAAGAATAATAATATCATAATTATTCATTAGTTTCCATTAATGAATGAAATTGGTGTTGTGTTCTTTCTGCTACTTCTACTTAGAAGAATAAATCAGCTCTTCCTAATCGGATTGCATTAATGTAGTCTTGCATGCAGTGTTCCGGCAACCCAGGAATCAGAAGACCCGACAATCTTAATCCTAGGAGCGGCAAACCTTCTCTGTATTCCGGTCCGAATCTTACAGGAAGAATAAAACTTCTTACAATCTCCCACAGTGCATCCACCCTTTTTGTAATAATCCCACGGAATGTGAAGTAGTTTTTGCTCGGCTCTTCTTCAACTTTCTGCATTCAACAATAAATTAGTAACCAATTTTAGTTATTTATACAATTTGATTATTTCTGTTTAATTTAATTTATATTCTTACCTTTCCTTGGTAGAGGCTATCGTAGAACAGACATTCTCCGAAGTGTTTAAACAAAAGTGTGGTGTTATCGTAAGGCAACCTTGGGACAATGTCATGATTATACACAAATCTATAGTACCTCGTACCGTACTGCTTGAACTGTTCCTTCATGAAATTTCCAAATTTTTCATTTCCAACTCTTGGCTGTCCAAATGTGTAGATTGCTTCGAGTCTTTCCAAGATAGATGTCTCGTTATGCAAAGACAGAACTGCCGGGAACAGAATTGCCAGTGCGCCACCCAAGCTGTGACCGGTGACGATGAATTTTGTCTCATTTCTTTGCTGAATTTCTTTCCGGAGAACCTCTCTGATGGTGTAGTAAGCGACTGGGTTTTCGGTGTCGTCTGCAATATTTTGAGGCCAACTTTCATCATTTTGTAAGCCTAGAGCTTTCATAAAACCACTGTGGACTTTCCCCATGTCCTGGAATTTGTGCCAAGACATGTCGAAGTCTGTGCACCAGTCATCTGAATTAAAGGGTTCTGTTCCTCTGAATGCCACAATGATCATATCTGGATTTACATTTTTGTCATGAATTATGATTGCTTGCGTTGTATTCTTCTTCTGATACTCTGCATCATGACATATAAGTTTACAAAAAATTTGTCAGCTGCCTTAGTTATGAAAGATTTTTATCGGATTGGTATGTACAGACTATGTCTCAAAATTGAAATTTTAGAACAAATCAGTTAAAATTTGTTAGAGTTTTTTGATACAGAACTTTTGAAGTCAGAGACTTTATCATATAGGGTATCTTTAAAATTTGGCAAATAAACACAAAAATTTTTAAAAAAACATAGTCTATAACACCATCCCATGGCCTGCACTAGGAGTAAGATCACAGCTCTTACCATTGTGGAAATCATACACGCCTACAAGATCCATCTGCACAAAAAAAAAAAAAAAAATATTGACAGATTAATTTAAGTTTTTGTACAGCAATTTTGTTCTAAAGGAACGAAGTCTTTTATATATATAGAGAGAGAGGGGTGGGCAATATTTCTCTTACCTTCCATTGATCTTCAACAATTTTTCTGATGAATGCTCTGTTCTCATATGATAGTTTTGAAGCCATAGCAGATAGCATCCCCAAATATTTGTTATCTCCAGGTTTAATGTTCTTGTCCAAGTCAACTCTTCTATCAAGATGTCCGAGAGCAGACACGAACAGGGCTGAATCTCTTGCCGGCACCGTTAAATTCCCTGTAAATATCAAAACTTCTTTCATATCTCCACAGAAAGGATCAAATTAAAAGTTTTTTTTTTTTTTTCCTTTCCTTTCTTACCACGCAAGAGAGGGAGGAGTTCATAATTATTGGCAATAAGGTTAAGGCAAAACTCAGCAACGGAACCAGACAATTGCAGAGGCGTCGCCATTGTCTGAAGAGATTTCTGAACTGCTACTGAAATAAAGATGAGAAATCTGCGCTTGAGGTTCGTTTCCTTTGCCTGAAGGCACTCTATAAATTCTTTACTCTGTATTTCCCCAGAAATTAGGAAATGAAAGAGATCTGAAAGATTTGCTTCTTCTGGTTTCAGCAACAAAGATTTCTTGCTAATGCTACATTGATCATCATCAGCTGACTCCATGATTCGACTATTGAATCAATTCGATTGATCTATAGAACCCAGAAAGGAATTAAGGAAGCAAGATTGTTTGACCAATCAAAAAATGGAATACGATATTAAATAGTAACCAAAATATTGGGTCTTCCTTTAGTTAGCTACTTTGCTCTCTGAGGAAGAAATTGCCAGGAAGGCCATGAATTATAACTTTAATTAGAACATGTTGCACGTTGACTTTGGTCAGTGGTCATCACAATGACCATAACCTAATCATGTTTTTTTAGTTAAACCCTACAAAAGGAAAGACTCAGCCGGTCTTCTACCTTGTTTCTTGGCAATTATATATCAACTTCTTGGTCCGAGTGGTTCCCGCAATTCGAATATAAAATATATATATATATATATATATATATATATATATATATATATATATTTATGAGAGTTTAAAGTGATTATTAGGAAAGTCTAAAATCAGATTCTTTCTGCAAATTAATTCTGGCAAGGGGCAAATATTTGAAAACCACACTTTACAGCACAAGACTAACGTGCTGTCTGAACTCCAACCGTAGTTTGAAGCAAGGAATTAAAAGATAGTTTAAATTCTTGACAGAAAGACAGAGGTGGAAGGTAACTAAATCTTATCAGACACTATTAACGTAAGACATTTTATATGGATAAAGAACCTCGGATGAAGATTACCTATGACAATTTGATTTGGACAAAAAAATAAATAAAATATTATAAGAAAAAAAGAAAAAAAAGAAAAAAATTGTGTGTCAATGTTATTTACCAATAATTAATTTGCCATGATGATTTTTTAGTTCTTATTGGAGAGTGGTTAACTTCTTTCAATTAGAAGTACAACTAAAAGCTTAAAACTATGGACATAATTATTTGTTATATTTTAAAATATTGATTATATATTTTACCAATCCACTCGAAGAATATGTGTATATATATATTAAAAAGGTCCAAAAGGAGTGGTTATGTGACATTTTGAAGTGAAAGAAAAACACGTAGGAAGAGAATGCTTTTAAAGACCTTCCAATCATTCTAATTTGTCGCCTTCATCTCCAAGTTTCTTCATTGAATTTGAATATATATATATATATATATATATATATTAAACTATAATCATGTGGTACACGCATTTCATATTTTTATGGATTCTAATCTCAACCACCCCCACCCACCAAATCTACCATAAAAAAAAAAAAAAAAAAACTAGCTACATAGAAAATAATAATCAATTAAATAATATCTACTTGATATATATATATATATATATAATTTTAACAATTAAAAGAAAGTTATAAAAAATTAAATAAAATGACTCAATTGATTTTATTTCTTGATCCAATCCTTGATTCTTGGGTATCAGCAGGGTATAGGTTGGGAGATGCCAGCCTGGTAGCATTGTCATAATCTTGAGGTTAATGAGCCCGCAATCATCAATCCCACTACTCTCAGAAATCGTAGAAGCCCGCTTTGCTTTCCTTATATTCCTTTCCCTTTCCCTTTCTATACCCCCTATCGTAAAGCTACTTATCAGCTCCCATAACACATTTATAATCTTCGATATCAACGAGCGAAAAGTAATTCTTGTTTGGTTCTTCTTCCAAAATCCTCATAAACAAAGAAAATATCAATATACAATAACATATATATACATATACAAATTTTTAGAAGACTAGTAATAGATGTCTTAAAAGATCTTACTTCTGAACAGTAAAAGCTGTCTATCTACGTATATACATGTCCCAAAGTGCTTGAACAAAGAGGCTGAATTATCGAAGGGTAATCTGAGTATTATATCATTGCAATAAACAAATCTATAGTATCCAATGTTGTTCTTCTCAATTTTCTCTCTCATGAATTTTCCAAATTGGTCATCACCAACTCTTGGCTGACCAAATGTATACACTCCTTCTAATCGTTGCAACAACAGTGTATCCTCGTCGTGGAACATCAAAATCGCCGGAAACAAAATAGCTAGGGCACCACCTAAACTATGTCCGGTGACGATGAACTTAGCTTTGTCATTTTTCAATAAAAGTTCTCTCAGCATTTTTCTGATTGCGTAGTATAAGCAACTTCCGGTCGATCAGATGTTTTTTCGCACTACAAGAAAAACTGGCATTTGCGACTAATTTTTGCGACGACCTCAAATCCGTCGCAAATTGCGACTAATTTTTGCGACGACCACAAATCCGTCGCAAATTGCTACCATTTTTTGGGCTCCTGCCTCATTGCGACAAATTGCGACTAATTTTTGCGGCGGCCTCCTTGGCGTTCGCCAATTTGCGCGACTTTTTTTTTTCGACGGCCACAAATCCGTCTCAATTTGCGACCATTTTTTGCGACGGCCTCAAATCCGTCTCAAATTGCGACCAAATTTGCGATGGCCTCCTTGGCAATCGCAAATTGCGACTAGTTTTTGCGACGGCCACAAATCCATCGCAAATTTGCGACCGATTTTGCGACGGCTTAGGTGGCCGTCGCAATTTGCGACCAAATTTTGCGACTGAATTTAAGCCGTCGCAAATTTGTGACCAATTTTGCGACGGCCACCTAAGCCGTCGCAATTTGCGACCAAATTTTGCGACTGAATTTTAGCCGTCGCAAATTTGTCGACCGATTTTGCAACGGCCACCTAGTGGTTTTAGAGAAGAATTCCACTTACTTGTTCTTATCGTTTTAACTTGTATTTATAATGATAATTTCCCAATAAATAAATAGACTTCTAAGTGGTTAAGGAATGTATATCTATGATTGATTAAATATTATGATATATATATAGATAATATAAAAGATAAATATTATGATATTATGATAAATATAATATATAAAATAAAATAAATGTTATAATATCCACCATATATCATATCACATTCCAACTAAACATAATTTTTCTGAGCCCGACATTAACTAGCGGATGTTTAGGACTCTAGATATATCTCTCATACATATGATATAACAGTTAGCTCTCATAGTGCTCTTATCCACTATAGTATCAATTGTTATAGGCCAACTAACATGCACAATCAATTAATTAACATAATTCTTACTTAATGCAACATATATTTTCATTCTTTATTTATAATTTTTGAGTATTAAAATTATATATGTAGTACAAAATATGTTATTAGTATATACATATTAATCTATATATATATATATATATATATATATATATATATATATATATATATATATATATATAAAAGAAAAAAAAAAACATAAAGTAAGAAGTTAGGGAAAAAGTAAAAATTACACAAACAAACCCTCCTCTCCTTTCTTTTCCCATACCCGCAGCAGGCTTCCTTCTTCTTCTTCTTCTTCTTCTCTTCTAGGATTAACCTACTTGCAAGGGAAATTAACAAATTGTGACACCTCTTCTCATTCTCTATACTTGTGGTAAGTGTTTTTTTTTTTATTTGTGTAAATATCTTCTTTTTTTGGTGCTGTGTCTTGGGAAAACCTATTCTTTGTTGGGAAACCTTAATATTAATTGGGTGGGTTATATTTCCTTCTAAGATGGGATTATATTGCATAAAGATTCAGTAGGTTCTTTGTAATTCCATTTCTTTAATTTTTCCATTACAGTAGTGTAGATATAGATATATGTATGTATATTGCATTTTAATTTCAGTTTTGTGTAGTACAATATCTTTTTGCATACTATTTCTTTGTTGAAATTTCAATTCCGGTAGCTTTGATGTACACTGCTTTTCTTTTTTTGAAAAATTCCAATAGCCATGTTAGGTAGAATTTTGTATTTGCTCTGTTTTTAATAAAATTTCAATTGCCTACTAATGAAAGCAAATTGCTCTGTGTGAGTGCCTTCCAGAAAGCACAATAGATAGATATATACATGCGAGAAGGTAGAATTTGATAAGCCATTAAATTATAAAGAAATCCCTTTTTTTGGGTTGAAAAGGCAATAATAGCCAAGTTGTTGTTGTTGATTATCATGATCATCTATATCAATCGTTTTCTCAAGTGGGCGAATTGAATTAAATTTTGCAGGCTTTTCATTTTTAATTCTTCAGGCCTTCCATTTTTTATTCTTTAAATCCCTTCACTGCAGCCTTCTTTAATTTATTTCTTCACTTCATTCATTTGCATGCATTTTCATTTCTTCCTTTATTTCATTTTTCTTTCATACTTTTATCTTTTTTTTTTTTTTCTTTGGGGTTTGGCAAAGGGAAGTTGCAAGCTTGAGGCAAGAATTGCGGTTCTTGCACGAAAGCCACAGGTAAGCCACAATTTTCCCAAAGTACCCTGCAATAAAACTTTTTATATATCCAACTCTATAATATTGGAAGACATACACCCATTGAATGCATCCAAGGGAAGACATACACCCAACTTTTTATGGCATTATGGTGTTATGCATGATAGTTAGGTGTTTCTTTGATATTTGGGCAGTTTGTTTAATTGCATGGAATTAGTATAAGATAGTGTACTGTATTTATATTGCATGAGTTGTACGTATGCTATGTAATTCTAATTTGCATTGTGTAATTTTCAACTTTGTATGATTTGCATGGTGTGCATATAGATATATTAGTTGTCTTCCATTATTAATGTAGATTGCATATAGTTGCATATAGGTGGCTTCCAAGGGAATGTGTTATTTAGAGATAAACTACAAGAGCTTGTGCATGAATTCATGATCACATTTTGCCTAAGTTTTGTTGTATTTCTTTGTTGATTTCTGAACTGCTTTTTTTTTCCTTTTCTTTCCAATTGTAGGAATCATTTTAGTTATCATTTATTGTAGGAATCACAAGTACTACACCAATAGTGATTGAGCTTGCAAACAAAGTAGCTGAATTGGAAGAAAGGGTGAAGGAGAAGGATAATAAATATCATGAATTAGAAGAAAGGGTGAAGGAGAAGGATAATAAATATCATGAATTAGAAGAAAGAGTATCAAGATATGAAGATGTTCGCAATTATTTAAAGAAAATTGCGGAACATGCTTGGATCATCATCATTACCACCAGGTCCGTCGACTTTATTTGCTGATGATGGTAATGAGCATACTCTAGCTGACAATCCGTCCCGATCCACAAGTCTTTTTTTATATCACTATTTCATAGTCGACTCTATTTTGAGAATGACATTTTAGGATGTTTGTTGTATGAAATTGATATATTATTACTACAATGACATTTTGGAATGTTTTTTGTATGGAATTTATATATAATTAATGTAATGGCATTTTAGAATGTTTTATTTTTTGGGGTTTTTATATATGTTTTAATTTAGTTAGAGTTAAATAGTTTATATATATATATATATATATATTTAAATACATTTCTAGATTTTTAATAAATAATTTTATACAATTATTAAATAAAAAATAAAATAATTTAAATTTGTAAAAAAATTGCGACGGCCAAATCGGTCGCAAATTGCGACGGCCAAATCGGTAGCAAATTGGTTGCAATTTCCGATGGACAAATCGGTCGCAAATTCCGACGGCTAAATTGGTCGCAAATTCCGACGGCTAAATCGGTTGCAATTTCCGACGGCCAAATCGGTCGCAATTTCCGATGGGCAAATCGATCACAAATCGGTCGCAAATTGCGACGGCTAAATCGGTCGCAATTTGCGACGGCCTAAATCGGTCGCAATTTGCAACGGCCTAAATCGGTCGCAAGTCACAATTTGCGACGGCCAAATCCGTCGCAAATCTTGAAATTTCTGGTAGTGTCGGTGGGCCAACCTGAGCTTTTTTTTGGAAGACCGAGTGCTTTCATAAATCCTGCTTGCATCTGGAAGTTCGTACCAGGATAAATCAACGTCGGAAGACCATGCGTTTGCGTCGAATACCTCTGTTACTCTGAATGCTACGACGATTAGGTCCAATTCCTCGGTTCGATCTTGTAGCATGAATGCTTGTGTCGTAGCTTTTTCTTGATACTCTACAAAATTATTAAAACGCCGAGGAATTTATTTAAAAAGGATAAATTTAAATTCCTACATATAAAAAACATGAAAAATTAAGTAGGTGTGGGTTCAATATATACCCATTCCAGAAATCAAATGACCCTAGAAAATCCATCAGCAAAAATATATGATTTTATTAGGTTAAATCGCGATAAATTGTCACATACTCATTCAGTCGTTCATAAATTTTTTTTAACAAGACTTAAGATGTGCATAATAATATCGAAATGAATTGTCTAAGTAACAATTTAACTCAATATATATATATATATATATAAAATATAGTACGTACCTTCCAGTGATTCGTCACTTTAGTTTCTATAAAAATTTTACTCTCATAAGATAATTACTTAGCCGCCATTATCGACAGGGCCGAGTAGTACCTATGATGATCCGTTGGTTTGATGCTCTTATCCAAATCAAGCCTTGTGTCTGCATGTCCAACGAATGAAGCATACGAAGCTGAAGCTTCATCCGGAATGATCACTTTTCCTGTACACAAAATACTCAAATACTCAGAAAAAAAAAAACCATTAATGCTATTTCCTATTACATTTCTTTCTCGTTAATCGTATTACAAATATAACACAAAATTTATTTTCTAAATCATCTATATATACAAATACACTAATGAAACTTATTATATTTAAAATGTAACAACGATAACAAGAGGTATAACAAGAGATGATGATAACACGAATTGGAGACAATAATTAAGATGGAGAGTGTTAGCTAGGTAAAGGAATAGGACCTCGTAAGAAGTTGAAAACAAGCCTGAAAAAGTTGCCATTACTAGACAGAAGGTTAAGCCAGTACTCAAAAGAATTTCCGAACGATGATAAAGGTTTTGAAACTAATTTGAGCAGTTTTTGAACCAATACAGACAGAAATATCACCCATCTTTGTCGGAACGGCTCCTCTGTTCCATGAGCAACGGGACAGCCCACAAAATTCCTGTGTTCTAAATTACCGGAGAATAAGATGCGGAGGAGATCAGATATGCTAGCTTTGGATTCATTACTAACTCCAACTAATTTAGATTTGATCCGAGTTGTATTCAACTCTTACACGGATGAAAGTTTCACTTAACTCATATATAATGCTCACGACGAATGTCAAATCTTCTAACTCGTGTAACATTTTTTTTTAATTTGTACCAAAACAAAAACTTAACTTCAATTAATTCGTTTTGAAATGCGATGATAGAATTCAACTTTTATTAAAAAAAATCTAATTAAATTTTATAATAAATATCAAATTCAACCTACAAGATTGTAGGTTTTGACCACTAATTTTATAGCATGAACAGTAACAGGCGGATAGACTCCTCTCTACTATACACTATTGGGAAGAAGAATAGGTCAATGGTCAATAGTGCAACTAAGACTGACTGTTAAATGATTAACAGAATTTCACATATTAATATATATATATATTGTTTATTTTAATATTCACTTCACAAGTTTGCTATATTGGTTTAATAATATTTACAATTAATTACATATTATTAAAAAAAAAATTAAATTATATTTTTATATATATAGTTCGTGGACGTTTAGAACTATAGAGGTAATTCTCATGATCGTACATACATAATTTAGTATTTTAACTTTTATAAGGTAGATTGATTATCTACTTTTATACACTAATTGTTACCATTTGAATTTAATTTATTAATCAATATTATTGAATTTACGAGGTAATGAGTAAAAATAAATAAATAAATAAAAGTAAAAGTAAAAGAAAAGACAAAAGTATAGGAGCATAATAATGCATTTGATATAAACAAACCAGTACATAATGGACTTAAACAAGCCAGCCAAAACAAAAGTTTTTCAACCTTTTTCAACAAAAAAGAAAAAAGACACAAGTAAGTAACGCGCACACTCACGAATACATATATATATATGTATGTATTTATTTATGTATGTATGTATGTATATATATAGCTTCTTGAATGAGTCATATTAGAATATAGTTGTTGCTTGATGACTCTCGGATTACAGCACCATGAACGTTGTTGAGAGATCCCAACCTGGTTATATTCACGTAATCTTGTGGCATATGATTTGAAACCCCTGGAAGAGCTAATCCTATTACTCTCACAATTCGAAGGAAATTTACTTCATCAAATTCTTTTCCCAATACACGTCCAATTAGAAAGCTTCTTATCAGTTCCCAGAATACATTTAATACTTTCGGTATATAAAATAATATCGAGAAGTAGTTCTTATTTAGTACTTCCTTAATAATCTGTGTTCAAGTAAAAACATAAATTAGTTATTTGTATAAACAAAAACGTTTGATATGTCTATTAATTGTATTCACTATTAATAAAAGTATCGAGTATGTGCGTGTGTGTATATATATATATATATATTATAAAAGAGGTGTGTACCTTGGTCTGGTAAAAGGTATTGGCGTATACACAGGTCCCAAAGTGCCTGTACATAAAGGCTGAATTATCAGAGGGTATTCTTGGCGCAAAGTAATTGCAATAAACAAACCTATAGTATCCAATGCTGTATTTTTGTACTCTCTCCATCACAAAATCTCCAAATTTGTCATTCCCTACCCTTGGCTGCCCAAAAGTGTAAATGAATGCCAATCGCTCCAACAACAAAGTCTCTTCGTGGAACATAAGAATCGCCGGAAACAAGATAGCCAACGCGCCACCCAAACTATGTCCGGTGACTATGAATTTAGTTTCCTTATTTTCCTTCAAAATATTTCTAAGCATTTCCCTGATATGGTAGTAAGCATAACCCGGTTTACCTTCTTCTTGCACGATGTTTTTGGGCCAACCCGACCCTTTTTGTTGACCCAGGGCTTTCATAAATCCGGCATGAACTTTTCCGACACCGGGAAGTTCGTACCATGATAAATCAGCGTCGGTTGACCAATCATCTCCGCTGAATGGTTCCGTACCTCTGAATGCCACCACGATTACGTCAGAATCCTCGCTTTTGTCCCGAAACAAGAGTGCTTGTGTGCTAGCCTTCCCTTGATAATCTACGTGTATATATATATATACACACACACAATAATTTTTAAAATAATAATAATAATTAATAAATATGCATTAAAAAAAAAAAAAAAAAAAAAGTAGCTAGGCAGATCATTCGTTACCATTCCAGAAATCGAATAACCCTAGAAACTCCATCTGTAAAAAGGGTTTTAGAGATCATAAGTTAATATGTAGGTGTGTGATAAATTAACAAAATAGTAAAACATAATTAATAAAACGATGGATATTGTGCAAAAATCTAAAACAGTGTCATCCATTTCAAGAATCACGTCGTCCTTGAAAATTAGGGTTTTTACAGCAAATTTGATGGATAAGTTAAATTTTATAAAACTATATTTGATGATTTGTGCATTTGGTGATAAATGTACGTACATACTTCAATTAACTTCGTATAAAAGTTAGTTACACAAAAATTTGTGTACATGTATGAATATATATATACAACAACAATCAAAATGACGTCATTTTAGTAGTTAAATTTATAAACCTATGTAATTCGTACACAAAAGTTTCAAGATAAATAAAAATAAAAAAAAAAAAAAATACTCTTATGGATCTCAAGTTGTAAGTGTACTTACGTTCCAGTAATCCTCCACTGCAGATTCACTGTACTTTTTATTCTCGTAACATACTTTAGAAGCCATCATAGACAGAGCGGGGTAGAACTTATGGTCACTGCGTTTGATTTTCTTATCTAAAGCAAGACGTGGGTCTGAAAGTGCAGCGACCGATTCGAAGGATGCTGATTCTTCATCCGGGATGATCAATTTTCCTGTAAACCAAATTAATTATAGTAAGAAATATTTATAAAGAAAAGGCTAGAGATATACCAATGAAGCACAGCAGCAGGGAAACTAAAATTTCATAATAAGAGGGAACATTAAGGTGCATGCATGCACACACACACACACACATATATGTGTGTGTGGGTAGTACAGAACCTCGAATGAAGTTGAAAATAAGCATGATAATGCTGCCATTACTGGAAACAAGGTTCATCCAATGCTCGAGAGCCCATCCAATCCAGGCTAAAGGTTTATTGATTAATGCAAACAATTTTAGAAGAAACACGGAGAGAAATATGACCAATCTGCTCTGGAATAATGTCTCCTTTGTGCCGTGAGGGCAATCAACAAATTTCCTTTTATATAAATTAGAAGAGAATAAGAGGCAGATGAGATCAAATACGGTTGCTTCCTTTGGTTTTAACAGCATATAATTGCTGTAAAAATACTCCTCATTGGAAGCCATGGCAGGAGATCGATATAGATGGAGGGTTAACGAATCTGAATATATAAACACACACACATATATATATATATATATATATATATATATTCGTACTATATTAATAAAAAAACTTAAAAATATTAATTCGTACTTTGTAATTGGTGAATGTGTTTACTCTTTCCATTTCTCTATTATTACATTGGGTAGGTTTCTATTTTGGCTATAGAATTATTTAATTCCGGTTTAAGACATTAAATTAGCTCATTTCTTGACCCCCAAAAAAAAAAATGTAATTTTCTTTAGAAGTTTCAATGTTAGATTTTGTGAAATCTCTAAATAGATATTTATGAAAGTACCCTGATATTTATATAGTTAATTACTATAATACGCCTTATAAAAAAAATACAAAAAACAAAACATTAACTTAGGTTTGTATACATATCTAATACTTATCTTACAATAATCTTAATTATCAAAGTTTGAAGTCTTACATAAAATTGTTTTAGAGTTGCCAAATATTATATATATATTATTTTCCTTGGAATTTTTTATTTAAATGTTATAAGAGTGCACACAAACTAAATACTTATTAATATTCTGAAAAAGTAACAAAAAGCACGAGTCAGGTACAATTAGTCAATTATTGCAATAAATATTGTCGAATATTATTTATTACGAATCTTAATTTCTTCATAGTTTGTTGAATTTTAAGTAAATATCTTTGAAATATAATATATATATATATATATATATATATATATATATATATATATATTTGATTGGGATGCAAATTTCTCATCTACCACGCGTGATTGGTGAGGTCTGCTTTTCGCTGATGTGTCCTACAAAAAAAGTCAAGTGTCGGGTGTGTTCTCGACATTGGTTATCTGACGGTCAAGTCAGTCACTAATATAAGATGAGGTCTTAGGGGATCACTCAGAAAGTATATTCTTGGTGATTCTCACTGAATAGAAAGTGTATTAAAAAACAAACTGAATACTTAGAATGTATTTTGTATATCTAACTTTCACTTGTATGTGAGTGTGCGTTATGATTTTTTATGGAGAGGGATAGCCAGTCAGGAGGTGACATGCCTAGATTAGGTATCTTTTCCGACAATTTAAAATGGTGGTTCCAATCAGTATTTGTCGGGTCAAATGCATTTAATGTTGAAATCAAAGAGAATCTTCTTTGTCAAAGTATGGTACACTTTGGAGGACTTCTATTCCGGACTAGTCAGTCCTTTGTGGAGTCTACCTCGGATGGTATGACTTACGTATACTTTTATGAGATTTAAGTTCCTCTCAATTTCCTATCAAGTTTAAGACTTATAAAACTTTTAGAATTTAAGTTAAGTGAAGGAAAATGAATTTCAATAAATAAATTCTCTCTCTTATTAAGTTAATATGAGAAACACGTGAATTCGATCATTAAACTAAAAGTATTGAAAGAAAAAATTCTGTCCTTTAATTTTGTCTTTAAAAGAGTCGTGTAGGAATATAATTTGATAAAATATGATTCTTTTCTTTAAAAAAAAAAATAGTCGTTTTTCATATATTTTAAGTACGAGGTACATATTTACCAAAAAAAAAAAAAAAAATACGAGGTACATAAATTGACTAATTTTTTTTTTAGAAAATATTTGCAGCCATAAGTTGTGGTAGTTGTTGTTGCTAATGATTCTTTGCTTGATAATCGTTGGCTTAATTATCCTATAATTGTTTTTACTTTTATTTATTGTTTTTTTTTACCATATGATTTTCGGAGTTATCAATCTCGGGTACGTAACAGAATTTAACTCTTGTTCAAAAAAGACTTCACTCTACTCTTGTTCGGAGTCTAATAATTCTTTTATTTAAGATTAACTGTTATCGTTAAATTGACCAAGATTAATAAATAAAAAATAAAAAAAATACAAGAGTATTAGGAACATAATAATGCATTTGATTTAAACAGTCAGTACAAATACTTGACTTACATATATGTATTCAAAAAACAATATCACAACAATCATAATAGCATGCGGATGTTTCAATTCTAACTTCACGCTATATATTACACAGGCTAATAATTTAAACCTCTTATTCAAACTTTTTCAACTGAAAAAAATTAAAAGACAGAATTAATTAACGCGCACACTGACGAACATATATATATATATATATATATATATATATATATATATATATATATATATTAGCTTCTTGAATGAGTCATATTAGAATATAGTTGTTGCTTGCGACGACCCTTGATTTACAACATCACGAACCTTGTTGAGAGATCCCAACCTGGTTAAATTCACGTAATCTTGTGGCAAATGATTTAAAACGCCTGGAAGAACTAATCCCATTACTCTCAGGACTCGAAGGAAAGTTACTTCCTCGAACTCTTTTCCAAATAAATATTCAATTAGAAAGCTTCTTATCAGCTCCCAGTATGCATTTATTACCTTCGGTATATAACTTAATATCGTGAAGTAATTTTTATTTGGTTCTTCATCAAGAATCTGTATTCAAATGAAAACATAATCAACAGAGAGTATGTGTATACATATATATATATATATATATATATATATATATATATATTAAGAGAGGTAAAGTTTACCTTTATCTTGTAAAAGCTATTGGCGTATGCGCAGGCCCCAAAGTGCTTATACATAAAGGCTGAATTATCGAAGGGTATTCTGGGGACAATATCATTGCAATAAACAAATCTATAATATCCAATGCTGTTTTTTTGTACTCTCTCCATCACAAATTCTCCAAATTTGTCATTCCCTACCCTTGGCTGCCCAAAAGTATAAATGGATGCCAATCGCTCCAACAATGAAGTCTCTTCGTGGAACATAAGAATCACCGGAAACAAAATAGCCAACGCGCCACCCAAACTATGTCCGGTGACTATGAACTTAGTTTCCTCATTTTCCTTCAAAAGATTTCTAAGCATTTCCCGGATTTGATAGTAAGCATAACCCGGTTTACCTTCTTCTTGATCGATGTATTTGGGCCAACCCAACCCTTTTTGTAAACCCAGGGCTTTCATAAATCCGGCATGAACTTTTCCGACACCGGGAAGTTCGTACCATGATAAATCAACGTCGGTTGACCAATCTTCTGCGCTGAATGGTTCCGTACCTCTGAATGCCACCACGATTACGTCAGAATCCTCGCTTTTGTCCCGAAACAAGAATGCTTGTGTGTTAGCCTTCCCTTGATAATCTACATACATATATATATACACACAAGATTTTTTTTTTTCGAAGAATAAAAAACATTTAATAATTAATAAACATGCTTTAAAAAAAAAAAAAAAAAGTAGCTAGGCAGATTATAATTCGTTACCATTCCAGAAATCGAATGACCCTAGAAACTCCATCTGCAAAAGGGGTTTTCCATAAGTTAATAAAATGATGAATACTGTGCAAAAATCTAAACAGCGTCGTCTTCCATTTCAAGAATCACGTTGTCATTGAAAATTAGGGTTTTTACTGAAAATTTGATGAATAAGTTCAATTTTACTGGATGACTTGTGGACTTAGGGTTAAATGTACGTACATACTTTTAATTAACTCCACACAAAAAGTTAGTTACTCAGAAATTTGTGTAAAATACGTCCATATATATATAACAATAAGCAAAACGAATTCGTTTTAATAGCTATATCTATAAACCTCAGTCATCTATTTATTCATACGCAAAAAATTTTGGAGATTAAAAAGAAATAATAAAAAATTACTCCTCTTATGGATCTCAAGTTGTAAGTGTACGTACCTCCCAATAATCCTTCACTGCAGATTCACTGTACTTTTTATTCTCGTAAGATACTTTAGCAGCCATCATTGAGAGAGCAGGGTAGAACCTACGGTCACTGCGTTTGATATTCTTATCTAAACCAATACGTGGGTCTGAAAGTGCAGCAGCGGATTCATAGGACGCTGATTCTTCATCCCGGATGATCACTTTTCCTGTGAACCAAATCAACTAGTTTGAAATATTTATAAAGAAAAGGATAGAATTTAATTTAATTTAATTTAATTTTCTTAAATTGCATTAAACGGGTTGATCCATACTAATTAATTTACATTGTACTACGAGGATTATTATTTTGGTAGGCTACAAATAATTTTTTGTATACCACTGTTTTAATTTGTGTATTATAAAAATAAATAAACAAATTTGGTCATAAATAATATCTGCCAAACAAAATACTTCAGGTATTTGTATATATACATATATATAAATCTATCCAGCCATGCATGGTTAATTCTGACCCTACGTTTCCTTTATGGCCTAAATATAATGTACAGATACATATGATCATCAACACAGGAGATATACCAAAGAAGAACAGCAGCAGGAAAACTAAACTTTTATAATAAAGGGAAAATTAAGATGCATGCATGCATATATATATGTATATATATGGGTGCAGACCTCGAATGAAGTTGAAAATAAGCTTGATAAAGCTGCCATTACTGGAAAGAAGGTTAAGCCAATGCTCGAGAGACCATCCAATCCAGGCTAAAGGTTCATCGATTAATGCAAATAATTTTAGGAAAAAGACGGAGAGAAAAATAACCCATCTGCTCTGAAATAATGTCTCCTTCGTGCCGTGAGGGCAATCAATAAATTTCCTCTTATGTAAATTAGAAGAGAATAAGAGGCAGATGAGATCGAATACGGTTGCTTCCTTTGGTTTTAACAGCATATAATTGCTGCAAAAATACTCCTCGTTGGAAGCCATGGCGGGAGATATAGATGGAAGGTTAACGAATCAATATTCGTCAATCTATACAAATATAAAATGGAAAGTAGAACCCGAATATATATATATACATATTATTTCGTACTTCAAAAAAAAAAATATATATATATATAATATTAATTCGTACTTTATAATTGGTGGACGAGCTTACTATCTTTTCATTTCTATATTATTACATTGGGTAGGTTTCTAATTTGGTTATAGAATTATTTAATTCGCATTTAAAACATTAAATTAGCATAATTCGTCAATAATACAATAATACAATGCAAATCAAGTAAAAGTCAATGTCAACGTTAAAATCCAATAATCTCAATTCTCAAAGTTTTAAGTCTTACATAAAAATTGTTTTAGAGTTGACAAATAGATTTCTTTTTAATAATTTATCTAGACTCGCTACTAAATCGGAGTCGAACCCCCTATTGGGTAGAAATTCTCTCCTAAATCAGAATCGAACAATGTCGAATTCCTATTGAGAAAAGCTCTTCATACATCATTCTCTCTATAAAAGATGTTTGAACTCAAAACCTTGAATATAAAAAATCAAGTTCTTTTCACTTAAATCACTAGGTGTGAGAGTTGACAAATAAGAGTACACAAATAAAATAGTTATCATTCTAAAAAGTGAAAAGGTGACCTATACAAAACACGAGTAAGGTACAATTAGTCAATTATTGCAATAGATGTTATAAAACAAATCTCCATCGCAATTGGCTGATTCGAATTCATTTATTATTATTATTATTATTCGAATTCAAATGGTTGTTTGTAAGATATTCGAATTTAAATTTTCTTGCTTTCGCTATGGTCTTATAATATTATATTATATATAATAGATATTAATTTAACTTAAAATACCCCTATAGTAATAAAGTCAATAATTTAAATTAATTTTATTTTTTTATAAACAAAGAATTTGACAAAGTATTTTATTTATATTTCTTGGTTATAACCATTTGGAATGATAATACCCTGAAATGTGTAATAGTTAGACACAAATCTTAATTTCTTCATATTTTGTTGAATTTTAAGTATATATCTTTGAAAGTTATAATATATATATATATTCTCTATCAAGTCTAGACTTCACGTCAAAAAGCGGTAATAGCTTCATTTATGATTTAGAGGTTATGAATTCGAGATACAATAAAAGTTATGATTTCTAAAAATAAAAAATAAAAAATAAAATAAAAGTTTGGACTTCACAATATATAATAACTTTTAGAATTTAAATTAAGAGAAAGAAAATAAAGTTCAATAAATAAATTCTCGCTCTCATTAATTAAGTTAATAAGAGAAACACGTGAATTCGATCATTAGACGGAAAGTATTGAAAGAAATTTTTTTATCAAAACAAAAGAGTCGTGTAAAAATATAATTTGACAAAATATTTGAGCATAATACAATTTTTTTTAAGCCAAATAATAATAATAAAAAAACTTTAGTTATTTTTAATATATTTTAATTACGAGGTGCTTAATTGACCAATTTTTTTTTAAAAAAAAAAAAGAAAAATATTTGCAACCATAAGTGTATATAATATATATATTGTTGTGGTTGTTTTTTTTTTAAGTGATGGTGTCCGGGTTTTCGACTAATTCAATACTAAGAATCTGACCAAGTTATGGTTGGACTTGGGTGTCGAACCCCGAAGGGGCGGGTTTATTGGGCCCGTTTCCATCAGGTTGCGCCTTCACCTCCCCATATTTAGTATGATATTGTCGCTTTGGTTATTGGGCCCTTTCCATCGGGTTGGGTCTGACCTCACCTAACTCCACATTAGTATGATATTGTCTGCTTTGGGCCTAAGCCCTCACGGTTTTGTTCTTGGGACTTTCCCAAAAAGCCTCATTACTAATGAAGTATGTGAGAATTACTTATATGTAGGCAATCTTTTGCCTATTTTCTCCATGTGGGACTTTGGGTTGAAATCCAACCCCAACAATCCTCCCCTCAAACCAAAGACCACATACTCCACACCGAACATACTCACTTAACATTGGGCTTTGATACCACTTGTTGGGCCCGTTTCTCATCGGGTTGGGCTGCCAGCTCACCTAACTCCACATTAATATGATATTCTCCGCTTTGGGCCTAAGCCCTCATGGTTTTATTTTTGAGACTTTCCCAAAATGTCTCATTACTAATGAAGTATGTGAGAATTACTTATATGTAGACAATTCTTTGCCTATTTTCTTCATGTGAGACTTTAGGAATTGAAATTCAAACCCAACATGGTTGGAGGAGCGGTCTCTTGCCACTCGGCCACACAACCTTGGACATATTGTTGTGGTTGTTGTTGATGATAGTTTGCGTGATAATCGTTGGTTTATTATATAATTGTTTTTTACTTTTATTTATTGCTAATAAATTTCAGTTTCTCCGTATCTTACCTCTACAAAATTGAAGACAACGTAAAGCACGTTTCCGTAAGATATTATCTGGGTGAATGACGTTTTTTTAAAAAAAAAAAAAAAATCTTTTATTATCAAAATTATATAATCAATCTAAAAAAAAAAAAAAAGTTTTAATCGATAGTATTTTTATAATTTAAAATATATATAATATTTTATTAATACTTTTAAAAAAAAAAAAAAGGTACCGTGAGTTTTGTTAATATTTTATTAAAAAGTAGTAGTCTCGTATCAAAATAAAGAAACCAGCACTTTACTAATAATAATAAGCTTATGCAAATGGGTTTTGGTCGAGTGATCGGTACTCATGCTCTCAATCTAAAGGTTGGGGTTCGACACTCAATTTAATCATATTATTCTATTATTATTATTATCAACAGAAAACTGTTTATTTTATTTTATTTTTAAATCACTCGATATTTTGAACATAAACTTGAATTATAAGTAAAAACAAAGACTATCAATTAAGATACTTATATAAAAAAATTAAATACATAAAATTCAAGGTAAATTAAAAAAAAAAAAAAAAAAAAACTAAACTCTTTACAGATTACTACTATAGATATATATATATATATATATTTATATACACAGCTATAATAATTAACGTTATAATTCATGACTCATATATGATTGTTGATCGTCGTTAGCATGACGTATGCCCGGAGATCCCAACCTGGTAACATTTGTTGAGAATCAATATCAGCCATAATAAGTAATTCTAACCCCAATCTAAAGTTAAATAATATTGTCCAAACTCAATGTTAGTTTGATGATGTAATTGCTTACAATTGCAAAATTAGGTGAGCTTGGTAGGTGAGCTTGGTAGGTGAGATTGGTAGGTGAGCTTGGTAGGTGAGATTGGTAGGTGAGATTGGTAGGTGAAATTGTGTGGTGTAGATTTCATTGAGTTTCCTATAAATACCTAAGTACTTAACCATTGTAAATCATAAAATGAAAAACAAAGTTGTTTGTTAAACAAGAAAAGCTTTGTTCCTTAGTGTTTTGTGAGTTCTCTTTAGAGTGTGTTTTATTTTCTTCTCAAGATAATTTAGAGTTGTGTACTCTATTTATCCAACAATTGGTATCGGAGCAAGGTTGTGAGTTAGGTTGTCTAAATCTCTTGAAAGTCTTAGTATGCTCTGTGGTTGCGGTTGTGGTCGATCTTCCACATCGGAAACGATTTCTTGAGATTGTTAGTAAGAGAGTTTCTTAGTGTCGTGAGTAGTCTGTGACTTTGCAAGCTTTGTGTCAAAGTTAGCTTGTTTGGTATTACCGAGGTACTACCAACACGATGGGTGATCTTCAAGTCGTTGGAGGAATCAAGAAGCTCAATAACCAAAACTACAACACGTGGGCAACATGTATGGAGTCTTACCTACAAGGTCAAGACTTGTGGGAGGTTGTCGGTGGAAGTGAAGTTACACAACCGGCAAGTAGAAGATGCTAATGGCGTCTTGCGAAAGTGGAAAATTAAAGCGAGTAAAAGCGATGTTTGCTTTAAAAACCACAATTGTAGAAGAAATGTTGGAGCACATCCGGGATGCCAAAACACCGAAGGAAGCATGGGATACTTTTGTTACACTTTTTTCAAAGAAGAACGATACAAAATTGCAACTTCTTGAGAACGAAGCTGCTATCGATGTCACAACGTGACATGACAATTGCCCAATATTTTCACAAGGTGAAATCAATATGTCGCGAAATTTCGAGTTAGATTTGACAGCGTCTATTGGCGGCCGGGGATAAAGAGAATAATTATCCATGGTTTGAGATCCGAATACCGAGGGTTCGTCGTCGTGACGGGGATGGCCGACACAACCATCACTTGTTGAGTTTGAAAATTTGCTTACAGGTCAAGAAGCTATGGCCAAGCAAATGGGAGGAGTATTACCTGAAGGGTGAAGAGGAAGTTCTCTCGCCAACAAAAGCAAAAGCAGTTTCAAACGACATACTGGTAGTGGATCTAATAGGGATGGTGACAAGATGCAAAGTTACCAAGGAAAGGGAGGCTCTCGTCTAGGGGGGGCTTCGAAGAATCGCGGCAATAGCAGAAAGTTCGATGGTAAGTGTTACAACTGTGGGAAGATAGGTCACATGGCAAAAGATTGTTGGGCCAAGAAAAAGCATGTTGAAAGTAATGCTGCTACTTCCAATTCTAAAGAGATTTCGAAGATAGTTGGGATGCGCCGCGCTTACGCTATGGAGGAAGAAGAATTAGCTCTCACAGTAACAACACCAAAATGAATTGACTATCGGAATGATTGGATCGTAGACTCGGGTTGCTCAAATCATATGACGGGTGATAAAATGAAGTTGCAAAACCTGTCTGAGTACAATGGAAGTCGTGTGGTGGTGACAGCTGACAATTCAAGGTTACCGATAGCTCACATTGGTAAGACGACAGTAACACCTAGATATAATTCTAACCATGTGCTACTTCAAGATGTCTATCATGTCCCGGGAATGAAGAAAAATTTGCTATCCGTGGCTCAATTGACATCATCGGGCCACTATGTCTTGTTCGGTCCAAATGATGTGAAGGTGTATCGTGATCTCAAAATCTCGGGAAAACCAACAATAGAGGGGCGACGATTGGAGTCTATCTACGTGATGTCGCAGAGTCGCATATGTTGACAAGACAAGAAAAAATGAGACAAGCAGATCTATGGCACATGCGGTTAGGTCACGTTAGCTATTCAAAGCTAAGTGTGATGGCGAAAAAGTCGATGCTTAAGGGGCTTCCTCAACTTGACGTGCGAACAGACACGGTCCGTGCAGGATGCCAGTATGGTAAAGCACACCAATTGCCATACGAGGCATCGGAGTTTAAGGCAAAGGAACCATTAGAGTTAATTCACTCCGACGTGTTTGGGCCTATTAAGCAACGATCAATTGGCGGTATGCAGTACATGGTGACATTCATTGATGACTTCTCAAGGTATGTATGGGTTTTCTTTATGAAAGAAAAATCCGACACATTCTCAAAGTTTAAAGAGTTCACAGAGTTAGTTGAAGGAGAAGTGGAAAAGAAGATTTGTTGCTTGCGACGACAAAAACGGGGGAGAATATAACTCAAGTGAGTTCTCTCAATACCTAAGGGAATGCCGAATACGTCATCAATACACTTGTGCCAACACACCACAACAAAATGGTGTAGTTGAGAGAAAGAACCGACATCTTGCGAAATTTGTCGAAGTATGCTACATGCAAAGAACGTCTCGGGAAGGTTTTGGGCTGAAGCAATGAAGACGCAGCCCTTGTGATCAATAGACTTCCTCAACCCAGGTTAGAATTTGTTTCACCCTTTGAGAAATTATGGAACATGAAACCTACGATTAGCTACTTTCGTATTTTTGGTGGTATGTTATGTATTTGTTCCCGATCATTTACGAAGCAAGTTTGACAAGAAAGCTGTTAGATGTATCTTTGTTGGATACGACGACCAAAGAAAGGGGTGGAAATGTTGTGATCGATGAGTGGAAGGTGCTACACTTCACGAAATGTGGTATTTGATGAAGCATCTTCTTGGTGGTCCTTAGAGAAGGAGGTGCTACCGGACTCTAGAGAATTTGAAGAAAAGCTACAACAAAAGATAGAGAAACATATTGTTCAACTCCAACCAAGTTTAGATGAATCGGAAGATCCAAACAGACAATGATGTCGAGCAAACAGAATCTCAAAATCCTTGGCAAACCGGCGTGTATCAGCAAAGAAGAAAGAAGAAGTGGGCCCAGTGAAATGGAAGCATCAACTCCACAATCTCAACTCCGAAGGTCAACAAGAACACGAAAGCCAAATCCGAAATACGCCAATGCGGCCATAAGTGAAGAAGCAACAGAGCCGAGACGTTTGAAGAAGCATCGCATAGTTCCGAATGGATGGCGGCTATGAAAGAAGAGATCGATGCACTTAAGCAAAATCGGACTTGGGATCTTGTGCCAAAGGCAAGAGATGTGAAACCCATATCCCGCAAGTGGGTTTACAAGATAAAGCGTCGTCCAGATGGATCAATCGAAAGGTACAAGGCACGGTTGGTAGCTCGTGGTTTTTCTCAACAGTACGGACTAGACTATGATGAAACGTTTAGTCCAAGGCGAAAACTTACAACTATTTGCCCCTCTCGAAGCAACAAAGACCGGAATTTGTGCGATGGATGTGAAGAATGCTTTTCTTCATGGTGAGCTGGATCGAGAGATCTACATGATCCAACCAATGGGTTTTCGAGCCAAGATCATCCCGAATATGTGTGTAAGCTGCGGAAAGCACTCTACGGATTGAAACAAGCACCCGGGCATGGTATGGTAAGATTCTTGAATTTCTAACACAAAGTGGCTATTCAGGAACATCTGCAGATTCCAGCTTGTTTTTGTCAAGGCCAATGAAGGAAAGCTTGCTATCGTGCTAGTGTATGTGGATGACTTAATCATAACAGGTGATGATGAGGCGGAAATTCTTCAGACAAAGGAGAATTTATCGGTCCGTTTCCGGAATGAAGGAACTTGGTCGCTCAAGCACTTCCTTGGTCTAGAGGTTGATCGAACACAAGAAGGAATATTTCTTCACAACGAAATATGCCAAAGATTTGTTGAAGAGATTCGGAATGCTCGAATGCAAGCTGAGTTCAACGTCGATGGAGCCAAATGCCAAAATGTGTGGACATGAAGGAAAAGTTTTGGAAGATGCGACGATGTATCGAAAATTGGTAGGTAGTCCGATATACTTAACTTTGACTCGACCAGACATTTCTTATGCGATTGGTGTGATGAGTCGGTACATGCAAAATCCAAAGAAGCCTCATTTGGAAGCAGTTCGGCGTATACTAAGATATGTGAAGAGTACACTTGACTATGGTCTTCACGTACAAGAAAGGTGAAAATTGCAAGCTAGTTGGTTCTTATCGTGATGCCGACTATGCAGGAGATCATGACACTAGGAGATCAACAACTGGGTATGTGTTTAAGCTTGGTTCGGAACAATTTCTTGGTGTAGCAAGAGACAACCGACAATATCTTTATCAACCACGGGGGCTGAGTATCGAGGGGGGGGAAGAATGGCGGCTCAAGAGAGTACATGGTTGATACACCCATGAATAATCTACATCAACCAAGAGATTATGTTGTTCCGTTATATTGTGACAATCAATCAAGAATTCGTTTGGCGAGAGAATCCAATCTTTCATGCTAGAACTAAGCATGTTGAAGTGCACTATCATTTTATCGGAGAAAAGGTTTTGCAAGAAGAAATTGAGATGAGACAGATCAAGACCGATGATCAAGTTGCGACCTATTCACAAAAAAGTTTGAGTATAGGAAAATTCGAAATGTTTCGCCGTCAGCTGGCTCGGTGCAAAAGAATGAGAGGCCGCATTGAGGGGGGGTGTTGAGAATCAATATCAGCCATAATAAGTAATCCTAACCCCAATCTAAAGTTAAATAATATTGTCCAAGCTCAATGTTAGTTTGATGATGTAATTGCTTACAATTGCAAAATTATGTGAGCTTGGTAGGTGAGCTTGGTAGGTGAGATTGGTAGGTGAGCTTGGTAGGTGAGATTGGTAGGTGAGATTGGTAGGTGAAATTGTGTGGTGTAGATTTCATTGAGTTTCCTATAAATACCTAAGTACTTAACCATTGTAAATCATAAAATGAAAAACAAAGTTGTTTGTTAAACAAGAAAAGCTTTGTTCCTTAGTGTTTTGTGAGTTCTCTTTAGAGTGTGTTTTATTTTCTTCTCAAGATAATTTAGAGTTGTGTACTCTATTTATCCAATAACATTCACATAGTCTTGTGGCAGATGATCTGAAAGCCCTGGAATTATTAATCCCGCTACTCTTAGGAATAACCCTTCAAAACTTCCTTCCTTGTACTCCTCTCCTACTATATAGCCAATCAAAAAGCTTCTTATCAGCTCCCAAAATGCATTTAAGATCATCGGTATCAGACTTAATGCCGAGAAGTAATTTTTATTTGGCTCTTCCTCGACAATCTGTAAAACATATCCATCAAAAATACAAATATAATCACTAATCAATAATAGTTTTAAACCAAATGTTACATTAATAACGAGTAATGTGACAAATAAAAATAAATCAATGACCGTGCGCGTGTGTGTATATATATATATAAGAGATGATATATATTGGAGTTGCTTACGTACCTTGGACTTGTAAAAGCTATTGGTGTAAACACACGACCCAAAGTGCTTGAACATGAAGGTGGAATTATCGAAGGGTACGGTATTCTGGGGACAATATCATTGCAATAAACAAACCTATAGTATCCGATGTCGTCTTTTGCTAAATTCTCCATCATGAATTCTCCAAATTTATCATTCCCTACCCTTGGCTGCCCAAAAGTGTAAATGGATGCCAATCGCTCCAACAACAAAGTCTCTTCGTGGAACAAAAGAATCGCCGGAAACAAGATTGCCAACGCGCCACCCAAACTATGTCCGGTGACTATGAACTTAGTTTCCTCATTATCCTTCAATAGCTCTCTAAGCATTTCCCTGATTTGGTAGTAAGCAAAACCCGGTTTACCTTCTTCTTGATCAATGGATTTGGGCCAACCCGACCCTTTTTGAAGACCCAGGGCTTTCATAAATCCGGCATGAACTTTTCCCACGCCGGGAAGTTCGTACCATGATAAATCAAAGTCGGTGCACCAATCTTCTGCGTTGAAGGGTTCAGTACCTCTGAATGCTACAATGATTACGTCACCACCATCCTCGCTTTTGTCACGAAACAAGATTGCATGCGTGTTAGCCTCCCCTTGATACTCTACACACAATATATATATACACAAAGATATAATTACACCTGATTTTAATTAATTAGTTAAAAATATATCATTAGTTAATTAAAAATTATGCAGATCATTAATTGTTACCGTTCCAGAAATCAAATTCCCCGAGAAAATCCATCTGCAATTTTAAAAAAAAAAAGTTTTTCGAGATCAGTTAAATTAGTTAACAAGGATTGATTTACTAATATAATTTCGAAAGCAAAAAAATCCTCAAGAAAAAAAAAAAAAAAAGAATGGTAAATGATCATACATATATATATATATATATATATATATATACTGTAAAGATATAATATATAATGTTGTATGTAAATACCTTCCAGTGATTCTTGACTGTATCTTCGTTGTAGTTTTTATTCTCGTAAGATATTTTAGAAGCCATCATGGAGAGAGCAGCGTAGTACCTTCGGTCGAACCGTTTGATCTTCTTATCCAAATCTAGACGCGGGTCTGTAAATGCAACCACCGAACCATAGGATGCTGATTCTTCATCCGGAATAATCACTTTTCCTGTATATATACACACACACAAAAATAACAATAAAATAAATAAAATGTGGTTGAAAATAATTAATTAAATAGGCAATTATAAAGATGTGGCACGGCAGAGAGACGTACGACCTCGTATGAAGTTGAAAATAAGCTTGATAAAGCTTCCATTAATGGAATGCAGATTAAGAAAATGCTCGAGAGAAGATCCAAACAATGCCAAAGGTTTTGAAATTAACTTTAGAAATCTTTGAAGAAACACCGAAAGAAATATGACCCATCTGTTTTGGAATGTTTCCGCTTGATGATTACTGCACTCAATAAATTTCTTCTTCTTCAAGCTAGAAGAGAATAAGATGGCAATGAGATCAAATATGGTTGCTTCCCCTGGCTTCAACAGTATGTAATTCTTGCAGAATAACTCCTTATTGGAACCCATGGCATGACATATACATATATATATATATAACTAATTAAGAATATTTGTAGAGGAAATATTTTGTAGAAAATTGGAATATTACTTGCTGCTAGTGATGCTGCTTGTTCTTTCAATTTGTTACTAAGAAAAAATATTTACCCGACCTATATATAGAGAGAGACAATTTATCTCTTATCTTCTAATTTTGTTATAGTAGTATTATTTAGGCAAGTACCAATTTATCTGATCTTCTACTAATGTTATGTTAATTAGGAAGTTACTAAAATACTTACTTCCCATTTTAGTAACTGCCTATTATGTATATGTATGTTTCTCTCTTATACTTACTTGTCTAACAAGTATTACTTAATTATTTATAATATACTTGCTAAATTTGGAAATCTACTTTTATTTAGAGATATGGATATAATATTTTAGATAATTATTCAATTTAATTACTTAAAAAAATAAAGTAAATAGAAGAGCCCAATAATATGTTAAAATTTTAATTTTTTTTTTTTTTTTTTGATGTAAAAAAAAAAAAAAAAAAACTCTCAATCGGCCCAATAGGCGAACGAAAATACAGATCCTGGCCCATTATACAGAAGTCGCTTTTTTATTATTATATTCTCTATTAATATTATTTACCTATATACTTTTTTCATAACAAATCTTTATATACTACACCCAGAGTCAGAGTTAGGTTGAAATTTTTTTTTTTTTTGGTAAGAGTTGAACTCTTGACGTACAACACAAACCAAATCTAAATTAGTCAGAGTAGTTCAGAAAAACAAATGGTCTAATAAAAAATAAATCTTTATAAAATTTTGATATTATTGTGAACAAGATTCTTATATCGCGCACCTACGAGATCTCTAAACAGATATTAAATAGATACTGAAATTCATTGAATGACATATTTTTTAAACTCGTGAAGTACATCTAAAACGTGTTAGAGCAATAATAATATCATGGAACTTTTTTTATATTTTTTATAAAACAAATAAAAAAGAAAATGGAAATTACAAATAAATTCCTAAAATGAATGTAGAAATAATACAAGAGTAGGGGGATTGATGTTAAAGGCTAGCAAAGAGTTTGGTGAAAAAATGGTATCTTTTTATTTTGAAGGAAGGAAGTGATCATTCAATGTCTCTGAGCAATATTTAATATATGGGGTATGTGTATAGTGTAGGGTTCTTCAGTCTTTCCGCACGGAGACTGCCAGGCGCGGATCTAAATGGAGATGGGCAGGCAGTTCTCAATTTATAACCATATTGCCCAATCATCTCCCTTATACAATTTATAAACTACCAATGTTTATTTTTTTTTTTAGAAATCCTAACACCGTGTGCTCAAAATCATGATCTCTAAGGGGTTATAAGTGAGGCTGCTATCAACTGAACTACAACTTATTGACATAAACTACTAGTTAAATCGTGTGGTTGATCACAAATTAAATCTATATTAAATCTAAATAAATTTTCATTTGGATTAAAATGAATGTATATTGGATTTTTTTTTTTTTTCTTTTCTTATATGTATATTATAATGTGGGATATCTTATTATGTCGGTGCTGGTTCGGGAATGGGGTGCATGCATCACATTCTTCATTCCTGTATTTGTAATTAATTGGGGATGGAGTTTTGGATTCGTGAATATATATATTATATTTTTTTTTCTGGGAGGGGTAAGGGGAAGCATATATATGATGCTGGAGAGACATCAACATTCCCATAATTCGACCCTGCCATGGGTGGCAACCTACCACCTCGCATTCACATCACGTGATTCACACGCCATGCCTCAGACCAACCCTTCATTCTACTACTTGTATTTCTATATATATATTTCTTTTTTTATTTATTCTAATTATAGTTTTATCTGCTTTAGAGAATAAAACATTTAGAAAGAAAACAATTTGAAGGTTTGTAGAAGTGCTGATATTAATCACATTATATAACATAATCGTAATATCTTGTCTAATATTTGAAACATGAAGCATATAAATTAAATAAGTTATAGAATTCATTTTTTCAAAAGATATTTCTTTTCAGAGAATAATATTATTATTATATATAAATTTTTTCTATTCTCAACAATGTTAAAGTATCCATTAATAGGTTTAGCTGCCTTGTTCTACTTGATCTTCTGGACAGCTTTTGCGTTGTTCTACTGTAAATTTAAAGTTTAATAATAATGGAATACAAGCAAACAGCAATCCCACAGAGCTCTGACCTAAAATTTAAAAAAAAAAAAAAAAAAAAAAAAAAACAACAATTATGGGAGACAGGGAGAAGAAGATAAGCTATGGGTTTTTGTGCAAGTACCTTTTTTCTTGAATAAAAAATTCTAAGTGATATGAACTGAATCTTTGTTAATTGTCACTATTAATAGCAGTTAGTAAAAGAAAAGACAAACATAAACCAGTGTCGATCAATAAGCTTTCCCTTACTTATCACAAGTCCTTTCTTCCAATGACGATCGTGCCACAAATCAACCTTACCAAATTAAGTAGGTATGTTTTCAAGTGAAGTTTTTCTTCAGTAAAGTTACAAAATTTATAAATAGAAAAATATGTACTTCGAGAGTTTACTCGTTAAAAAAAATTAACTCGACTTTGGCTACGTAAAGAGAATTTTGAAGGTGCATAAATTCAAACCACATTTCTAAAAATATAGTACGTACATGACATTTATAGCTGCAAATTCCATTGTTCTTGGAACTAAGTACTTAATTAAAGAGAGAGAGAGAGAGAGAGAACTAAAACAAAGTACAACTGTGCAAAACTCTGATCAAAGAAATTAAATTAATGGGTGTGGGAAATTAAACAAGTAAAAATTAATGACCTCCAAATTTACTAACGTTCTCATCACCATCCCCATCATCACTAAATACAGAAGAAAAAACAGAGTTAAGCTAAGCATTTAATTGCATAGAACCCATCATCATCATCATATGAGGATGCGGAGGTGGAGGAAGAGGAACAGGAGGCGTTTGGCAGCAAGATTTTATCAAGTTCAAATTCGAATAACTCATTGTCGCCATCGGAATACAAGAATTAATCAACGGCGGCGGCGGCAGCCTAGTAGTAGTAGATGCCTGCTGCTGTTGCTGAAGGGATTGAACTTGTTTTTTCAAGAACTTAAGGTAATGAGCAGCTTCGTCTAACATGGAAGCAGTGTCCATTTTAGTACCACCAGGAACTAACCTCTGAAGAATTCTTATCCTCTCGCTTATCCTTTCTCTCCTATGTCTAGCTGCTACGCTTTGTGGATCTTTCGATATCTTCACGTTTTTTCTTCTCGGCGGCTTCACTGATTCCGGATCGATTTGGATCGGCTGCATCATCGCTATCCGGAATATCATCTCTCTCATTGTTTCCATCGATTTTCTTCGACTCTGTATTAGTAACCTCGTCGACGTCGCCGGAGGTGGTGTGGCCGATTCGATGCTATCGGAAATGTAAGGAAAGTGCAGAGCAGCGGAGGAACATTGTTGGGAGAAATTGTCTACTGTAAACGTTCCAATGTGATTATTTCTTGATTTCATGGGATCACAAGTGTCCATGTGTGACCTCTTACACTTTCCAGAAAATTTTTTTTTTTTTTGTGTGTGTGTGTGCAGAAAATTAAAAGAGTGATGAGAGAAAAGTACTTACCAAAAAAGTATCTATAGAAATTTTGTCATGGGAACAGAATATATAGCACCATACCAAAAAAAAGTTCCAAAAGCTGCAAAGATTCTATTTTTTTTTTTTTTTTTCTTCTTATTTTTCTCTGGTTTTAAATTATTAGCACTCTCGTTTATGAGTTAGGTTAAAAATATAAAATATTAAAATAATTGAATGTCTGATTGGAAGATATATAATTTTTTATTATGATATATACATAAAGTCCAGCATCAATGCATCATGCTACTCTGGGCAATGTCTCAGACTTTCTTTTTCTTTTTTCTTTTTAGGGTTAGATATTATCTTAATTGCATCATCAGTCAATACATATAATTCTCTTTATACCTATATTCTACACATTTTTGCTTGGCCCATAAAAAATTCTAGTACTTTCAAAAATAATTTAAAAATTTAGTGTATTTTGATAAGTTTAATTTTTTTAAAAAAACATAAAAAGAAAATATATTTTTAAAAAATGATATGAAGTATATTTGTGAAATATAAGGATTAAGTAAGACAGATGATGAGGAGCGTGTGAAGGAGGTGAGGGCCAGGATTTAAAGTAATGCAGTTGTCTATGAAATGTGCAATCAATCAATGGTAGCCCCCCAGAATTTCTATGATCTTGACTTGTGTTTTAAAAAATAAATAAATAAACTAAAAAAATTATTAATCTTAAATAAATTTTTTTATAAAAAATATATATAGTTAAAATAGTTTTTTAAGGAAAAAGAGAAAACCCTACATTCACATGACATCTGTCAGAAAGAAAAAAAACTCCAAATTCAAAGGTGGGGTTTGTACAACCATATTTCATTTCATCCTCGTCTTATTACACTTGTTTTTTTTTTTTTTTTTTTTTTTGATGAATGATCTCGTCTTATTACACATACTATATATATATATATATATATATATATATATGGTAATTTATTGTTGTTCGATAGTCACTTTAAACTCAATTAAAATTAAATTTAAGTTATGTTGGACTCTATTAAAAATTACACATGTCTCTCTATAAAGTAAATTTGAACTCAAAATTTTACAAATATGAAATAATACTTCTTCTACTTAAACCAATAAGTATTGATGATATATATATATATACACACAAAAGGATTTCTCTAAATTATTATTATTTATTATTGTCTAACTCCATCACTCTCTCTCTCTCTCATGATCTCATCCCTTCAACTTCTTTCGTTAATCTTTTACAGTCACACAGCTGCATCATTTGGCACGCTTCACAAGATTAGGGTTAAGTGCCAAGTCCCTTCTTTGTAACCTATTTTTAATAAACCAACAAAATATTGGAAAGGGATCAACCTCCCAATAAAACTCTAATATCCAAGTTATATATAATGTAATTTAAACTCTAAAAATATAGAAAATAAAACACAAACATTTTTTTTTTATATATATAAAGCTTTACGAGACTAAAAAATTTCTCTTCAAAGGGAGAAAGTTTACTTTTTATTAATTATTATTATGCAAAAATGGCAAAAAAAAAAAAAAAAAAAAAGAAAATGTATCGTTTACTAGTTTCATGACGACGGTGATGATAGAAATAGCAGCAGTAGTCGTCGTAGTATTATATATAATTATTTAGAAGATAGTTCTACTTCATGATTATCAAAAAAAAAAAAAAAAAAATAGCTCAACTTTGTGTTGCATGTCCTGCAAAGAAGGTCAAATGTTGAAAGTGTGTTTCCGACGTTCACACTCTAATGACTAGATTAAGAATATTTCTACAGAACCAAGAGATGAAGAATATTCACTCGATTCTCTCCGAGATATAATAAACAATAACATAGAATACTTAGAATATTTTTGGATATCTAATTTCACTTATTAATTTGTGGTATGTAAATTACCATTTATATGTGTGTGATTATGAAGATGATCAGCAGCAGGAAGGAAGTGAGTGAGGTTAGGGGCTAAAACAATGAGGACGTCGACATCTCTGCAAAACAAGCTTCGCAGTAGATCGCATATTGATGTTTCAAGAGGGTTGGGGCATGTGTGGTAGGTCCAACCACTTTCACCTAAGAATTTCTGATTTCCACCATCATCTATGTTTCTTCTTTTCACTTCATATTTATCATCATTACTATACCTAATATTAAATCATTCTATATTTAAAATTATTATTTTAATTAATCTGAATTTCACTACTAATATAATTTAATTATTATTTGAAATAAAATCTCGTTTTAACTATTATATAATATTTATAATAATTATCAAATTTGTGACTAATGTACCAACACTTCAATTTCCATAATACTTTCAACATTTATTATGATTATCTCTACTTTAAAAAAAAATTCTCCATATATGTGAAATATAACTCAAGTTTTATGAGACAATTATATAGACTATAATTATAAATAATTAATTTAATTTCTTTTTTATATTTAATTAAACACTCAATATGTCAAGAAGACGTAGCTTAATTGGTATAATTACAATCTCACTTACAACTTTTGAAACTTATGAGTTCGAGACGTAATAGAAACGAAAGTATTTTGAAAGTTGAAAAAAAAAAAAAATGAAGAAGAAGGATGTATTAAATATTTTACCTAAGATGAATAGAATGTAATAAATTTTCACCTAAGATATACATGAAGTGAATGGTTTTGGTCATAACGGAACAAAAAGTTCCAACTCCGGATGAACTGTAATATATTATCAGCAGACCCAACAAACAGAAGAAGTAGCAGTGGGAAGGCAAACTGTCTGAGTTTTCCTTTTTACTTTTTACGTGATAAATTCTTGTGTCCAGTTGGATCCTCAATTATTCTTACCCATAAATTAACACACCTATCGCCAGATTTAGATTTCCTATCTCTTTCATACCTCTGTAAAACCCAAATTATAGAGAATGGAAGAATCTAACCCCTAATTCCCACTGCTACTCCTGTCATACCATAGCAGATTAAATATCCCGTTATAATTTGATTCAACTGTTTTTCTTACATACATTTGTTAAGAGAATAAATTTAAATCCATTTTATCAACTTAAGCTCTTAGAATATGTGACAATTTATCACTCTCTAATATAGTATCAGAGAGAGAGAGAGAGAGGTCGGAAAATCGAATCTTGGCTGTTGAAATCTATCTATCACTGGGTTTATTCCTAAAATATGGCAAATTTTGGAATTCTTCCTAAAATATTGTTACTTTTTTACCATATTAATTATTATTATACTTATATTATATTTACCAAAGTGATGTAAAAATCAATTGAAATTATAAAATATTTATGAATTACTATTATTAGAAAATTATAAAATTAAAATTTATAAATAAATTTAAAAAGAAAAAAAAATGAGAAAAGTAGAATTGAAATATTTTATTGAAAAAAATTTCACTTTACTTTGTCAAAGTAGAGTTACTTTATTTTGAAAATATGGTAAAAAAATAACAATATTTTGGGAAGAATCCCAAAATTTACCATATTTTGGGAGTAAACCTATCTATCACCATAGATTGTTCTGGAATGAGTAAATAAGTACTGAATTACTAAAAATAGTAACTTTTTTTAGTGAATGAGAAATGGAGAGAGAAGAACACTAGAATAGGATAGAATACAATACAGTGTGTAAATTCGACTCTACTGTAGCAGAAGAAAGCAGTTGCGGGTGGATAATAAATGAGCATTTCTTTCGAAATTGCTAAAAAAAAAACAAAATGTCGCTAAAGACGAAAACTGTTCAGATTTTGAGGTTTCACTTTCACAAAATTGGTCTGACCTTTCAATTTTCGACTACTTTGTGTTTAAGGATTCAACTGTTTAATGGGTGTCGTCGTCTGTCTGTCTCTCTGTCTGTCAGTCAGTCAGTGTGAATTCCATCATTTCACCATTTTTTTTTGCCCCTTTTCTCTCTACCCCCACCAAAATGATGGTTAAAAAAAAATAAAGTTTCGCTTGCTTTTTACTACGCTATATATATATATATATATATATATATATATATATATATATCGAATTGAAAAGGAAATTTCCAGCCTCTATTTTTTTCCTTGTTTTTTAAATGATCAATAAATTTATTTGAAAATTTTCAATAGTTTTGCAAATTTCTTTTATTAACAAATTCTCTTTTAATGGCTTAAAAAAAATAATAAAATTTTTTTTCAATATTTAATAGTTTAGTTTGTTTGACTTTCTTTATTTAGACATAAATTCAAACAAATGGTAAAAATGACTTTATGTCGTAATTTCAACTAAATAAATGTTTCTTGAGAGTCTCCTTCTATAAATTCTTCCAAAATTAGTCAATAAAATACCATGTCACAAAAAAATTCTTTGTTAATCCTACAAACTTATTAAAATAAAAAAATTAATGAAACGTGAATTATATAGTCTAACAAATTTTAATAGTAAATTAGTTGTTGTAAAAGATTAAATTGGACAATTTTTTTTTTTTTTTTAGTTTTTACTTTTGAAGTCACCCAAACTTATAATATTTTACAATTATAGATAAAATTATTATCATTTTAAATTAAACTTTTTTTTTTTTTCCTTTTAAGAAAAAAACATAATATTAATCATGAAATCTTTCTAACATTTCATTTGAGTTTTAACTTTTATTATCACATAATGTTTTTCATGCTCAAACCCCTACTCATGTATGCAATTGTTTAAAATCTATGGCTAGAGCTTCTTCTCGCAAGGGATCAATCTGGCTCAAACGAAGATTAGTCTATATGTGGATTTGACTTAAAGGTGTCCTCCTATAGTTAAAAAAAAAAAAAAAAAAAAAAAAAAAAAAAGTAAGTAAGTCATTTATTAAGCCCCCCACCCCAATTGTACGACGTTGAGAGATGGACTCACGCCATTACTACGCATGGGCAATAGGGACATGGGCTTTGGGCTTATTTTAGTACCAGGCCTAATGGAAAGGCAGCTTTGTAGTTTCGAGCTGTTCTTTTTTATTTTGTTTTTTTAAATCTACTATTGCTTATGTAGGAAGTCATTTTGGACCCCAATTAATCCCGAGTCCAGCCGACCCCTACTAAAAGGAAGTTCTCTCGACATTTATTTCTATTTTTCCTTAGAAATAAAGAGAACCAAACTTTTTCCACTTATACCAAATGAAAATCCCTTAAATCCCCAGAATTTGATACTAAATCTATGTAAGCTCATACCTCCAAAATCTATCTAAGCCCAATGCTTCAAAATCTATAATTTTTCTTGTCATTTTCCATGGTACAAATCTTTAATGAAAAAACGAGGTAACAGTTGGATACTCGTTATGAACGTCATGTAAGTTTTAATGTGAGACTTTTCTTGTACAACTTGAATTAAAATTCAAATTAGTTAAAGTATCGACTTTAAATATCCTTTATATGACCCGAATTAGTTGAAGTAGTGATTTCAAATATTATGGTACTAAGTTCAATATTCCCTCCGAATGTCATGTAAGAGTCACATGAGACCTCCATACAACCTGAAGATGATTTTTATAGTAATTCAAAATAGTTGTAAAATACTTAAATTAGGTTATACTCTCTTCCCCTCTTTTCTCTCTCCTAAAAAGAGAACGATTTAATATTGTAAACTTTTAAATTAACTTAGTGAAATGGAAAAAAAAAAAAAAAAAAAGCTCTGGGTCAAACCCTCACACTTAAGTAAGAGTTGAACTCTACGAGCACTCCGCAGGTCAAGTCTAGATTAGTCTCGAAGCTAAATAAGGTGGCAAGGCACGGCTATAAAAAAAAAAAAAAAAAAAAATTAAGAAAAAGAGTGAATTGTTCTTTTTTCTTTAGATTGATTGTTGTTGGTTAAAATTTCATGAAAGTTTGCTTTTGAAACAGATTCCCTTTTTGTTACTTTGATTGCTTTTGCCTTTTTAGGACACACAAATAAAAGCAAAGGGAAAGAAGAGTACAAGACCAAACCTACGATAGACATTACTGCTGTTTTATTAAATTATTCTTAATCTGTGTTTCATTAATGAAAATTTTATGCAAGATGTAACAAATGGGTGGCTCTGACAGAGCCACAATCAATTATATGGTATTATTTTTACTATAATAAAAAAAAAATATTTTAAATTGATTATAAGTACTTAAAGCTCATTTTTAAATATTATTATACATTCAATTCTCATTTTGATCCGAGACAGGACATCACATATGTAATAATTTAACTCAATTTAATATGGTATCAAAACATGAGGTCTTAAGTAATTAAAATTGTGTTATTATCCTATTCAAATTATTGTGAAAATATTAATTTCTGATTGGTTCACATGTACGAGAATGCGTTTAGAGGATAAATTTTTTTAAAAAAAAATTCTAACAACTAATAGATAACAATTTGATTCAACTTAATAAAATATTGGAGTTAATAATAAGGATTTAAAATTAAAATAAACTAACAATTTATTATGAATTAGTATCAACAAAAAGCGTTGCGAGACAGAACACAGCTCTCCAAAAGAAGCGCTGGATAGCCCACACGATATCCCATCAATCACTCACGGGCCACCGGCTCTTGGTTTGGCCCGAAGATGGAATTACTGTCGCGTTGCTTATTGCTCTGTGAGTGATTGCATCTTTACGGGGACAGGAAAAGCCATAATAATTAAAGGAGAAATTAAACCAAAAAAAAAAAAAAAGCTTCATTCATGATGCTGGAAAACCAAACCAAACCAAACCCGACCCGTACTAATCAAATGTACCCTCTATCACGTGACTTATCGTCCCCACACAAGTTACAAAATTCACAGAGTCACCGACCGGCTAATCAACTACTACTACTCCCTCTCTCTCCTCCCGAACCGATATGACATAGATTTATATAAATATCCTTGTTTTGTCCAAAAAAAACCCCTCTCGGCCAATTAATTATTGCCATATGGAAAAATTCTTCAACTGCTGCTGCTCCTCCTTGTCTCTCTTCTCATCATGTCTGCTGATCATGATGCTCATAATTTTCAGCTCTAGTGCCGATGATGTTTTAGCTCAAGCCGATCAAGAAGCCAGCTTCCAGAAGATAATGAGCCGTGAATATGATGACAATGTGGAGTACTACTGGCCAACGACGACAATGTCGACGTCTCAGTACGGCGAAGGTAGCGGTGAAATGGAGGACGACGACGGTGCGGAAAGTGGTTTAAGTCGGAGATCGTTGTTCTGGAACAGGTTTAAACATATATATATCTCGTACGGTGCACTCTCTTCTAACAGAATTCCGTGTCCTCCTCGTTCCGGTAGGTCGTATTACACTCACGACTGTTATTTTGCTACGGGACCTGTTCACCCTTACGTCAGAGGTTGTTCCACCATCACCCGTTGCCGGAGATAATTTTATATATATATATGGTTGTACGCCGCCCTCATTTTTTTTTTTTTTCCTCTTAATTTTAATTTGGTATTTTTACGTGATTGTTTGCTGCTTAAATCCTTTAAAACATATTATGTTCTTGTCTTGTATCCCGTGAGCACATTTTCTAATGGAGAACGTTGCATTTATTGCTTGATCTAATTATACATTTCCTTGATTTTTTTTTTAACTATTATATTATAAAATTGAATTGCATATATTGACATTTTTTCTTAATATTCTTGTAATTAATATTTTTTTAAAAAAAAAAATTAATTTCTATCATATCTCGAACTCATGACCCCTCATGTCATAAGTGAGGGTGCACCAACCGAGTTACGCCTTTTTTACCTTGTAATTAATACTTGATAACTCATATTTATTAATTATTAGTATTTTCAATTATAAAATATATTAATTTTGATATATATATAGAATGATTTTTTATTTGTAACAAAGTGAAAAAGAAAAGGAAAATGGAGTATTTGAAAGCTTGCATTAATCTCTTCAATCACATTAGCTTTTTTTTTTTACTTTTCCTTTTGTTTTTGGCCTTTCACCGGAACGGTAGCCATTTTGTACTCAACTAAATTAAATTCGAGCCGTGTCGGACCCCTAAGCTCTCTTTGTACTTATCTCTTCATAGGTAAAGTTTAAACTCAAAACCTTGCGGATGAAGAATCAAGTTCAACATGTGTTGGTAAATATTTTAGTTTAAAAGTCAGGTTGGAGAGTTGTCAACTACCCTCTGTCTTGCAACATCAATTCAATTCAACAAATGCCAAATATGTTTCTAATAAATGAATTATTAGAAGAAATTATTTTTTCTGAAGTGTTCCATTAATTTTTTCATAGCCCAATGGGCCAGAGCCTGAAAGATCAACTGTAAGCCCACTTACATATTGGCCAATAAATTGAATTTTTTTTTTTTTTCTTAAGCATCCGGTATCCGAATCCACACGGGCCGACTAATCCGGATTCGGCCTGGGGTGTTCTCGCAGAGTCCAACTCTTACTCGATGGTGAGAGCCTGGCCCAGAGCTTTTTAACGTAGCGCTAACCACCTCATGGGGATTCGAACCCTCGACCATCAACCCCGAGGAGAAGCTTTAGGAGTCCGCTTACTAACTCCCCAAACTACTGGGTTGATTCCTATTGAATTTTTAAGTCTGAGAAATAAGGAGGATAATACGTACTATATTCATGCTGGAAAGAAAAATGTGATAAAATGAAACCTTTTTTTATTCCAGGTTGAGTAAAGAATTATTATTATTCTTATTATGTTAGGTAAGTGAGTAAAGAAATTGTTGATGGGAAAAAGGGGAAAAAAATGGAAAAAAACTGCAATTAGAATACTCAAATTTGACGGAGACCTATACATGGTTGATTTAAAGAAGTAAGGTGTGTGTATATATTATCACATTGTTTATTAATCATATATACAACGTGTTAACTCGGTAGTTTGGGGGAGTTGGTAAGCGAACTCCTAATACTTCCTCCAGGGCGGATGGTCGAGGATTTGAATCTCCCGAGGTGGTTAGCGTCATGTTAAAAGCTCTGGGTCGGACCCTAACCCTCGAATAAGAGTTGAACTCTACGGCGCTCCCAGGCGAGTCCGAGTCGGTCTCACCGAAAAGGGTGAGACACCGCTAAGGGGCTACCAAGTAAATATATATATATATATATATATATATATATATATATATATATATATACACGTGTTAAACTAATGTTTTATCCTAATATATTTTTAAAACTAAAAAAAAATTAATAGTGCACGTGTCTGTGCTTCCAATATAGAAATATTATAATTAAAAATTTCTTTTATAAAGTCTCATGTTAATGAAATAAGTAGAATACTTATATATTAAGTAACTTTTATCTCGTTTTCGGATGTGAGATTTGAATTGATATCTCAATAAATTTACGACTTAAATTTATGATAAATGATAATATTTAACGAGGTAAGTTAGTCTCATCTCAATAAAAAGAGAAAGAAAAAAGAGTAAACATCATCTAACAACAGTTAATGCAATTCAATTGACAGCAATGATCGGTAAGTTTCATCAAGAATAAAAAGAATGAACTTATTGAGGTTCCTTAACACGCACCTAACAATCTATCAGTACGGATTTGGGATATTATTTGTAAACAAAAATCAAGTAGGTTCAACCGTTGTATTCACTGTTGAGAATTTAAGCACCTAACTTGTTGTCATTAAACCACAAAAAATAAAAAATAAAATAAAAGGGACATTTTTTTTTTCCCTTTCCATTTCATATTTTTTTGCAAATCTTTGTCACTAATAATATTATGCTTTTCATCTCAAACATCTTTCAATGGATTCCATCCAAATCTTTACTTCCATCCTTCCTCCCATCATCAATCATTCCTAAAGCTCCACTCCCATGATTCTCTTTTGAACCCATTATTGTTTCGCGATTTTGTAAGTAAAAAAATAAATAAAATCTTTGGGTATTAATAAAATTTTTTTGCATTATTTGACACCAAAAGTTGCATCTGGTTCATCTCCAGTTGCACAAAAATCTAGCATTATATATGGTATATAGTATATATTTCTTTAAAATGACTGATTAAAAACATTAAAAGCCCTCATCCTTCCAGGCCCAATCAAGTACAGTTGGATGGTGGGCCATTACTTGAATGGGCTCCTGATCCATCCATATATTATTATTTTATATTTATTTTTTTTAACTGCTTGGGTCCCGCCTTAACTTAACACCACATTCCACGAAATTGATCTGTACACCATTACTGACCGCATTTGACGCCAAATGAAGCCCACATGCTCGAAGGCTCTAATATATATATATTTTTTCATAATTTCCAAAAATAACCTCGGTAAGTGATAATAAAATTAAAGATAAACCCCTTGAGTTAGTAAGCGGACTCCTAATGCTTTATTTAGGGTGGATAATCGAGGTTTCGAACCCCTTGAGGTAGTTAGCGTCATATTAAAAGCTTTGGACCGGACTCTAACCTCTAGTAAGAGTTGAACAACTGCGAGTGCTCTGCAGGCCGAGTCCGGATTAGTCTCACCGAAAATGTAGGGACACTGGGCGCTCCAAGTGGGTACCAAAAAAGAAATTAAAGATAAATAGTGAAAAATATGTAATAGTCTAATTGATTTAGCTTGTCTTACTTAAATGTCTCTCTAAACCTACCGAAATATATTAGTGTCATCTTGAATTTGATAGTTGACACATTAATATTGGTTCTGGTTCAATTTTTCGTATAGTTTTGAGTTCTTATTGACAAATTAAGTGTAATTATTATTTTTTGTTTAGGGCACGAGGAGTTCTAACTATGGAAGGCACATTTAAGTCAATCCACATCGAAATTAATCTTCGTTCAAGCCAAGTTGATTCATTGCAGGATGAAGCTCTAACTCCAAATTTTAAACAACAGTTACATATATAAATTAAGATTCGATCTCTTTGACCTCTAAGTGTAATTATTTTAACTTAATCTGACAAATAAAACTTTTACAACTTTTTCAAGTAATATTTTGTAATTATTAAATTTGATACATGCATTACATTATTATTATTATTTTAATAAGTGTGATATAAAATATAGAAGTAATATATATGAAAGAAAGAAAGAAAGAAAGGATTTGTGTGTGTCTTGTCAACGTCGCATGTTGGTTTTTTGACTGTGTAACTGGACATGGCTTATCTTGAGTGGTAAAAGTCGGCTCTTGAGGCAGTTCGATGTATCTGACCTTTGAGATTGGGTTAAATGAAACAAAAAATAAAGTCACTTTCAATAAAATGACATTTTCTCTATTAGAAGTTTAGTCCAACCCATCTAATTCATACTTATTCCATTTATCTATATTTTCATATTTATCATACTATTATTCCTGAATCTATTAGATAAGTTTCACCAAGATTTCTTTTTGTTTTTTTTTAACACTGCAATTAATTTGAATTTAGTTCCGAACACACAGTATAATTATTGTTAATGAAAAAATATCATTGTAACTTTTATTTAATACTCAAAATGAATATTAAACTCGTAATTTACATTTTAAAAACTGATTGGTAAGTCTCTGCTCTATATTAATAATTATGTTTGGAACACTAATAAAGTGTGTCATTCATTTTTTAAAAATTTTTTTTTTTCCTTTTTCTAATTGATAAAAAAAATTTAAAATTCTTGAATGGACCAAATACTCATTTATAGTAAAATCAGCACAACTACTGAATATATTATATAAGTGCAAAACGTTATTCGATGAATTATTGGACGAATAAGATAATGAATATGAATGTTTCTACTTCACCGTGAATCAGTTGAATTTATATACATATTATATTATAAAAGGAAGAGATATTTATTTTTGTTGTTGATGAAGGCAAGTAAGGTAGAGAAAATGTCGGCCTCAAAAGCGTGTGGAGTTTTTCAGGACATGAAATTATCGGAAATTCCGGTGTGATACATGGAGGAAATATGGTCCCCATGAGCTGCGAACGCGGGTCTCGCTCCCATAATAATTTTATTTTTTTAGTTTTTGGGGAAAATGCATGAAAAAATATATATATATATATATATATAAAAATTTGAGGGACGAGAATGTGATAACTGATAACATGTGATTTCTAGAATTAATTGATTGAATGAAGGACCAAAAAACGTGATTTCGCCTTACTTCCCTGATTTCTCCATCTCCTCCAAGTAGTTAAATGATTCTTGTGTATAGCACGCAAAGTGGGCCATGGCACTTGAAACCGTGAGATGAACACTAAAAATAAATGGTTTTTTCCCTTCTTGCCAAAAACGGCTACATGATACGATCTTATAATTTCTATTAATTCAGCTTTTACATTTATTTATTTATTTATTTATTTAAAATATAATAAATAAATAAAACAACAGAGGGAGTAATAGTATCTGTGATTGCGAGGGCAAAAATCAAGGAAAAACAGAGCAAGTTGGTACAAGTACGTTCCCTTCAGATATAGCGGAAAAATTACTTATGAGATTGCGGCGGAGCATGTGAGCGTATGCTAAAAGACTTTAATTATATTTCGTGTTTCTGGAATTTCTCAAAAAAAAAACTTCTCTCGGGAAAGAATAAAAATTAATTCATTTGAAGTTGTGCCCATCACAATATCTTTGATCTTTTTTTTCTTTTTTTTTTTTTTTAAAAAAAAGCAGTCTTCTCCACTTCTTTTTTCTTTGTGAAATTCGAGATTAACTTGCTTTGCTGCCTTCTCAAATTACCTTCATTTCTTACATTACCTATATTTCTTTCTTTTCAATTTTTTTTTTTTTTTTTTCATTAATCTTCTAAATTAACATTATAAAGCTTATTTATTATAAAATGTGAATTTAAGCAACATTATAAAAAAAAAAAAATAAATAACTCTTTAGTCTCACATCGACTCGCTTAAGAGATCATTGAACAGGTTATCAAATAGGAAGATGAAATTTTTTACTAAATAATGCATTTTACGTTCTTTACTCACATAGTTCATTTATGAGATCATTGAGCAGTTATCAAACATAGATAAAGTTCTTTACTCAATAATGCATTTTAAACTCTTGAGACTCACTAGTAAAATTGACAATATTATTAAACTGTTTATAATACTCTTTTTATATAAAAGATTAACGTAAGTTTTATTTATTACTCCTTCACTTCCAAAAATAGATGTCCATAATAGTCATTTTTCTCACTCGAATATCCGTTTCTTCTTTTTACTAAAATAAATGAAGGTGTATGTTAAAATTTAAAATCACATTATCACCTAATTAAATTTTTTTTTTTTTTTTTAACAAATATACATACATACATATATATATATTATATATATTATACCTACTCAACATCAAAGTCATAATAATTGGAATTAATAAAGATGAAAATGACAAATGTTAATATTAAGCATATGATCATTCATGAATTCCTTAAAATTGTTCATCAGAGATTAGGTAACAATTGATTTGATTAACTTAGGGGGGACTATTAATTAGTTAGTTAACACGTTATTTTTAGGTCCCTTAAAAAGCAAAATATTAACTAACCCCAAAGTAAAACATACCAATCAATACTTTATTAAACATTTTTTTTTTTAAAAAAAAAAAAAAAAAAAAAAAAAAGAGGTAAACTTATTACTAGCATGCATGAAGGCGCAAATCCGTAAAGCAAGGATTTTGCATGTGATGGGTCCCACTAAGCTTTACACATGAAAATAGTAACATGCAATGAGATTTTTATTCAGTACAGATTTTAAAAACTTTGCTCAAATTGCGAGGACTTACTTCCTCTGCGCCGCTGGTTTTACAGTTGCCCAAAATCGATGGTTTGGTTTAGTTTTATTTTAAACTTTCAATCATTATATATATATATATATATATCTTATTTCTTTTAAGTTCTTTTTCTTTACAACTATTTTCTCACTGTGTTTGTATACGTAAGTAGGATTTCTTTCGTTTCACTCAGTCGCACGATGATGCCATTTCCCTAACTGTTTTTCATTCATTTACTCGACCATTTTAATTTAGGCTATGAAATGCCAAAAACTTTTTTTTTTTTTTTTTCTTTTACGTTTAAAATATTATATATATACAAATAAAAAAAGAAAAGAAAAAGGAAAAATCACATCATAAAGCGAATCGGATTCCATGTTAATAATTAACAATATATATATATATATATATTTAATTTATGCGTTTAAAAGTTGACAACAAATTAGTACGTACGATAAATCCAAAGACGGGGAGGGGCGAACGCACTAAAGATATGATAGTGCGAAAATTCTGTACTAAGCAAACACAAAAATTAGGTGAAAGGCATCTCATTATTAATTTGGTGCCCCTTAATTTTCTTCTTTGTTTTGTTAATTAATTAATAGCCTGTTCCGGATTAATTAATATTTTAAATAGTTATCTAATATCATGTCTACAGACAACAACAACAACAAAAAAAAAAAAAAAAAAAAAAAAAAAAGTCAAATCACAATATATATTATAATAAATTTATGTGTATATATATATATACAATCCAAGCTCTTCACGGTTATCCAATTTCCGTCTTTTGCCCCTTCCCAATTCACAACCATCCTTTGACCAAATGAAAGAAGTCAAAATCAGAACAAGGCAGCTAAACTATTATTAATATTTCCAAAATGGACCGTTAAGTTAACTACTAGTAATATTTATATATACTTATGTTTAGCATTTTTTCATAAACAAAAACCATACTTAATTAGCTATTAAAATATTTAATCACAATATTTGTGTGAATATATATATAGATATAGATATTCAACTTAAATCAACTGAAAAATATCCATTTAGGAAAATAAGACAATGGTATTTTAGTTATTATTTTTCAGCGTTTTCATGTATTACACACAAAACTACCTTATTGTTATTATCATTATTATTATTATTTGCCTCGAGTTTTTAAACTGGATAGCTTAAATAATATTTTATTATTTTATTATTATTATTATTATTATTATTATTATTAATGTCTCTTGTATTGTCTTATAGTATATATCCATACATACTTATATTTTAATACATATTTATATATACTTATGACATAGGTTTTAGAGTAACGTGTAAATTATTATTTTTAAAAGAAAAATAATATTAGATCGTTTATATATGATACTTTTTTTTTTTTTTTTGGTAAGTCGTTTATATATAATACTAATTATATAAAACAAAAGAAATATAACTTTTTTTTTTTTTTTAAAAAAAAAAACTTATTTAGCCAAAGTTACATACGAAATAAATGTCATTTATTGCATCACCTCGTTAGAAAAGATTACACAAAGTTGTAGCAAAATTGAAAATCTAAAAATTGGGAGTGAAAAATAATTAGTGGCTATAAATAGAAAATAATATTTTTTTTACTATAATCACATTAAAAAATTAATTACATCTACAATTTTTTTTTTTCATAACTCATATAATTAATATTTACAACTTATACTTATTAATTATGTTTATTAAAAATAATAATATAAAAATATATATTAGTCTTTCAAACAAAATAAAAAATACATTAATTTTTATGTTATTTATCTGTCATACGTATAAAAAAAAAATAATAAAAAAATAAAAAATAAAACGGTTAGATAGAGTGGAGAGTGGTGAGACGAATAGTCACGTCGCCAGTGGTGGCCTAAGGCATTTTCAATACTTGACTCCTCGTGCGCAGCCCAGTAGTATTTGTTATATATATAAATATATATGTATGTAAAAATATCTACATATATATATATATATATATATATATAGAGAGAGAGAGAGAGAGGACCCACCATGCAGATTCTTCCCCTTAGCCGTCCTTCAAAGATCACAATTAAAAGGTGAATATTTCTGATACACGAAAGATCGATCAGTCCATCAACTTCAGCTACTTGTCTTGATTCGCCGTCTAGTTTTTTCACCGTTTAGTACCAGTAATATTATATATAGTAACTTACAACTGTATCTCTCTCTCTCTCTCTCTCTATATATATATATATGTATATAGTGTATTAGTCAAATAATTGGATATAAAACCTTCTTCGAACGAAATTTCCCCCTGGCCTTGAAAATTAATTAAAATTCCATTTGACGCAGTCTATGTGGATCTTTGAAACTATAACTCCTAATACTGTTTTTTTTTTTTTTTTTTTTTTTTTGGATAAGAACTCCATTAGATACATTGAATGGCAAAACTAACACTATTTTATTAATTATTTACTATAGATATTAAAAGAGAATTTTATTTCATTCTTTTTAAATACGATTGACACGCAATATTCTATTATTGAAGATTTGAACTTTATTATTTATAAGTAAAGTATATTAATAATTTATATATATTATAATGTTAAGAGCATGTGAGAAAAAAAAAAAATATAATCATGTAATTATTTCTTAATCTATTTTAATTATAATAATAAAAAACAAAAAGTACGTGAGAGCATATAACTACAGTAGTAAATGTCATGATTCATGTTTTTTAAGCCCTATACAGTAATACTTTAGTAGTATTAAATAATATATATATTAAGGGGCAGAATAGTCATTTTAGAGTGAAGCGAAACCATTTCAATCCAAATCACGTGGGGTACCGTTAAAAAATGAAAAAAAAAAAAAAAGTTGGTAATGATTTTTCGGTCCATCACACCCTATCCACCACGTTTCTCAAAACTCCGGTACGTTGTTTAAGCTTCTTAAGAGGGAGGGAGGAGGGTGTGAGGAAACTTAGATATATATATATATATATATATATATTATCCCTTCATTATCACGTGCATTTTGTTTATGATCAACAAACATCCATACGTCAATAATTTATTTAATTTATTTTTTAATTTTCAATTAAAATCTTTTTGCAAAAGTTCATTTCATACCCTTCCTATAAATTCAGCCACAAAAATTCCTTCTATATATAGCAGCTTCCCCTACGAAACAGAGTTAGTTGTAACCCACCCTCTCTCTGTTTTCATTTCCTCCTCTTCTTTTTCTTTCCTTTCCTTTCACTACAATTTCTCAGGTACCGATTTGAAGATTCTGCTAATTTCAGTTTTAATTACGAGTAATTACTTCGATGATGGACTGGGTTCGTGGTGAAAAGCTTGGTCATGGGAGTTTTGGCACTGTCAACTTGGCTCTACCCAGAAGCAAAAGCTCTGCTACTATTAGTACTACTAGTGCTCCTCCACCAGTGATGGCGGTCAAATCTTGCGGGGCTTCAAATTCTGCTTCATTGGTTAACGAGAAAAACATTCTCGATGAGTTTAGAGATTGTGCCGAGATTATCCACTGTTTCGGTGACTGTTACAGCTACGACAACGGAGAGAAGTTGTACAATGTGTTTTTGGAGTATGCTTCTGAAGGTTCTTTGTCTGATAAGCTCAAGAATTCGGCCGATCGTCGTTTCCCGGAAAGCGAAGTACGAGCTTACGCCAAGGGAATTCTCAGAGGGCTAAACCGTATTCACAATAGTGGATATGTTCACTGTGACATTAAGCTTCAGAACATTCTTTTGACCCGTGAAGGAGCCGTGAAGATTGCTGATTTTGGATTGGCAAAGAAAATTGGAGAAGGAAATGTTGGGTGGGAATTGAGGGGTACGCCTTTATATATGTCGCCTGAGATGGTCGCCGGCGGTAATCAAGGTACACAGGCCGACGTATGGGCACTTGGGTGTTTGGTTGCTGAGATGGCATCCGGAGCTCCAGTTTGGAGGTATTCCGATATGGCGTCTCTGTTGATGAAAATTGGTATCGGAGAAGAATTACCCGAAATTCCCGCGAAATTTTCCGACGAAGGAAAAGATTTTATGGGCAAGTGTTTCATTAAAGATCCATCAAAGAGATGGACGGCGGAGATGCTTTTGGATCATCCATTTGTAGCTAGTAGTTGTCAAGATGATCATATCACTGTTCCATTAAAAGACACACAAAAAGCTCCCTCCACTTCTCCCAGAAGCGCATTTGACTTCCCTGATTGGACATCACAACAATCCTCTCTTACATTCTCATTTACCTCTTTGCCATCGCCGGCACAGTCAAATTCCTGGTTTTCCGGAGAGTCACAGTCCAAATCGGCGGCCAAGAGGTTGCGAGAATTAGTGAATGATCAGAAACCCGATTGGTCGGCTTCGGATGACTGGGTGACGATAAGGTGATGCGAATATTCTGATCAGAGCCAAATTCCAAGTGTTGGAAGACTACTTTTTTTTTTTTTTTTTTTTTTTTCTCAAACAACACTGACATCTGATGATCTGATATTTTTTTAATTTTTTTTTTTATGTACATATAATTTTTTTGTAGAAGGAGATATGAATGTACAAACGTAAATTGCTAACTTCTGATTTCAACAAACGGGTCTGATTGGAAAAATCAGATTTATGTACAGCAGCAATTGATTTACCCAAAATTTTTTAAAATATATATATACATATATATATATATTCTATGAATTGAATTGTATTATACAGCTTTTGTTTTATTTTTTGCCTTTTTAATATTCTTGGAGAAAACGAAAATTGCAGTTTCCGTGTCCAGGTGCAGGCTAAAAGCGCATGATAATTTGCCCAAAATCGTAGCTTTACATTTACTACTTGTATTCAGTCTTTTTTTGCAACTTGCAACTTCTTTAATGGTGATGCAACTGACCAGTCAGGCAGTCACCAAAAGATGAAATATATATTTTAATTCTATGAGGGCAAAAAAACTACATAGAAAATGCATACTTTTCTAAAAATAGCATATGCAAGTTGTGTGTAGTCTTTTTTTATTTATTTATTTTCTTTTTCCCCCAAGTTGGTAGTGGGAAACCTTTTCTCGTGGTTGCTATATCTTCATCCAAATTGCAAGTCACAAAGTCACTGAGCAGATCATATCATCCGTTTGCAGAGCACCACCAGTTTGGGATTGCAAATTGATCAAGAATCCCAATTTGGGTATCCAATTTTTTTTGTTGTTACAATATATTATATTTAAAACCATCACAACTTCCACTAATTCGGATTTATTTCAAATTGTATTTTTTGACCGTATCAAATCAAAAAACTTATACAATTTATATAAAAACTACATTATCATTAATTTTTTATTAGTAAACATAACTAGTCATGAATTCAAGACGTATTGAAATATTTACTTGAAAAATAATAATAAAAAAGTTTACCATATTTTGCATAAGCACTGATCACTACTTGTATATTCCTTTAATTAAGTGGGGGAAGGATAGTTAGATCCATTTCGACAAGGATTTATTTTAAATAAAAATAACTAAATTAGATATATCTTTTAAATTTGATCATTTTAAATATAAAAAAAAAAAGAAAAAAAAAAAGACAGAGATAAATTGATGTTTTAAAACTATTATCATCTTAACAGCAATACTATGAAAAAAATGAAAATGGAGACAAATATGGGGAGAATAATAATTTATCCTCAATTGGAAAAAAAAAAAAAAAAACCATGATTTTGAGAGTTTTTTACAAGTTGATTGACAAGTAAAGGTAAAAGGAAATGCAGAATACAGTTGACTTTGAAGAATGAAGAAGAAGATTCAACGATATAGGAAAGTCAACGAAAGCATGGAACCTTAAAAACAAAACTCACAGTAGGTAGGAGTTTTTGTCGGCGACTCCCTTTCCATTTTTAGGGTGGGTTTCAGATCCAGCCCAAACATATACCGAAACCAACTCCTTAATTGGGCCTAGCAAATTTTTTTAAAGTGAATATTCATTAATAACAAAAAAAACATGAGTAATGATATTCATGATAACAGAAAACATCAAAGCTAAAAAGGTGGAGACTACAAGATTCAATCTAAAAAAATTAGGAGAGTTAAAAACAAAAAAAAACAACAACACAACTATTATATCTATATTAATGGCGTTTTGACCACCGATCATTGACATCATTTGCAAGGAGAGCTCGAGTTCATCTTCTTCCTTCAACAACGATATCTGCGATCCAGGGCGAATCATAGACCACAAAAATAGTCTGCAAAAAAGATAAACATCGATAAAATGACCCAGATAAATACTGGGTTTAAAAACTAATTCTTAAAAAAGAAGAAAAAGAGTTTGATCTCTAAAGATTATAGAGAACTCTTGCATATAAAAGTGAAAGATGATAAAATACAAAAAATAGACAAAATAGTAATTATAAAACAAAAATAAAGACAAAAGCGTAAACACGTGGTTAGTTTTTTTATTATTATTATTGTTTATTTCTTAGAGCACGATGTGTCTTTTAATTATGAAACAACACTTTTAAGCCAATTCTTATCTAAAGTAATCACCGTTTGAGTCGGGTTGATCATTCGTAAGAAGAAGCTCCGATTCTAAATTTTAAACAGTTGTATACATAAGTCAATATTCGAATCTTTACACCTTAACCTCATTTACCAGGTTACATGAAATTTGGGGTTACGTGATGATTTTTTTTTTTCCATTTGATTTTATATTTTTTTTTTTAAAAAATAATAAATTATTATGCAAATAAGTAATAAATGGTTCTAAAAAAAAAAAAAGTAATAAATGAAAAATATCAATAAATGTTATATTAATTTTATACTGACTGATTGAAGATATTGAAAAATTTTACTCCGCGGGTAGTGACACATGACAAATTAATAGTCATTGGTTGTCACTCCTTCATCTATAAATAGAGACGAGAAGAGAAGCATTCAAGTAGGTGGAAATCGGGAGGTAATCCGGGGTGGCAGAGAGAAGAAAAGAAACTCCGACGATTCCCTTCGGGGATCGTCCATAGTTTCTGCGCATCCTCCCTTCGAGATCAAGCCCCAAAGCTCTCGAGAAATCAAATCCATTCGGAGATCAAGTCCAAAGACCATCGGAGAAATCAAATACAGATGGATCGAGATCAAGCCCAAAGGCCCTCGAAGTTCAAATCTATTCCGAGATCCAGCCCAAAACGCCCCTTGGAAGAAATCAAAATCTATTGGATCAAGACAAGCCCAAAATGCCCTCGGATCCACGACGAAAAGAATCGACGGAGAAATATAAAGATTCGAGCCCAATATCAAATATATTATCCGACATTTATATTTTTAATTATTTATTTTACAGATAATAATAATCGAAAAGAAAATTTATTGTTACCATAAAAAAAAAAAAAAAAAATTCAACATTAATGAATCCCAAAAAATAAAACTTGAAAAATTTCAAAGAAGTACCAAATTCAGTGCATCGGCGACTTAAAAATAATACTCTATTCTTGGCGGAGGAGTACACTGAAATCCCGCTGGTAATCACTGATAGGTGCACTTCTTTAAAGAAAGAGCAACGTTCATTTTCATGGGGTCCAAAACCACAGAACATTGTATAGTTTTGTAGAACTTTGGCTTAACCAGTTTTCCCAGTACGTAAGCTCTGGCTCTAACCACAAAATTCAAATTGAGTGGTACCGGTGCAGTCGGTTTTCCTTCCTTACTTTTCAAGTCCGATCCGCCTCCGTATAACGGAATATTATTGCCGATCAGCGTTACCGTCACTGTTCTGTGGCTCCTCCTCGACTGATAGAAATTCTTCATCTGGACACAAAAAATTAATATTCAAGTACATTATATTTTCGTATTATCATTTATATATGTATGAGTTTTTCATTGGGGGGGGACTTACAATCCCGGTGGCAACCGTGAGCTGAGAAAAGGAAAGATCCAACTGTGTCGATTTTACATGAACCCCAAAAAATGTACCCTTGTTTCTAAAATTGAACTTCACCGTCGAGTTCATTGTCACCATCTCCGTTGCTACTCCAGATGAATCAGAACCAGCTTGAACGAAAAATCGCTCAAATGAAATACTCTGCATTATGTAAGCATAATTCTAATGTAATAATAATATTGCGTTTATTTGTAACAGAGTTAAAAGAAATAAATATTTGTTTCTAACATAATTTTACGGTCGGTAGTTATAGTAATGGTAAGAAAATGCATCCGTTCACCTAATTATACTTATATATATAATACATAATAAAAAAACAAAAATCAAAGTCTGCATAACTATGTCGGTTGCAACTTGAGTATTTTATATATATATTATATATTATAACTCCAAAGGAAAAAAAAAATTCTATTGGAGAATTAATTAATGGCAACTTATTTTGTACACTAATAAAATCAACAACAAAAAAAAACCCGAAAGAAAGGTTAAATTATACACAAATTAGTCACATTATGTAAATTTATCACTTATTAAGATCCGAGCTTACAAGCATGTATTGTATATAACTATACAATGACAACAATCACGGTCAACTATTTAATATTGTTATTAAAAAAAAAAATACCTAAACGCATTTAATTATTTTTATTAGTCAACAATAATTTTAATTAAGACCAGTCCAACCAAAAAAGTTTCCTTTCTACATCTTAAGAGAGATTTAATTAGAAATGTTTGCAAATATAGCTAGCTATATATACATATATATATATATATATGTATATGGTCAGTCAATAAGGGGAAAAAACAGTGTAAATGTGAAGAAATTGATGAGATCCTAAATTACCTTCATGGTGACAACTGGCTTCTGATTTCGACTGGCACCCCATAATATCAAAGCAAAGAAAGTGAAGAGCAGAAAGAAACAAATAACAAAAGCAAGAACGTAGCACCTACGACGGTTGACCTTACGTGCACCTTCTTCGTCAAGAAGTCCTTCTTCTTCAATAGCATCGAAATCGTTCCACTGCTTATTACCATTCTCTCCTTTCCGATGCTGATGACGGTGATGGTGATGTCTACTTCTAGAACCGTTACTACTACTGTCATTATTACTTGATTTCTGAGAACCAGCAGGTTTCAGTGAACCGGAATACCTGGTTGACGACGAGTCACGTGATTGTCGTCCCGGTGATCCCATTGGACTGAGAATCGGCGTTGAGTGGAATGAGTTTGTTGTCTTTTCCCCATCGTGTGAATCTCTCGATGGACTCTGCACATAGTAAACTGCCCTGTTTGGAGAAGATGCTGCTAGGCTTGTCACCTCTGAATCCGTCTTCGCATGCATTGACATTCTCACATATATATGTTTATATGTTTTTGCTTGGATCGGAAAGGGGAGGAGGAGGAGAAAGTAGAAGAAGAAGAAGAGAGAGAAGAACAGATCTCATAACTATCTCATCACAAAGTCTTGAAAATGAATTATGTCTAGAAAGTCTAACATAAAATTAACGCCACGTTATGGTTTTGTTTTGTTTATTGTTTTACATATATATATATATATATATATATATATATATATATAATTCTTAAGAGTGTAATGACAATTAATTGAGGAGAGGGGTTGCTATGGTAAGCTACCGGGAAAAGAGTCAAGAGTAAGAGGTATCGAACATACAATACAAGGAAACAATATTGCCAGTTGTAAAAATTTTTATATTTTATATATGTATGTGTATATATATAAAAATTATCAAAAAAAAAAAAAAAAGGTGTATATATATATAACGGTTAGTTAGGTTACTACTGTACTGTACTGTAATGTTAGTTAGCACTACTAGTAGTATTTAATTTCTTTCACTAAAAAAAAAAGGAAAGAAATAAATAAGAGTGAAGAGAGTTTCATCATTTACTATTTTTAGATAGCTAGGTAGATCTACATTGAAAATTCTTCATCATTTACTATTTTTAGATTCCACTCGACCACCACTTTTTTTTTTTTTTTTCTTTCCGACACGTTTGAGGTTTTACATTACTGTGAAATAACTCCGGTATATTTAGTCAAATTTATAGTTAATTACTAGCTGTTTATATTTGACTAAGAATTTTCTTATGCAAATTAGATCCGACCTGTTTTTTTTTTTTTTTTTTTTTACATAGATGTATAAGACAACAAGTAAAACAAATATGGTATATTTGATTGTAACAATTGGTGAAAAAAAAAATTGTAGCAATTAATAAACACGTATTTCAAGAATGTGCGACCAAATAACTTGTGCAGAATGGTACGGTTAGGTAATATGTCTAATCATTTATTCAAGAAATTCATGGTAACATTTTAAATTGCTCCAATAAAATAACAATAAATAAATGAAATAAATCCGACAAGAATTGAACATAAAGAGATACAATTGGATCTTGTGAGTAATTTGAGGAAGAGCCTATGCTGGGGGTTGCTGTGATCATATGGAGGAAGCTTCATGGTTCATCTCTGTTCTTCCACCTGATCCTGGTCTGGGAGAATAGCCAAAAAATAAAAAAATAAAAAATAAATATCCATTACCCATCTAATAAAAGAGGGCATTTTTAAGCTCATAACCATATATAGAGATAATCAAAATGGGGAAATTTTCTAAAATATGAATAAAATACGTGATATTTTAATTAATTTTAAAAACTAATATTTATAAAATTTTTTTAAAAGTAATTTTTTTTTAAAGAAAAAAAAAAAAGAAACTGAGTAATTGATGAATTTGTTCCTAAACAATTTATGTTTAGCAAGTTTAGTACTAATTTTTTTTTGACTTTTAAATTCTAAATTTTTTTAACCTAAGAAAACCAAAGTATTTTTCACAAATTTCGTCAAAAATTTTTAAACTTAACAGTTTGTGTGGTTTATTGAATAAAAAAAGGGTAATCAAGTTATTTTACATAAAATATATTTTTTTATATATCGTTTTACCTTTTCAAAAATATTTTGTTAATGAGTATTGTAACCTTTTTTACTCTAATTTTGTAAATAATTCATGTAAAGTAACTTAATTATCATTTCTTTAATTAACTAAAATCAACATATCGTTAAATTTTAAAAAAAAAATTGATGAAATTTGTGATAAAGGAAGAGTTGTATTAGATAAAAAAATTTGAGACTTTAAAAGTAAAAAAATATATATTTTAGGATTAAAATTATCAAATATAAATTTAGTCGGGACTAAATTCACCATTTATTCAAAAGAAACTAGAGCAGGATTACGATTCATGTTCTTATCTGATATGAAGCCCACAAATAAATAGGTGATAAGTTCAGTTACTTTTCTTAGTAGGCCAGTTTTGATGTATATTCTATCATAATAGTCTATTTACGCCCAAAACTTCGAAAGTCCAATGGAGTCCTCATACACAATTTCTCTCAACAAATTGGGCTAGCTTCTGATTTGTCCATTATCATTTCCCGGTTTGTCCACACATTGTCAGTTTTTTTTTTTTTTTATTATTACATATAATTTGTAAAATATTAATTCGTGAATTTGGTTTAAAAAATTTATATTTGGCATTTTTAGTTCTATTTTTTTTCAATTTTAAAGTTTAAAATTTTTTTATCTAAAAAAATAAAGTCTTTTATCATAAATTTCGTTAAAATTTTTAAAAATTTAACAATTTTTTAATTTATTTTAGTGATTAAACAAATAACAATTAAGTAATTTTATATGAAATATCTGTAAATTTAGAGTAAATAGGGATTGCAACACTCATTTACAAAATATTATCGAAAGGGTAAAAAAGAATAATTGGTGAGTTTGGTCTCAAACAAATTTATTTTTAGTAACTTTAGTCCCAAAATATTTTTTAAAATTTTAAAGTTCCAAAATTTTTTATTAAAAAAAAATAAGGTATCTTTTGACGGAATCCGTGTAAACGTAAAAAATTAATCGTTTATATTTTTAGCTAATTAAATGAAAAGGTAAAAATGTAATTACGGACCAAAAAAAAAAAAAAAAAACTTACCAGCTGCGACATCAAATTGCCGACGATCCCAACTTTGTAGATGCTTCCGCGGTTCCGCCACTGCTTTCGCTCCAAGAAATTCTATATACATATACCTATACATATATATATATTATTATCACGAGAAGTTCAATATTCAAAATCAAAAAATCAAAAAAATAAAAAAATACCAATCTTCACAAGCTCGTCCAAAAATTTCTAAACTACAGAAGCATGCTTTTTCAAGATTGAATCTTTTGGTATCTCAATCAAACCATATTTTTTTTTTTTTTTTCATCCCACAAGAAACAAAGTTTCAATTTGGTGTAAAGTTTTTCTCTTTACATAGATTACTGAGAAAATTAATCAAGAAACATGAGGAAAGAAAGTTAACAGATCTTGAGTTCAGTAGAAGAAGCTTCATAGATTTCCAGAACTTTTGGTTCAAGTTCAGTCTTCTTCTCTTCTATTAAACTGCATATTTCTTCTTGCAGGTGATAGATCTTCAATGGGATATCAACTGGTGATGTTGGCAGTGTCCGACTGGTAAGGTTTTTTTTTTTTTTTTTTTTTTTTTTTTTTATAATAAAAAAAGTTTAAGACCTTAAAAGTTTAAAAAAAATATTCACCAATTATTCCGGTAAAAAATATATAAAAATATATTTTATGTAAAATAACTTGATTACCTTTTATTTTTATTTAATAAACTATAAATATTGATAAAATTTGTGAAAAAAAGTTTGTAACTTTAAAAGTAAATATATATATTAAGATTAAATTTGTCAAATATAAATTTATTTATGACCAAATTTACTAATTACTAACAGTTATTGTGTTTATGTCTTTACTTGTAATCTTTTTCATTTAAGATGATAAAATTAATTAAAATTTAATTTATTTATAATTTTAAAATATAAAAATAATATTTAAAATCAAACCTAAAACTTTTTTTTAAGTATTAAAGATTTTATTATTTAATAACCTCTCTAATTTTATTATATAAAATAATAATTCCAACATCTAGAATTAAAGTGGGACATTTATTGGATATTTTAGGAACGAACATGTCCAGAGAATCTTATACAGAGAATTTTGAAAAAACAATTGGATTTATCTTTTTATCTGTACTATTATTCTCTCTTTAGTCTTTTCCATTTTTTATTCAATCAATATACGATTCCCTTTTTTTTTTCTTTGACTATAAGAAATAAACTACTTACATTTAAATTGAACAAATTCTTGTAAAAATAAGATATTTTAATTGATTTGATTTTTCTTACTTAAGTGTCTTATTTGACTTAATAAATGAGTCGACTTTAGTCTTCTCCCAAATTAATCCATGAAAATTTTGGATGACTAAAAAACTTGAGAGGTAAAAATGACTAAAATGTTAAAAAAAAGGGAAAATTCAAAAACTTTATAATTTCAATAACTAACGCATTTGTGGAAAGCGCCAAATGAGAACATAATGCAGAGAGAGAGACAGACATTCCAACGGATCCTTTTTATTTTTCTCAACCTCTCTCTTGTCTTCTCTGGTAAGAGAGTTCACATCAGAACCAGAAATGCAGGCAGGCAACTTCATAAAAATTCTCTCTTTGTTTCTTGATTTTTTTTTTTTTTTTCATCCAATAGTTTATATTTTAACTCGAAAACAATTTTATTATTTTTCATTCTTCTAATTTTGCAGGGGACTAAATTTCCCATTGTTATCAAGATTTTCTTCGTCACCCTTTTATTGCTTCCTATCGCTTCTTGTCTTAAGGTTGATATTTTCTCCTTTCCGGCTTTTCAATAATCGAGATAACAGCAATATGCCGCCTGCTTGGGGTTTCTCTTGAATGGTTGGTTGGTTTTATTAATTTCTTAATATCGCGATTTGAATTGTGACAGATTGGTGAAACATGTTCGAATTCATCTTCAGGCGGCACCTGCGATGCCGGCTTGATTTGTGGAACCTGCGATGCAAATGGCAACACTCGTCCTCGATGTTCTCGCATTCAACCCTTAAATCCCACATCAAAGGTATTAGTACCTTGATATATATATATTTATTTATTTTATTCTGAGATAGTATTTCCGTTGATTATTTCCTGAATATTTGATTCTCAATGTTTATGGGGCGAAAAAAAAAAAAAGGTCAAAGGTTTGCCGTTTAATCGGTATTCATGGCTGACGACCCACAACTCCTTTGCCATCTCCGGTTCCAGGTCGGCGACTGGGTCTATTATTTTAGCTCCCACCAATCAGGACGATTCAGTCACCAATCAACTCAAGGTACGACTTCCTGTATATAATTCTAGTAAAAAGAAGGTGCAGCGTTTTTTCGTGGTAATTCTTTGTCCTGTTGTCATATCGTCTGAAAAATGTGTGTGACTCGGTTGGAGGTTCTAGATTTTAACTCACTTTCAAATTAAATATAAATTGGAACAGGGACATTTTCTTCATCAAAACATCTTTCCTGTTTAAACAGTGAATAGATTTACCTGATAAAACCTACAGCTCTTTGATAGTACTAATTCAACATATGTATATATATATATATATGTGTTTGTGAAATTTGTGGACAGATGTTTAGCTTTCCATAATTTGAAGTAAGTCATTGATGTTTCTGTCTTAATAATTGCTACTACTAATGCTTGCTTGGACTTTAAAAAAACATTTCATCTTACCTACTGTTTCCAAATGTTCACATGGCAATGTGTTGATTACAAACATTTAAAAGTCAACAACTTTAAATTTTTCTTGCTGAATTAATATATCAAGACGTGTCCCTTTTCCGGTCAAAGAACATCATCAGAAAGTTCTAATTGAGTTGAATAGTGGCTTTTCTATTGTTATTTATGTCTGTCTGTTTGTCATAATCGTACTAAGGGAGTATAGTATTCAGTGTCTGAAAATTTTTGTCATTATTGACTCAAGAGGCCTTCACTGGGTAACAATCTGTTATTGGAACTGATTTATCTTTGTGAAACCATCTCATATAAAAAAGAAAGATATGGTTCTCTATTAAAATTCAGATTTCAGATTTCAGTTGTTCAGTTTCTGCCAATAGCTTGCTTGCTTGCTTGCTCTTAAATACTAACATTGCAAATATTTCATCAGTTTACTTTGTCTGGAAAAGTTGGACAAAATTAATGGTTTTGATAAAGATAATATCCATTAAGTGGTTAAATGTAACACTCTCTCGACTTAAGCTTTTGAGTTTAAATCCCTGCTTTCCGCATGTGGACTGAATCGCTTTAACATGCAGAATGGTGTTCGAGGGCTTATGCTTGACATGTATGACTTCAACAATGATGTCTGGCTGTGTCATTCCTTCCGTGGGCAATGTTTCAATGTGACTTCATTTGTAAGTGAATCATTGACTTATTAGTTAATTGGCTTTTGAGTTTCCCAAGTAATCCACTCACCAATTTCTTTATAACTGATCTTGTTCAAAAACATTCTGCCCCCTCCCCCCAACAACAACCAGCAACCTGCTATTAATGTATTGAAGGAAATTCAAGTGTTTCTGGAAGAAAACCCTACAGAAATCGTGACCATCTTCATCGAGGATTATGTGAACTCCCCACAGGGCTTGACAAAGGTTTTTAATGCCTCTGGTCTCAACAAGTATTGGTTTCCAGCGACTCGAATGCCTAGAAATGGAGAAGATTGGCCTACAGTGGATGATATGGTTAAGCAGAATCAGCGTCTGGTTGTTTTTACCTCTGTTCAAACTAAAGAGGCTACAGAAGGGATTGCATATGAATGGAGATATGTGGTTGAAAACCAATGTAAGTTCTGTTGTATTAATTATTTCATCATCTACCAATTTCTTACTATAGAAAAAGTTTCCTAAAATAACTATAATGAGAGTACCTCACAATTTTGTCAATTTGATTAAGTATTACTCTAATATGGTAAGTAAGCATAACTAAATTAAGTGACTGCATCCTAATATGATTCTGTTTATCTATGTGCTCAAGAAGTTCGTGGAGTAATTCACTTGATTCTTTTACACTTTGTGCTTGACATATGAATGTTTCTGTCTTGGGGACTGATCTAAATTGCAGATGGAGATGGTGGGATGGAAAATGGAACCTGCCCAAATCGTGCAGAATCAGCTGCCATGAACACAAAAGCCATGTCCCTGGTTCTGCAGAATTATTTTCACAACAATCCTAATGTTTCACAATCATGTGTTGACAATTCTGCCTCTCTAAAAAGCATGATGAAAACTTGTTCTCAGGCAGCTGGTGATAGGTGGCCAAATTTCATTGCTGTTGATTTTTACCAGGTGCCTACCTACCATTGGTGGCAACACCCTCCTCCTATTATTTCCAATAGCAAATTAGATAACTTGATTATTCTCTATTGCCTACTGTAGAAAAGTGATGGCGGAGGAGCTGCAGAAGCTGTTGATGAAGCAAATGGTCATTTGACTTGTGGTTGTGACAACATTGCATATTGCAAAGTATGACATCCTACTCAGTCTTATGGTTTTCTTTATTTTGTTTGGTTTAAATTCTTGAAACAAATACTTAGAAATTCTAATTTACTAACTTCTAAGATTGAGAGTTGTTGTTGAAATTGTTTTTGTTTTAAATGCAAACAGGAGAATGCAACATTTGGATCCTGTGATGTTCCTATTCTTTCTCCACCACCTCCAGCACAATTGACGCCTATATCAAGATCACAACCTCCGAGTAGCAATTCCTTGATGAGTCTACCAACTCAGATTCATTGGTTGATTGAAACAATCTTGTGTGTAATTTTCCTACTGCAGTTATAATCATTTCCTGAAAAAAGAAGTCTACTTCTAATTTTTTATTTTTTTTTAAGTCAAAACCATTTTTACGGAGAAAGGATGAATCAGAGGTAGTTATTCTATTTTATATTAATTATTGGATTTTGTGGAGTTTAAAGAATAAGAAGTTTTGTGTAGCGTCAAGGATAAGTTTTTTTGTTGTATGTTTAGATATAAAATATATGTAATTTGACTAGACGTAAATGTAAGTGAATGGATGTTTTTTCCAATTTATTAAAAGAAAACCTTCACTATTGTATATATATTTTCCCCTTTTCATTTATTTTTGGAAATTTTTTTTTTTTTTTTTTTTTTTTTTTTTTTATAAAAATGATTGGTGAATTTAATTTCAAACAAATTTATATTTAGCAAATTTAGTCTAAAATATTTTTTCACCTTTAAAGTTCCAATTTTTTTGAAAGAAAAATAAATTTTTTTTTAACTGATTTTTTCTTTAAAAAAAGTGTAAAATTTAATGACTTAGTTTTGAGCACGAATATTATCCAAAAAGGTAAAAAAATAAAAAAATATATTTCATGTAAAATAACTTGATTATCCTTTAATTTTATTAAATAAACTACAAAAATTGTTAAATTTTCTAAACCTATTTTTATTACGTAAAAAATTTTAAGATTTTAATGGTAAAAAATAATATTTTAAGACTAAAATTATAGAATATAAATTTGTATTGGACTAAATTCACTCATTACTAATTTTTTTTTTCACCTTGAGGCTTGATGGCCCATTTATAAGGCGGATCAGACAGCTGCGTTCTGGGCCCAAGAAATGGTTTGAATTCCATTATTAGGGGCTTCTTCTACAGAAAAATTCAAGAGAGCAGTGTGTTTCTTTTTTTGGCGCGAAATTACAGGTTTCCTTCCCGCCATTTATATTGATAAACACATTTCTCGTTTACGACACTCAGATCTACAGAGAGAAAGGAACGTAGAGGACTTAGTTTGACAGTGGAACTCAAGAGAATGTCGGAGGAGGAGCCTGTAGATGCCGGAAGGCGGAGAAGTAGGGGAGCACAAGCCGCGGCCCGTGCGGGCGCACTGGAGCGTCTCAAAGCTCTCCGCAGCGGCGGCCGTCGATCCACTGACGGCGGTGGCGGTTTCCAGATAAAAATGGAGGACCGGATCTACGATACTGTCGATGACGATGAGTACGAGGCTCTTGTTGCCAAGCGTCGTGAAGAGGCCAAAGGTTTCATCGTCGATGATGACGGCCTAGGGTACGGCGACGAAGGCCAAGAAGAAGACTGGTCTCTTGCTGGCGGCTCCCTGTCATCCGAGGAGTCAGAAGGAGAGCAAGAGAGGCCGAGGAGAAAGAAAAACAACAATAATAAAAGCAACTCGGAAAAGAAGGAACAGCAAATTATTAAGAAACCATCGGCTCTTTCAGCTGCCGCAGCTTTGATGGGCAAACAGAGGATTTCGAACATGTTTACCTCTTCTGTTTTTAAGAAAACTAATGATGACTGTAAGGTGAAGAATTTGTCATGTGATAGTATTGTGGACGAAGTAATTGCTGAATTTGCTCCAGACGAAGCTGATAGAGAGAGGAGGAGGAAGGGGAACTCTAATCTAATATCAAATTCCAAGAATTTTGTTCCCATTAATTCAGGTGCAAGAACAATTAGTCAAGTTAATAATAGCATGACTTTGAGTGTTAGGCATGACAGTAATGGTTTTAGTGATAAAACATGCGAGCCTTTGATGCCTGATCCCACGGAAGGCGACCTCCTTAAGGAAAGGGATTTGCAAAAAGAAAGGTCAAACGCATCTGCTACAAATTCTGAACCCGAGTATGATAAAGTCGTGGATATGAGCAATTCCTCCAGCCAGGAAATTGGGGATGAAAAGGATTTGTCCAATGAGGTCGAAGTGAAGGTGGAACCAGTGTCAAAAATGGAGGAAGAGAAAGCATTTAAGCTCAACGCAACCATTAAAGCGGAGAGAGATCCAGCATTGAGTGCAACCGCTGGATGGCAGGCAGTGAGAAATGCAGGAAATGGAACTGTGAGTTGTAGTGATTCTGTGGAGGAAAAATCAGATTTCGAGCTGGATTCTGATGAATCATTGCCTTTCTACATACTAGATGTTCATGAAGAGCTTTTTGGTGCTAATGCTGGCAATCTTTATCTCTTTGGGAAGGTATGTATGTCATTGTTCTGCCATCCTGGTTTCTTCTTTTCCAACACTAACATTTAACAGTTTGGTGCTACCATGTGAAGATCATAACTATAGTCTGAAATGGTTCATTTACATTGCTATCTGGCAACTAGTACTTCGTGCTTGCACTTGGTTAGCTGTAAATAGTCATCCTTCCTATGTTCTTGTACTTTGGCAAATAGGGATTATACTTTGCTGTATTCAGAATATATGTTGATTGATATGTTATTTTAGGTCTGTGCTAGGGTTTTGGCTTATGGTGTTAGGCTCTTAACCATATTTTTTCTTGCAATGCTTTTTATCTGTTATTTTTTTTTTAATATTTTTTTTAAATTTTTAATCTGAATTCTCAATACATGTGTTCTTTACTGCTGACATTTTACATCTGTCACTCCTGTGAAGGTAAAATCTGGAGGTACATACCAAAGCTGTTGTGTGGTCGTGAAGAACATGCAGAGATGTGTCTTTGCAATCCCAAATGTCTCTGTGTTTCAAGAAGACAAAATTATGAAGATCGAAAAAGATGTTCTAGAGTCTCGACTCTCTTCCACAGCCTTTTACACTGAGCTGCATGTAAATTTTATCTTGGTGTTTTTCTGCATTTATTTTATTTTTTTACCCATTCTAATGTTTCAACTTTCTGTTTATAAGGAGATGGCAACACAACTGAAGACTGAAATGAGCAAACTGTTAGTGGAGCGCAATGTCTCAAGTTTTACTATGAAACCTGTCAAGGTCTAGAAACTTATTAGGCTCATGTAACAAATTTATTTTTCACGGTCATCATCACTGGCCTTACCAACTGCTGTGGTTTTCGGTTTTTCGTGCAGAGGAAGTATGCATTTGAGCGTTCTGATATATCTCATGGGGAGAATTATGTGCTTAAGATTAACTATCCTTTCAAGGTATGTTGTGACGTTGATTATAATATATTCTAGATTGCCATTTTGATTGACATTAGATATCTTACTCTCTATTTTTGTAATTGTTAAGTATGTTTGCCAATAACTGACTAGTTGTGAGCTGTTTGATCATAGGATCCACCGCTTCCATCAGATCTCAAGGGAGAAAATTTCTCTGCATTGCTAGGAACACATGCCAGGTAACTTCCAACTAAGTTTTCAACTAGTTCCTTTGCTTTCTTGTAGTAGTTTATGATCAGGATGTTTTCCTATTGACATATTTGTCAGATATTAAAGTTCAGTTGCAAAGACTGGTTTCCTTCCTTGGATTTTTGATGATTGTGGTGCAGTTTTGTGCTGCTCCGCATGCTTGAGTGGTTATTTCATGTTTTCCTAGAAAAATTTAGGTGCAGATTTTGTATCTTTGTGGTTTTTTTGATTGATGAACATGTTTTCTCTTTATTTTTATTTGTATAATGCAGTTTTCATCTTTCTGATACTCTAATCATGGTCATGGTGTAACTGGTGGATGAAAGAATTTCTTATCAAAGCTCTCATTCTTTAATTTGCAGTGCCTTGGAGAATTTTCTTGTCAAAAGGAAAATAAAAGGGCCTTCATGGCTATCAATTTCAAAATTTTCCAGCTGTCCAGTTCCTCAGCGAGTGAGGCTCTTATATTTATTCCTAATGTAGTTAGTAGATTATTTAAACTTCTATATGCATATTTGAAGTTATTTCTTTGTGAACAGATAAGCTGGTGTAAGTTTGAGGTTTTTGTAGAGTGTCCAAAGGACATTCATGTTGCAAGTTCATCAAAGAATACTGCAGAAATTCCTCATGCTGTTGTCACTGCCATAAATTTGAAAACAATTATAAATGAGAAACAGAATGTAAATGAAGTTGTTTCGGTCTCTGTTATCTGCTGCCATAAAGCCAAGGTATATTTCTGGAAGCTTGTTAGTTATTATCACTTGAACAGGAAACTTGGTCTATGTTATTTAGCAATTTCAGCTTTGGGTCATTGTGTAATCTGTAGCTTAATGTGCAAAAGTTATGCTTTTATTGTGGTTCTTTATAAGAACTAAAAGGATCTGAGCTAACTAAGGCATGAAAATTCTTATTATTGAAATTGTATACAAGATATCTTTTCTCTTGAATGTGTTACCTAATTCATATTTGTCTCTTTTCTTGCTTGTTAAGTAATGTCTTTACCGCCTACAAAAAAAGAAAAGAAAAAGTAATGTCTTTACCCGACCTTTGTTTTCCTGGTAGAAAATAAGCTTTCTCAGCCAATATAATGTTTCAGTAGAATGTTTTTCTTGGCTATTCATGGTCAATTCCTTTTTCATGACATGTAGGTGGTTAAATACAGTGTCAGCACTTCATTCTATTGTATAGGCTACTATACACTTCTGATTTCAATCACATGCTCATTTTGTAATTTACCTGCTCTTCTCGGTGATGATCTGGTTACATATCAACCTAGTAATTAGATAATTCGTGTCAAATTCACTTAGTACCTAGAAATATATATGTCACTCCCCTAACAACTTGCTTACCATAGATGTGAACTCTCTTTTCTCTTCCCACATAATTATTGTTTGAATTATTTTTCTGATTAGATTTTACTATGCTAATTCCTCAAATATCATTCTTAATTGAAATTTCCTACTGTGAGTATGTTGCTGCAAATGACATGGTATTAATAGTATTTTAATTGTAATCTGATATGAAAGAGATACTAATTGTGTTGTGGATTTTTTAGATTGATGCTCCAATGTTGGCCTCGGAATGGACTGGACAAGGCATGCTGAGTCATTTTACTATCATCCGTAAGCTTGATGGTGGCATATTCCCTATGGGATTCGCCAAAGAGGCTGCAGAGAGAAATTCAAAGGCTGGATCCACAGTTATCATTTCTGAAAGCAGGCACATTCTATCATCACATCAACTCTATATTTGCCTCCTTTTGATGCTTTGTTTTCCTCCTAATATCACTTTCTCTTCTCCCTCACTCTAATATTTCAGCGAGAGAGCTTTGTTAAACCGTTTGATGATTGAGTTGCATAAACTGGATACTGATGTTCTTGTGGGGCACAACATATCTGGATTTGATCTTGATGTCCTCCTTCACAGATTCCAGGTCTTATTTTTATTTTATTTTATTTTTTTTTCTTCTTCTTTTGGGTAGGGTGGGCTGGAGTTTGTGGTTGTGATCATGATTGGAATCTGAAGCCTCCAATTCATTGTGATGTCAGAACAGAGACAATAATGATTTCTTTCATTATTCTTCTAAAGGAAAATATTCATCTGAATGATATTGCTTTTATAAACAAGATTTGATTACTTTTCAATTAGTAATGCCAAGTTGCTATTTTTTTATCTTTACTAAACGTCCTTGTTGCTTTGCTTTTATCTTTGTTTTCAATTCTGAAACTGTAGGATTTGGTGTTATTGTCATCTCATGATTTTCTCGTCTTCACTGAATCTTTTAATGATCCTACTTCTCACATCTCTGATGTGATGCAGGCATGTAAAGTCCCCAGCAGTATGTGGTCCAAAATAGGCCGTCTCAAGCGCTCTGTCATGCCTAAACTTGGCAAAGGAAATCACATTTTTGGTTCAGGAGCAAGTCCTGGGATCTTATCCTGTATAGCAGGACGTCTCTTGTGTGATACCTATCTATGTTCTCGTGATTTACTGAAGGAGGTGATTGCTTCCATTTCTAGGCTATATTATCTAAATAACTGTATTTTTTATATTTCTTGGTTTTTCATTGAAAAACTCTGCTTCTTCCAGGTTAGTTATTCCTTGACACAACTTTCCAAGACACAACTCAACAAAGACAGGAAGGAGATTGCTCCACATGATCTTCCACAACTATTTCAAACGGCAGAATCACTTGTAGAGCTTGTAGGTCAAATTTTGAATTACTATTCTTCTGATTGATCCTTATAATGAAATGTTACAGTACTAATTTTGAGCAGTTTGTTCAATTTGGATTCTATAACATATTGCACACTATTGTTCTATCTTTTTCTGCAGATTGAATATGGTGAGACAGATGCATGGTTATCAATGGAACTCATGTTCCATTTAAGTGTTCTTCCCCTCACACGTCAGCTGACCAACATAAGTGGCAACCTCTGGGGAAAAACCCTACAGGTGAATATTTGCAGTTCTACTGAAGTCAACAATGTCTACAAGTGCTGCATGTAGGATATTACTTATGTATTTGTTTTCAGGGTGCTAGGGCACAGAGAGTCGAGTATTTGCTGTTACATGCTTTCCATGCAAGAAAATTTATTGTTCCGGACAAGTTACCCTCGCAGGCAAAAGAAATAAAAATCACGAAACGTAAATTGAACAATGGTATTGAGAGTGAAGAAATTGGCAATGTGGACATTGATGAGACTAATTTTAATAGTGAGACCAATGATTCTGGAAAAAACAAAAAAGGACCTACTTATGCGGGTGGTTTGGTCTTGGAGCCAAAAAAGGGTTTGTATGACAAGTACATATTGCTTTTGGATTTCAATAGTCTCTATCCGTCCATTATTCAGGTAAAGATACATGCCTCTTCCTTGCTTAGAAGCACATGTCTGTTGAGGCGAGATTTGTGATTTCTCCTTGGATGGGCTATTAGAATATTCTTTATCTCGTGTCTTAACTGATAGAAATTTCTATCTTATGCATGTTTTCTATTTTTCAGGAGTACAACATTTGTTTCACTACCGTTGAACGCTTTCCAGATGGATCAACACCTCGCTTACCATCTACTCGAAGGGCTGGAGTTCTACCTGAGGTAAATACATCAGGAGAATGTATGCTATGAATTAACATATGCCAATTTCCCACCCAGATATAGAATATTTGGTCTTTATATTGCTTAAGAAACTAACATATGCCTTGCATTTATCAAACTTAAGCATTTAAAGTTGAAAGATTTATCAAGGGTGAGACCTGCATCATTCTGCCCCTTGAAAGTCTTAAATTTACGGGAGCCTTGTGGCTTGTAGTTTCTCCCTGGATACCAGTTAATAGTCATCTAATATTCATGAGAGTTGATTTTTTTCGAACGTAGTTAATATGCATTTATATATTCTATACTTGTTAGTTTTTCTGTATGAAAAAAACTTTTATTCTGATGAGGAATTCAAGCTCATTTCACGAGCTTATGCCATTAATTGCATAATCTTAGATACTTAGGCAGGGTTTATTACTAGTTTCTTTTCTAATTACGAATGGTCTTAACTTATTAAGAATCAGGGAATATCAAAGTATCAGTTTTTCATGCAAATATGAGAAGTTTGTGAGTCAATTCTGTGGCTTGACCTACATCCTGGTTTTGTGGCGACCTGTTAATTTTATGCCGGTAGGGCTAAAACGTGTATGCAAGCTATTCTCATTTATACTTGACAAAGTTTATTAGCCATCTTAAACTGCTGATGTTATTTTCTAATGATAATAAGATTAAATAATGTGATTCAAGTATTTCCCTAAAGCAAATGGTGCTCTAGGTCTCTTATAATTTAGGACACACTCATAGGCCTGCCTCATTGAATATTCTACTTTTTGTATTGTAGTTGCTGAAGAATTTGGTGGAAAGACGAAAAATGGTGAAATCATGGTTGAAGACGGCATCTGGTCTGAAGGCTCAGCAATTTGACATACAGCAACAAGCTCTAAAGCTGACAGCTAACAGGTTCCTCTTAAGAGTTGTTTTTTTTTTTTTTGGATTTTCATTAGTTTTTTCGTCTCCTAACATGTTTCCTGTTTTCATTTTCAATTTGATTGCATTCCAGCATGTATGGATGCCTGGGATTCTCAAATTCCAGATTTTATGCTAAACCATTAGCAGAGCTTATAACCTTACAGGTGAGAGAGTCCAGTTCTACTACAATTCTATTCTAAGCAATAAGCAAGACTTTGCATCTGGACATGTTGCTAACTACTTTTGTACTGCTGTTAAGGGAAGGGAGATTTTACAAAGTACTGTTGACCTTGCCCAGAATACCTTAAATCTGGAGGTTAATTTTTAACAATTTTTTCATTAATTTTCATATTCCTTTGTTGAGATGTTAGATTTGTTAGCTAAGGAATTTTCTTTGGTGTTTATATATCAGGTTATTTATGGGGATACTGATTCAATAATGATTTATAGTGGCCTTGAAGAAATTGGGAAAGCGAAAGCAATTGCAGGAAAGGTCATTCAAGAGGTAGTTCTCAAAATTAGTCTATTATCAGCTTGAAAAATCAAGTATTCACTTCTGAACTATCAACTACAATTTACTTTCTAAAATTTCTGTCCTTGATATTAGCAGCAAAGCATGTTAAAATTTTTTTTGATTACATGGGGCTTTTATTTTTTATTGTTTTATGTACATACAGCTAACTATTTTTGTGATTTACCAAAAAAAAAAAAAACTATTTTTGTGGAATCCTTCAAAAGTAAAGCAGAACCTGGATTTGTAGCAACTGATTTAGGACTAGGATTTTGATAATCACTCATTGATTCTAGTTCTTTTTTTCTCTCTAGGAACTGAAATAGAATTTTCACTTTCTGATGCTGATCAGAAAAACAGAATGAAAATTCATTAACGTAGTTATGCACTAAGTGGAATTATTTCAATTATCCCTCTCTATTTTTCAGGTGAACAAGAAATATAGATGTTTAGAAATTGATCTTGATGCCCTGTACAAAAGAATGCTTCTGCTTAAGAAAAAGAAATATGCAGCTGTAAAAGTGCAGTTTAAAGATGGAATGCCTTATGAGGTATATCCTTTGGAACATATGAATTTCTCTAAACTTAATTCATTTTTTTTTCTTTCTTATTAAAGTACTAACAAATATTTTTTTGGGTGGGAGTCAGATCATTGAAAGGAAAGGTCTTGATATGGTTCGCCGAGACTGGAGCTTGATATCCAAGGAACTGGGAGATTTCTGCCTAAGTCAAATATTGTCTGGCGGGTGTGCCTTTTTCTGTTACAAATTATTGTTGTTTTAACAGTTACTACCTGTAGTATCATCACTTTGACCATAATTGTTATTTTTGTTCGTAATGTGTCACAGTTGTCTATGCTCTTGGTATTCTCAGTTGTGCATGTACTCTAGACATGATTAAAATTGTTCTTTGTTGTGGGCAGGTCTTGTGATGACGTGGTTGAATCAGTACATGACAAGCTCATGAAGGTAATCATACAAACCTATAGTACACAAAAATCTTGCAAAGGCAGTATTTCTTTGTGTAGTCAGGTTGGCAAGTCCACGTTGAATTGCTGAATGGCCACATAAATAATTTTTCAGGTACAAGAGGATATGAGGAATGGTCAAATAGCACTGGAAAAATATATAATCACAAAGACATTAACCAAAGCACCGGAAGCTTACCCTGATGCAAAGAGTCAACCTCATGTTCAAGTAAGGGCCTGCATGAAAACAACAATATTCTATCCCATCTACTTGCTGAAGAATATTTAACCTGTCATCCTAACTATTCACCTGTTTATGTGGATTTCGTATTCTAGGTGGCGCTTTGGATGAGGAAAAATGGATATGTGACTGGTTGCTTTGTGGGAGATACTGTACCTTATGTTATTTGTTTTGAACAGGTAATGTTTTACGCCCTCAAGTTATCATTCTTCAAGTGAAATAGTTCCACAAATAGTTTCCTCCTTTAACTTCTCAATTGAATTCATATCTGCAATGCCAATTTTTTCCAACTGATGGCAGGGGGAAGGATTAAGTGTCTCTGCAGGGATTTCTCTGCGAGCAAGACATCCTGATGAGTTGAAAAATGGCAATGGGAAATGGATGATTGACATTGATTATTACTTGGCTCAACAGGTCTGTCTAATGGATTATTGGCCATAGATTTTTTTTATTTTTTTTTATTTTTTATAAGCATAGACAAGTGACTGCTGTTGGTTATGCACTCTCACATTTTCTTACTTTTCAGCTTTACTGAAAACCATGTTTTGACTTACAGATACATCCTGTGATATCACGTCTCTGCGCACCAATTCAGGGAACTAGTCCTGCACGTTTGGCTGATTGTTTAGGTCTTGACTCTTCCAAGGTAAATAGCATACATGTCCAAAACTCTACCTTGTGGTCTTGATACAGTTTTTCTGCCACTTACATATCAATTGACAACAAAGCATATGAATCTTTCAGTTCCAGATCAGAACAACCGAAGCCAGTAATACTGATTCTTCAGGCATGCTGGTTTGTGCAGTTGATGATGAGGAGAGGTAATCATTAACTTCTGATCTAGTAAGAGTTGCTACTCATTGTCATCTTTCTACCTCTGATGTCAGTGGGATCATTTTTTGTTTATATTCTCCTTTTCCCTCCCTTCTTTCTACCATGTTTAATGAGTTACGTTCCTGTAACTTTTTTACTCTTTTGACCACTTGAGTTTCAACAGGATAGAGTTGATTAAAAAAAACACAATTATGTTCATTCCTTTTATGTTTTTGTTTTCTTCTCTCTGATTGGTTTATGTGAGATTCGATGCAGATATCGGGGATGTGAGCCTTTGGTTTTGTCATGTCCAAGCTGCTTATGCTCCTTCAATTGTCCACCTCTCATTAGTTCCATTTGTTCAATAATCAGTCACAAGCCTACCGATTTAGATTTAGGTGGAAACTTTTGGCTCAAATTGAGTTGTCCTAAATGCCCAGAGGATGGTGACAAGGGGAGGATGTCTCCTGCATTACTGGCAAATCAGGTAATCTTGTGTTTGACATTAGAATCTCGTATTTTCAGAAGGCTTAAAGATAGACAGACAAATGATAAATTTTTCATTTTATTTCATCAATGGTTTTCCAGGTAGTAATTTTGGCTAGAAACTATTAGGCTTCCCTTATTACAGTCCCTTTTCAAGATATCTTCTGACCTTCAGTAGGAAAGTAAATTATTTATCAACCCTCTTATGGCAGTCTAACTTGCAGCTTAGTAGTTATTGATTATATTTTGCTTATCAAAAAAAAAAAAAAAATAAAATAAAATTATTGATTATATTTTGCACTATGTTTTACGGCAATATTTCCTGAGATGACCTGACTGCTATTAATAGGTGAAAAGACAAGCAGAAGGGTTCATTTCAACATATTACCAAGGTCTAATGCTGGTATGTATTTGCGACCGTGTATCAGCTCTTTGGTTGCTGCAAGTTGAATGACATTGATGTACTGAATCCGGATTATTTTTCTAATTTATATAAAATCCTTCTCCAGTGTGATGATGAAACATGCAACTGTACAACACGGAGCTTGAATTTGCGGGTAGTTGGGGGCTGTGACAGAGGAACTGTTTGTCCAAATTATCCACGCTGTAACGGACGTCTGGTCAGAAAGGTTCATACAATCCCTTGTCCTTGTGCTTACCCTCTCTTGCATCATCTTACTGTTAGACTTATAGAATCTCTTTATTTGTTGGTGTCTTGTACTTTTAAACAGTATACCGAAGCAGACCTCTACAAACAGCTGGCATACTTCTGTTACATTTTGGATGCTGTGCGCTGCATTGACAAGGTATCTTTCCTTTCACTTGGGTCTCTTGTTTAGCTGCTTTTGCACAATGATTACCAGTACTGTCCACAACCAGCGAATAATATTATTATCCGCTTGCTCCTATGTACTCAACAAAAATTCTTATGCAGGTTGAGGTTAACATGAAAAACCAAGTTGAGAAAGAGATTGCTAGAGTCCGGCCTCTGGTCGAGTTGGCGGTATCCATAGTGCAAAAGTTGCGCGACCGTTGTGCCTATGGGTGGGTACGGCTTAACGACCTAACTGTGTCGATTTAATTTATATTTTGTATGTACTATTGGAAAAATTTTCGTCGGGTATATAGCAAATTATAGTGTGCGGCACCTGGTGGGGAATACAAATGGTTAAAATCCGTATCGGCCGGTTGTCTGCGTTGTACATAGTTATTGTATATTTGGTCATTATATAGAGCTCGTGATGGGGGAGAAAAAAAAAATTATATATTATTATATTAAAAAGAAAAAGAACAACCACAAAAAGGGGATCCCCTCGTCAAGAGCAACCGCATTTCTTCCAAATCTTTTTCCGATATAATCTTATATGGAGTCTAATGTCATTTTCCTTAACAATTCAAGTGGATTCTGCCAAAATTGCTACAGCAAAAAAATGAATTATGTTTTAACCAAGGAAATTCTTGATAACGTCATAAAAGAAAATCTAAAATTGGTTAAAATTCTTTATGTAACTTTATACTTATCCAAAAACAAAAAAAACAAAATCTTTATACTTAATTGAATCTTTTAAAACCATCACTAGAAAGTAGTAACAGTTTATTGTTGTAAAACATTGCATTATTAATATAGCAATTTATTATATTCTTCTTAAGATTGTAACGTGTGACTGTAATTGTGACAGTGGCATGCTGGTCGATATAAAGTATTTAATTATAAATGAGTAACAAACACTAACTTATCAAAAAAAAAAAAAAGAGTAACAAACACTAGCATTCATGTAAGGTAGATGGAGAATTAAATTGACATTTTCACAAATGTTTCTCAATACATATATAGAAATACAGACTTATCAAAAAAAAAAAAAAAAAAAAAAATACAGAAATAATCAAATATCTAGGCTGTGTCCAATTTTGAATATGACATGGCAGAAATGGTCGTACTTAAGCAATCTTCAACTACATCACAAGCAGCTAGCCATATACTCCTTGGTACAGAGCAGAAAAAAAATTATTCATCTGTAATGTCTACAGCGACTAGACCATTTCCTTTATTAAATTATTACCAAAGCCTCCAATGGACTGAAAGCTTTTCTGGAGCAAATTATGGGATACAAATGTACATGATTGTTTCTGTTAGGACAAAATGGACGCAGAATGGCCTAAAAAGTTTTGAAATATGTGTATCAAATTTATAATGCCTAAATGTTCAAGAATATCACCATGTATAATGTAGATCTAACTGCCTAAAAGTCACCAATACCTCACTGCAATTCTCCCACAGGTGCCTCGTTCAGCCAGAGGAAATGAATGAAGTCGTACAACTTTGCACTTACACTAACCTGCTAGATAGCCATCCAATGAAGTGAGGATCAAATCCCACTTTGCCATCTTAACCTTTCAAGAACTCCCAACTTCTCATTCAAGCTCAGATCCATTTCCAATTATTCTTGGTAAAACATCAAATTTGATGAGATGTCCCACTTACATTCTACTTTCAAGTGAACTAGAACTGGACCAACAATTATATAAGAGCCCAACTCAGATGGCTCCCTGAGGGGAAAAATGGAATCATAAAGAGGCATATGTAATAGTTGGTCCACTTCTGAGAAGGCACATGATCCATCATGAAAATGGGACATTTAAACAAATTTGATTGGAAATATGATTATGAGAAATTGAGATTCCTTGAAAGGTTAGATGGCAAAGAGAATTATTTTCCTCAAGAGAGAACTAAATTAGCCAAAACCAAAATGTAAGTTTTGTAAACTAATACATCAAATCAGCAAAACACTAACATGTATAAGTTTGGACTGCATAAAGTCAATAAGTGATACCTTGTAGGGGGTTGGATTCAACCTTCTCATATGATCAGGCCGCATCTGTTCCAAGTGTTTGATGCACATTTCTCTGATCTCTTTGATAGGTGGCAACTCTTCTCTTGCTTTATCTTCAAAATGTTCCAAGGTATCAGTGTCAGTTAAAGATAATAAAAACCCCTTAATAACAGGTCAATTTACTCAAGCAAACCCCACTTTCTAAATGGCTCTGCTTACAACTGTAAAAGACTATAGATAAACAGTAACATGAAATTTTTTATAAAACTAGAAAGTAATGAGTTCAGAAACAACTACAGTTACTGAAATTATAATAAACTGACTGACTGAAGTCATGATACAGAATCATTTCACATACTAATGTTTACTGAAAGACTTGAGGATATGATTGCAAAAGAGGTCTGAAACAAGTAAAATTTTGTACTAATGCCAGATAGAAAAATGAAGACAGAAGGTGCACAATACTATGAATATCAAGATGTAGAAGGACCTAGCCCCCAAAAAATGTAAAAAATTAGTCTAATCCTTGAAGCCCTTTACCCTGCAACTACTAATATTAAAGGATCTACATTCTAAAATCTGAAGCCAAAAATAATTTGTGATTTGCAGAGTGCATAATGTTTCTACTTCGTATAACTAATTTTTGGAGACCTCTACAGATACCAGAAACTTAGCACTGTCAAGTGCAAAAGGTAATTAATCATTCAGCATTTGTAAGATTAGGATCCAAAGTTTCATACCTACACTACAAAAGCTAACAAAGATTAAAGAAGCACTTCCAATATTTACACATTCAGAATCTGAAATGCAAAAGTTGCTTCCCTACTTTGCATCAGAGCATTGTCCAGTAAGAAGTCCCAGTACTAATGCCTGGAAGGAACACATGTAATTGAGACAGGAGTTGCAAATTGGAAATAAGAGGTTGACTGGATATACAGTATAATGAACTACCCTCAAAATTTTGCCTACTAACAAGAAAATTAAATTCACCTGACCAGGAAATAGGAACTGCACCTGATTTACCAGCCCAAAAGCACTTCAAAAGCTCCTCAACTCTCTGGGGTACAACATATGCTCTCTTTGACTCACTAAATGGATGGCGGCACAAAATTCGTTCACCTACCTATGAATTTGTAGGGAGAAAGAGGAGTGTTGCACTAATGAATTATTATACCCGATTTCAAGTTGAAGATCATATAAGAAGCAGCTCATGGTGCTGATATTGCAATGCGATAGAAGTAGATACAAAGAATATGGAAAATAAATTTACTTGTGTGAACTTAATAATAGGAATAGAAGACAGAAAGAATATCATAATTCCAGAAAACAGGAATATAGGATAGGGATGTGCAAAAATTTATGCAATCCAAACAAAGGTAAATATCAAATTCTAGTACCTTCGGAGATGGTTCATTTTCTCCTGTCATTATGTCTACAAGAGCATAACCTTCCTTCCCATATAATCTGTAACTCCGCTTCTTACAAGGTATAGACACCTATAAACAACAACCACCAGTCTCCATAACGTGATACAAATGACATTAAAATGTTGCTATACTAGAACAAACCTTTGAAACGTCTTCAGAAAGCTTAATACGAGGCTGATTATTTATTTCAACGAGTTTGAAGACAACACCAAGAGCAGGCTGTGCATAGCATGTAACTAGATGGGTCCCAATTCCAAATGCATCCACCTCATGGCCCTGGTTCAAGGGGGAAAAAAAAATCAACTGCTGTAAGAAAATTGTTGAAAACTTTGATTGAAATTCACACAAGCTCTGGCCCCATGCTACATCTTGAAATCCGATGCCTAATCACCGTTTTATCATATATTACATTCTAAACCAGCCCAGGATTTGGCAAAGAAATTGCATCAACAAATGGTTGACCAGTACAATATAATTAGGGGATATATTTGCAGAGTCAAGAATTGCACGCTGCATTATGTGGGCTAAACAAGAATAGATTACTCTAAGTTTTTATTCGTCCAGAAGAATATTTAAATAAAACAGATCATGGTTTCCACATTGCCTACAAATGACAGAATAAAGGGTGTCCAACAAGAATCATAGAAAATATCCCAAAACAAGAGAGAGCAGTGCTCATATTCCTACTTGCAAAGAGTTTTAACCTGCTTGTTCAATGCATCTAGAGTCTCCTCATTGAGGTCATTACTAGCTGTTATACTCATCTTTCCAAAATCAGTCACACCAAACTCCTTCTCAGTAGCACGGAAGAATTTCCTAGCCTCACATGATAGGTATGCAAGATCACCAGAATCCAATCTAATGCCTACTGCTTTATACCTGCAGAAAACATTTTTGAAAAGCATGAAAACCATATGCTACAGAAATGAACAATTATTAGAGTCCCGAAAGTACTACATTAATACAGTTTTAAGGAAGGTTAATTGAAAACAAGCAAAATCAATTACAACCTCATAACCTTCTCAGAAAGGACAAAAGAATAATTCCAGTAAGGTAAAATGATAGAAGGAGCCATGTAGGATCTGTAAATTAGCTCAAACTATGACCTGAATTCCACAGTTTCAATAACATAAAGTAGTCTCTATGCAGACATCATGATAAACCCATTAACTAGAAACTTATACAATACACAAGATAGGAACCCTGGAAAATACACCATGGTGCATTTCCATTATTAATTTATGAATCTCAGCCACGTACTTGTATGTGTGCAATATGAAGTATGAAGCACAGGCTTCATAGATTTAATCAACCAACACAGTAAATTGTTTAATATACATATAAGCATGGACAAAAAGCCTGTCCATACACAAAGAAAAAAAGTAGAAAAGCTTCTAACACATGGGATGAAAAGTTCATATAAACCTTTTGGACGTACCCTAAATCATTTAGTGCTAGTGCAACTGCACAAAAATTAGGAATGCCACTTCTCATTACCTGATAGAAACAGATAGAACTGTCAGAAATCCAGCAAGGAAGAAAATTTTGCAAATATCTGAAATGCTTAGTAGTAGTAAGAAAAAATTTCCATGCATGTCAAGAGAGAAGGATGCCACTATATTGGTCATCGATACTGGATTGATTGCACCAAAACTATCAAGAAAAGCCAGAAAATTGAGAAACTCCACTTACATCATAGGTATCAACTAGGGCCAGAAAATTGTTGGGAAATGCCAGAGCATATGAGATGAAAGCAGCTAACTCACTTTGATTTGTCTCGCCAAAAATTCCAGCTAATAAATTTGACCACTGAAAGATCATAAGAAGAATCACAACACAGAAATGCTCTCCAGAGGAATAGGAGAAGATAATATTTCAGAGAATGCAACTTTCAAGAAGCCATATATATCTCTAACTCATACTTTCACATAGGTCCTCAGGTAATTTTAGCCTAGCTGGGATAAAACAGAAAAATTGAACAGGTATGTAGAAACAGTTACGTAAATACCAAATTCTATTGCAATAACAAAGGCCTGTTTCACAAAAAACTTATAAATACAGTACAACATATTCTTTCATACAATACAATACTTCTAACCTTCAAATCTTTCAATCTCTGTTGTATCAGCTATGTTTCAAAAGAAAGGTATAGCTTGAAATAAAACCCTGAGCTGGCAATAGTGGTTGAAATTTGCAAAAACAGACATACCAAAATATTAAATATATGGACAAATATAAGGGTAGACAATGTATTCTACCCAGCAGCTTTAGTAGTCAGTTATCAAATGTCAATTCACAATTTTCTTTCTATATCTGCAGAAACAGACATTGACAAAACTGTCCACAGTCCAAAACTTAGGATAGTCAGGTATGAAGGTTGTTTTTAAGTATTGAACCCCACCCGACTATGAAAACTATAGGAACACAGCAATCAAAAGTTTACAATAAATTGAGAAATTTAAGATTAGCCATTGGGAGGGAAAAAGATTAAAATGTACAAGCAAAACCAACTTACTAATAGGTTAACATGAAAGAATAGTTCCACAGTTGATCTTAGAATATTGGAGCTCAAATGACTATTATACAAATATGGCCTATAATTCCTAGCAGAAGAAATGAAACAGAATGTATGCATTGAACAAACACGATATCTATTAAATGAATATTTAAGAAAGTTAAGCATTTCAATGAAAAAAAAAAAACTGCACCTTCAATTTGCTTAGCCAGGTCTGCACCAATGCAACGAAATCCTCACAAGTAGTTTTACCATCCTGGCTATGGAGTGACTTTTCTATAATTTCATCAGGAGTCTGCAAAGGATTAAAAAATTAGGTAAGAAGGCAAACATGGAAAGATACCAAGGATAATACATGCAAGCATATGAATTGAAGATTGAAGTCAAATGTTCACCTGAAAATAATCAAGGAAGAAAAGAACTATGTGCAAATAATATTGGCAACTGATTGGTTCCCAGCCCATTCTCCAATTATTTCCATTTACAAAATTACTGTGTTGAGGTGCTCATAAGATACCACATAACCTTGTGCCACCTTTTCAAAATTCTAAAACATGCCAAATAACCCAAAAGCTCATCTTTTTCACTTGATTTCTTAGCAGGAGATGAAAGAAATTTTCAAGGTTATACATGAACATGATAAATGTGACTTAAAAAAAACCTCTAAATACATAAATATTATAGCTTTTCTATGCTGAATGACCTTGTTAATTGAGATTTGAAACCATTGCCTAACATATATGACATGTATGTACAAATAAACTTTTAAAGTTCCAAGGCATCACTTTGATCTTCTCAATATCATATTGCATTGAAGATAAATTGCAGATGGGCCATCCTTTGGAAATATGACGGCAAAGAAGAGAAAATTTTCACATACCATAAATGAGCTTACAAAGGCATGAGAATGTGTTCCTCGGAGTGGGATTCCAAATAATTTCCCAGCTGCCACATTGCTGTCAGAACATAAATCAGAAAGCACTAGGAATCAATAATTAGGTACCATAAAGGATCTACTCCAATTTCTTTACTGGAAACTGTTACATGCAAAAATTGGAATCCAAGTAAATCATTTTCAGAAAAAAAAAAAAAAATGTCTATATCTACTTGTAATATAATTATAGATGTGAAAAAAGCTATTGTACAAGTATGTTGGTATTGAATGAAAGACTGGAGATGATACATGCTAGAACAAGAAGTCCATTGTTGGGTCTATCTAATAACCAGTCGGTCAATATAGATTCATGAATCATCATAGACACTACTAACTAGACCATAAGCAACTTAGGAAGAACTAAGAATGGCTGACAAGGTATCTCTGAAGATTGAAAAGCTAGGAGGGAAGAAGTAGAAAGAAAAAGGATTGTTTACAAATTTGTTGGCAAAGCAGTTTATTGAAGCATAATATTAAACCAGGATTAGTTTATGAATTTTTTTTTTTTTTTTTGCCTACCAGTTCCTCCTTTCAAGTTGAGAACAATCTTTATACTTAAGAGAGCAGGCTACATTCGCAATAATATTGTTGAATGATAGACAAACACTACACAATTACAAAAAAAAAAAAAAAAAAAAAAAAAAGAAGTAGTATTAGAAATCTAGACTGGGAACACATCTTAGAGGGAATACCTTGTTGCATCAAATCCTCCCATATAGCAATACTTCGATGCTGATATGCCCCCATCAGGACCCTATGCGCATAAAGTATTTTCATTGTGGGGACATTTGAGAATATTTGAAGCAAATTATACCTGGACAAAAAGAATAGACAAAGAAAAAGCTACCTGCGCCCGCCTTAAACCAAACTCAAGAAGCAGTTTAGACTTCCCAGCAACAAAACGATGTCTGGCAGCATTTGTAGCAACCAGCGATGCATAGTTTATAAGATTGACAAATGCAGTTTCCAATAGTTGGACCACCTTCAACAACAAATGGAACCATCAATGTGTGATATAAATATTTCAGTTTTTGGAGCATTGATGGAAATTAATAGCAAAATAATTTCTCATCACGGGATATTTTTAAAATTATCTTGAGTTAGAAGATCCATTGAAGTACTCACAGCAATTGGTCCTTCGACCCTCATCAACGGCACCTTGGGAAAGACAACAGATCCTTCAGAGATTGCATATATTTCAAGATCAGAACAGTCAATTCCCCGAAGGTAGTCAAAGAAGCCATCCTAGATTAACACACAGAGAGCAATGAGAGGAGCACTCAGTAAACATAGCACCCATGCTGTTAAAACCCAGAAAATCATATAACGAAGTAATAAAAGCATTTGGGTCAAATACTTGCAAACAGGACATGTGTGATTAAGAAGTATACGTGAAGCTCAGACTAAAGAATAAATTAGCAGCTTGAAATCAAACTGTAGGCAAAATACACCTTGTTGTTTATAACCACCACCACCCAACAAAACAAAGTTGATACAAATGAAAATACCAGATTTATCAAAAATGCACAATGTCACATAAAATGAAAGGTGGCTATTTTCATATCCTGTTGAATAGAAGACTTGCTACAGAAATAAGAGACAAATTCCAATAAATAACTAAAAGATTCCCATGTCAACTACTCCAGGCAATTCATCTATGCTATATCTGTAGGGACCAAAAATTCCTATATATCCAATAGAACAGTGGATGGGCGACTACCTCACATGAGGGAGGCAAGGATGCCCGTACAAAAGAAATCTCGTCTTCTGTAAATTTAAAGTGAGCAACAAATCTTATGCAGTCCTCTAATCCTGCAAACACTGTATATTCACCACCAAATGGATTCCTCCTGAAGTACAAATCAAACCTGAAACACAAAACAGATAAGATATATTAGGTGCTTCATATTCTGATGAAAAAGCTTTAAGCCCCTTTCAGTGCCTTCCTGCACTTGATCCAAAAGTAGCATTCACAGAAATAACAAATAAAAGGAAATTGCTGTTGCATAGAAATGAAATTCAAGGAGAACACAGCTTAAAAACAAATAAAAGAGTATTACGACCTTCATACAGCAGACCTTGAAAAATTTTAATTAATAAAACAGGAAAAGTTCCAATGTTATTGGAAATGAAATATTCTTCATAGATGTTGTTCATAATGAAACTTGTCAGCATTTTACCAAAAAAAAAAAAAAAAAAAAAAAGAAACTTGTCAGCGTAAGTTTCAATATATTTCCAGTCATTAGTCTATCAGTGTTTTCCTCCCGTCTAAATATTTTAGACTCTGGCACAATAGTGAGCAATTACGCTATTCGTTAAAAAACAATTGCACATTAATACCTATGGTGAGAAAACCAACAATTTGCTCGGCACATCAGATACACAAAAAACACACGATATCAAACACTTGCTAGCCATAAAAATAAGTAAGCCAACTCTCGATCAAAATTCAGCCATTAAAAGCACAATTGATCAAATGTGAGGGGGGAAACAATAAATATATAATGTTAAAAAAGAAGCCTCACACAGCTCTCTCGTTCTGCTTGCCAGCTTTCCAATAAGCATAGGCCATAGTGAACTGGTAAAGATCCGTAAGCAAAGGCGTCACCATTGGATTAGTCGGTCCATCAATTATACCTCCGTGGAGGTTCTCTTGTTTCTGCGGACCATTTACGCTAGCTTCCATCGCTGCAACCTACAAAAATCTAGGGTTTCGTTTCAACACTTAGTCAATCTTAATGCGTTTTTTTTTTTTTTTTTTTTCTGCTTAAATTCCTACGAGCACTATCCAGAGAAGTGACGAAACTTGATAAACAAGGTTAAGGGAAGAGAGAGAGAGAGGGAGGGAGAGTATGTGAAGAGGGTTGTTGAGACCGTTAAAATCGAAGGACGGGAGGAATACGCTTATAATTCTCTATATGTGGGTGTGTGCGGATTGCGATTATAGTTATACACCTCGCAATATATATATACACACACTTTATATATATATATATATATTAATAAAATAAAGTATTTAATTTTGCTGTGAGTATAGACTGGGAAGGAAACCGAATGGTGGCGGTTTAAAAACTCAAAAAGGCAAACAGAAACAATCCAAGAAAACTGCAGTTCCTTTTCATCGGTTAGAGATTTGTTGCAGATCTTAGTTACCTAAATGTTGTGTTATTATTAATTACTACAGGTGCACTTCGGCTAAAAATTTTATTTAATTAAAGTGAATTTTTTTAAAAAAAAAGAAAAAAAAGTTTAAAATATTAAAATATTAGATAAAATAGTTAGAAATTGTTATTTAAATATAAAGTTTTTAAGTTGTTTATTTTGCACAAGTAGATAATATACTTTTTGTGAATGTTATAAAAAGTAGAGGAGATTAAGTGAAAAAAGTTTATAAATTTTTTAATATAAATTTATTTATTTTTGAATTTTTAAAATTTTATATAAAAATAATTAATTGAAAAAAATAAATGTTTTTTATTAATAATTAATATTTTATTTTATGAATAATATATAATATAATTTTTCTATATGGAGATCTACTTTGGCTGCGGGGCGACCTAACTTGTTTAAGAGTCTACACGACTCTGATATAAAGTCTTGCAAATCAATAATGGACGCAGTGATTTCAAGCACATGTAAAAAAAAATAATAATTTAAAAGAAAAAAAAAATCATTTTGAACAAAAACTCGTGAAATTACTGGGAAAATTTGTAAGGCTTCGACAAGGGGTTAGAAACTTGAAACAGAGACTTAGAATTAGAAATGGACGTTCACACTTCCCACATTTGGGGACCTTTAAAGCCCAGTCCTTGTTTTTTTCTCCGTCAAAAATAAGGAAGACATTTTCCAAAGCTATTTTTCCAAATCTCTGAGCAAAAATATCTATAATATATTATGTATATATATACATATTTAGACGTATAAGGTAAACTACAAAAAGATGATTTCAAATGGATATTCGTAGAATTTTAGTCCAAGTTTTGTGTTCCCCAAGATAATCAACGTAAACCAGTTGGTTATATTTTTTTATTATACCTTGAGTCGATACAGACAAGGAAATTTTCGGGGAATATTAGGTTCTTTTTTTTTGAAAGAAGACATGAATACAGAGACTCTTTTATGTTGTGAAAGGAAAAGGAAATGGTAGAAGAATGGAGACAAATTTCATTCATTCAGTCATAAACAGACAAGAAGTTGAAATTGAAAGTTCATCATGCATGTCCGGACATCAAGCATTGAGGAATCAGGACAAGACAATAACCTATGTTACAAACAAGGAAGAATCAAATTAACCGCCGAGGAGGAAATGATGATAAAAAAAAGCATGCCATCTTCAGAACACACAATCATTGATCTGTTGTTTTGGTCGGTTTTGTGAAGAACATTCTTGATTGGTCTTCTACCGAGGGATGCACCATGAATACCTCCATGTCTAAAGCTTGTTCATATAATAGAGCTAGCTAGCTAATTAGATAATAAACATTGAAGGGGAGGAATTCAGATGCACGGAAAAGTGAACCTTATTAAGCATATACATCATCTCATGTAAGCGAAAGGAAACTCCACCTATACTCTGCATTTGACCACCTCTTTTACTAGTTCTGGATGAGAAGGTAACTTCTTCGTGCAAATGAACCCGATAGAATTACTATTTTATTGTGTTATTTTGCCGCAGTGATTGATCACACTGAACTGACCTTAGAACTTCCCGGGATTTGGAGCTGAAAGGATTCAGGATGGACCTGAGTTGATGATCCCAATCCAAACGAGTCTGAATCGCTCAACTTCCTCAAATTAGGAATAGATGATGTCTGCTCCTGGTTAGGATAATGGCCTGGTAATGTAAACATGATGTTCGTAGTCGTCTGGTCCAATGGGGTGGTTGTTGCACGTGCCATATTATTAACATTCAGAGATCTGCTTCCTTCAGAATACCCCATTCTCATGTGGGAAATCTCATTTGATTGTAGTATTCCAGGCAGACACATAGGATAAAGGCTAACCCCATTTCTCATTGTCAACAACTGAACAAAAGAAAAATGATTCATCCATGAGAAAATGGCAACCACAAATGCTTCCGAGATAATATGATGACATGGATAGAATATATTACTATGTGTAATTCATTAGAACCTTCACTAGTCATCTCATGAATTCCAAAACAAAATCTGAAAAGATCCCTGTTTTTTGAATTATCAGAAGGGTTCTAAGCCTTGTATATATATATATTCTTGAAATAACTCCGGAAAACATCATATAAGCATGATTAGCGGCTAGTCGAGAGATTTCAAGAAGTATTTAATCATATATCTATTCAGATTTGTTTCCACCAGTCATTAAAGCCATGAAACAACTAGCATGTGAACCTTGAAGATATATACCAACCAAAACTGTGAAGATGGATTTGCTAAAAGAGTAAATTGGAAAGAACTGTTACTATTGGACTTATTTAGCAAATTCTCTAGTTCTAGATATCATGCCTAGACACATGCACAATGTTGGTGATCTTAATTGTTGCAGGAGCTAGCTACCCCCCCGCCAGTAAAAATGGAAAGTGGATACTAATAATTAATGTTAAATCTTGCCCAAATACACATATCCCACATCGTAATTTTTATGGAAAAAGTAATACACACACCTGCACTTGGAGCTGAAGCTGTTTAAGATACTCAATGGCTTCATCTAGCATTGAAGCTTTATCCGTCTGTATCGACGGTAAAAAAATTAGGCCATAAAAAAACAAAAAGACATTTCATTTGGTTTTTGTACCAGACAACGTTGTTTGAGTAACGGAATTACCTTATTTGAGTTTGGTATCAAATTCTGTAATGCTTTCATTTTCTCATTTATCCTGCTTCTTCTCCTCTGTGCATTTTACAGACAAAAAAAAAAAAAAAAAAAAAAAAAAAAAAAGCCAATTAAGTAGTTAAAAAGGAGTAACAAACATGTCACAACTTCCAATCCAGAAACAGTTCGAGTTAAGGTTAAGGAGAAAGAGAAATAGAACAACCTTTTCGGACAGATTATGAACTTCAGCTGCTCTGCTTCTTTTGGATGCACTGCGGGATGTTGTTAACTTTGCCGGAGCTTCTAGAACAACACCTTCAAGACCGTCCTACATAAAACCCATTAAGAGAGACGATATATTCACAGGAATGAATGAAAAACATGCACCGCGGCAACAAAAATCCATTATCCATACAAATTATAATTAATAATACATCTGCTTATAAAAAAAAATAAAAATAATAAAAAAAATTAGTAATACATCTGAATTAGAATTTTCTAAAGCAAATTACCTGATCACTCTCACAATCATATTCATTGAGTTGATTATCAGCTGAGTTTACAGAAGAAGAAGACACATTGAAAGCAGCTTCCGGTAAACAAGGCACCGGTGAATCGAAACCGACACATGCAGCCGAGTTAAAACCAGAAGATGGGTCGTGTAGAGGGATCCGGGGCGGACCAGTAAACGACGGTGCTTGGAAACGGAATTCTTGATGTTCCGGTGGCAGACCACAAGTAGTGGGTCTAGAAATTTGCATGTCGTTACCCTTATTCTTCGTCAGAGTCGACGAAGAAGAAGAAGAAGACGAACGAAGCATAATCTGGTGTAAGAATACAGAAAACTCGTCCGGATCAGCAGGAGACGAAGCAGAGGAGCAGTTTGCTCCGCCATGCATGTTGTTGGCCATTCTTTAGCATTCAAAAAATCAGAGATCAGAGATCAGAGATCAGAGATTAAGGACAAAAAGAAAAAAGCCAGTTCTCTCTTGAGTTTTTTCCAGTCTATACACAACAAATTCCAGTACAAATCCTGATGAACTCCTCCACTTGGAAAAATGTGACTTTATTGATTGAGTTGCCTGCAAATGCGAGCGTGCTTTAAATGAACAGAGCTACTGAACTAGGAGTATTTTATTAGGCTTTTTTGTGGGTGAGACTTAAAAGAGCACGAAGTCACAAACAGAGATATACATATATATATATATATATATATATATAAACAATGTGATTTGATTTGTGGGGTGGGTCTTTTTAACTATATTTAAATCAATGAATCTGAGGGAGAAAAAATGGAATAAAAAAAAAAAAGAAAGAAAAGAAAAGAGAGAATGCAGGATTAGAATGGAATGGGGTTTTTCAGGTTTGACCAGTCTACTTCTGCAGGTTCTGGGAAGTGAAACAGAGGTTAGAATGATGAATAATAATAAGATGTAAAATTGACCGGAAAAAGAAGTTGGGGGGAGAGAATGGTTAACTTACAAAATTCTTGCAACTTTGTGCCGCACGTGAGGCACACTTGTCTTTGGTTTCCGCCTGCTTTTTTCTTTGGTCTCCGTACTACTTTCACTTTGCTTTCTGCAACCAACGATGTTTCTTGTTCAATCCTCCGTATCCTTCATTTCCAATAAATAAACTCTTTTTTTCACTCTCTTATTATTATTAATTTGTCACATTACAACTTTAAAAAATAAAATTAAAATGTATTTTATATTTTTTTTTAAATTAAAAATAAAAATAGTTACTCTTATTATCTTTGAATTTTGTTTTAAAAATAGTTAGATCATTATTAGTCTTGTGTACTAGTCGGTTCCAAAAACCTCTGGTCAATGTTCATTAATTTATTATAAATTCTCATTAGTTTTTTTTTTCTTCAAATTATTTAATTCTAATATTTCATGGCATAAATAAGCTTAAAAAGAAAAAGAAAAAAGAAAAGTAAATTTATATATATTTTTAACAAAGTTATACTTATTGACTATTTTGTGTGAAATATAACAAAATATTAATATTATATAGTTTCATTTTATGAAAAATATTTTACAGTATTTTTTTTAAAAAAAAAATTAATTCTTTTTTTAATGTGATAAATAAATTTTAAAAATTAAGAGAATAATGAATTGTGTGGAAATATGTAGAAATATAATAATACTCCATATGGTTTTTTAGTTATCACTTTAAAAATAATAGGAAAAAAAATATTTTAAAAAATTATTGGTATTTTTACTTCAATAATGCTTTATAATTATTATTCATTCATTTTTTAATAAAATAAAGTGAATAGAAATATTTTAATTTTTTAAATTAAGAAACACCATAAATTTCATAAAATAAAAGTATTCGAATTTAAACAGAATTTTAGTATTCTAATATGAATATAATTATATTTAAAGTGAAATGATAAAATCTTTGATTATAAAGTAAAATATATATATACATATTATCTTATTAAAAAAACAATAACAATTTATGAGGATGAAAAAGAGGGTAAATGAAATAATAACTTAAAGAAGATAATAATAATAATAAAATAGACTTTTTATATAAGAAAAATAAAATAATATAAATATTATAGATAAAGATTTTTTGAGACGCAGATAGAATTCCAAATAAAAGTATAAAAAGGAAGTAACGAAATTCATCCTCGTTTAGGAAGTGAAACGTTTTACATGTTTGACTTTTTTGGATGAATTTTGAGAAGTTTTTGTAAGTTGACTTTATAGCTCAGTGATACAATATTAAGGGAAATGACTGCCCTTATTATCTCATTATGCTGTTTTGAAACTAAGGGTGAAACAATTTATGAATTGTTTTCGTGTCTAACTCCAATTTCTTCTTCTTTTTTTTTCTTTTTTCTTTTTTTTTTTTCTTTTTTCTTCTTTACAAAATTTTCCCGGCAGAATTTCTATTTAGAAAGAAATGAAATTCGGTGTATGACCTCATCCTACTATTTTTAGCCAAAAGAAAATAAATTTGGTACTGCCTTTGTGTTTCTAGTTTTAGTAAAAACTCACTCTTACTAACTTTCTCTTTGACGACTTTTTTGTTCCTTCAAATTAAATTAAAATTTTGAATTAGAAGCAAAAAAAAAAAAAAAAAAAAAAAAACCAATCTAAGTCAAAAAACAAAAATAAAAATAAAAGGCATACGTTAAATAATTTTAGCCTACATAAGGAAAATTAAATGGACTATATTATTTGATTTTATTTTTTTAAATAAAAATAATTAATATATATTTTTAAATATATATTATGTCGGTGTTGGGCAGCGGAGATGACAAGTGTGTCACCCCAACCTCACCGAGTTCGACAATCAATTACTCCCTTCCCCATGTATAAAAAAAAAAAAAATATATATATATATATATATATATATATATATATATATATATATATATATATAAAGTTATATTCTCCGATAAAATTATAATGAATGTGTAATAATAATATAAATCAGTCAATCTATATATTCATATAATAAAAGATAATCCAAAGTAATTGGTAGTTGGTATAATCATATATATACTATAGATGTTTGGTGACATTGGTTCCCAAATTATTTTTTTTGGTGGAATTGATTTATGAACTATAAAAAAATTGTAAGATTGGTCATTCCGTTAAAATTTTTGTTAAATCATCTGTTCAATAATTTTTTTAAAAAAAATTCTATGGGCATTTATATATGTATTTTTGTTGCAATTTTTAATATATATGTATTTTAAAGAATATTTTAATATTTTAATATATTTAATGGTGTCCGCCGATCTAAAAAAAAATGGTGGTTGCCGCCTCTGTTTGCCGATGATTCCATAGAGAACTTCGGCCCCCTCCCTCTCAGTGCCCTGATGATTCCTGAGGAATTTCTGAGGGTGGTTGCCCCCTTCTCTGAGGGATTTTTGTTTCTAGGTATTTGTATGTGTGTTGGTTTATTTACTTCCTTTTTTTTTTCCCTTCTCATTTCTGATGGTGGTTGTGGTGGCAGAGGAAATGAATTTGGATTATGCTTTCTTTTTCTTCTTTTTCTTTTCTCTCTTTCTTGTATATATGTATGTATGTATATATATATATATTAAATATATTAAAATATTCTTTGAAGGTATAAATGTATATATATATTATATGCACAAGAAACTGTGGAGAATGCAAAATAATTTGACATAAGGAAGAGTCTATATCTATTGCAACAATAATAATTTATATGATAACTCGGTTCTCCGATTCTAATAAGCCATTGCAAGATATCTCCATTGTTACAAAGTGTTGAAGGTATAATCAAAAATGCATATAAAGATCTTTTTTCTCTGGTTTTAAAGATAGTACCATAATAGTATTCAAAAAAGAAAAGATCTATGAAACCTTGCTAATCCCAAAACCTAATTTAGAGACAAATGTATATTCATTATTAAAGAAATATATTTAAATAGTGTAAGGACATAAATGCCCTTGAGAATATTTTTTTTTAAAAAATTTAACAAAATTTTTAACGGAAGGACCAATGTCACAATTTTTTTATAATTCAGAACCAATTCCACTAAAAAAATAATTCGAGAACTAATGTTACAAAACGTCATGTTTGAGGATTATTTATGCCAATTTGTTTATATATATATATATATATATATATATATTTTACTTAAAATTTTAAATTTTTATTGAAGTTTTAATGGACCCGAGTGTCTCCACGGAGTAACGTCACCATAGCGGAACACAAAAATAATGTTGTGTACGCATTAATTAGGAGTAATGCTTTTGGCAGCCTTTTTTTTTTTTTTTTACAACAGATTGGGAATACGTGGCAAGATAGTATTGGTAACAATAATATCGTATCTGGACCCTATATGTTGAGCCTACATGCGGGACCACCGGGAGTATCAACGTCTCCATCATCAGACGTCAAAGATTAAATGCGTATTCCTCAACGACAAGCAAAATAAGCCCTCCAAAATTCGTCAGCCTTTTTTGGATAATAACGTGTCAATAGTTTAGCATTATCACCGCCTTGAGATGTGTGGTTGTGGACCCACACTGAACCAGTGATCCGACGGTGGATATTGCTCATCAAGTCAAATACCAGATCTGATCTTGAATGTCGATTTGATTTTTTGTTTGTCAAGATGAATAAAAATGAAAAGAAAAGAAAAGAAAAATTGGTGCTTTTTACCAATGGGTGAGAAGAGTGAGTTTGGAATTCACAAAAAAAAAAAAAAAGTGAGTTTGGCGCTGACGTGTCACGTCCTGATCTGTACTTTTTTTTGGCTGATTATACAGATCCCAGTGAGTGAGATGATCAACGGTGAGGATGGTTAAGGTGAATTGTACGCTCCGAATGTACCGTGTGCACGGTACAATAGTTTACGTTTTTCAAACCTAAGCTTTCATAAAAGAGTTGGAGACATATCACGCGTCTAGTAAGAGCGTATCGATATAGCGGTTTAAACAGTTATAGGCAGGTGGGGGCCACAGAAAAAGCAGGGCCTCGGATTCCAGATTCTTTTGGGCTATTATTTTCTACGCTACCAGAAGTACCAGACTGTAATATAATAATCTAAGACCACGGGCTGGGCCCATATTTAAGGGCTCCAGTATGCAAAGGCTCTCATCCGTTTGGTTTTGATGGTCCAAAATAGGATAATTTATAGGGGATTTATTGCCCACAGGCCCGACAATGAGAAAGAAAAATATTAGTGAAGCAATTGGCTATCATAACACCTGACATTAAATATTATACGAGGTTATAAAATATTTCCTTAAGCAAGAGATATATTTTTAGACTCCGTAAATAATGAGTCAAATTCGAATTATTTGAAGTAGGAGTAAATTAACCGAGTTCAACCAACATTTGTCGATCCAAATGGAAAGAGTTTGACTCCTCATCTATAAAGTTTTGAGTTCAAACATTGCTTATGAAAAGTTTTCCTACAACAAGGATATGACGTGCTCAAATCTATTTTAGTTGGTACCAAAGTGTCTACTAAACACAAATAAATTATCAAAAAAAAAAAAATTAACCAAGTACAAAGTGTCAATCATAATTTTTTTTCCCTTTGATTTTAAAGCTTTTTTAACTTAAGCTCATGACATTTTAGTAAAAAATAAAGTTAATATTGTGGAAGATTGAATTTTAATATTTTAAAAGGTTAAAAAATGTCACATAAAAAATGTCCCCAGAGAGAGAGAGAGGTAGGTGCTTTCGAAATGATGTGCTTAATTATAAATAATTTAAAGATTAAATTAATTAATAATTATTTTTATTACCTATATATGTGATCACAATTGATTAAAAAAAAAATCAATTAAAGAAATAGTTGACTAATATGTAGCTTAGAGATTAAAGAACTTGATAGTTTTTTCCCTTTTTTTTCTTAAAAAAAAAAAAAAAAAAATCTAAACTCTTTTAATATGTATTTAGTCTTGATCCAAGTAAGATGAATAGGATAATTTTTTATTTTTTTATTTTTTTATTTTTAAATTTTCTGGTGAATGAATATCATATAGGAGGAAAAAGGTTTACAGAAAAACAAGGAAAGTGAAATAGACGTGAGTAACAAGCTTCCTTAATGTAAGAAAATAAAGGAAAATCCATGTATATAATGTAAAATCTAATGTAAGTGAAATAAATCCTCCACGAATTTGATTTGTTTGTCAGAGAGAAATACAGAGTAAAAGTGAAACAATGATGATGAAATGATGTCCACATTTTTCTGATTCCGAAAAGTCTACATTCAATTTTTTTTTTTTTTTTTTTTTTATTTCTATAAATAAATTAGCTGTTATCCGGACTTCGAAAGCTACCATTTCTAATTTCTGGTGTTCTTCGATTCGGCAATTTCCTTGCCGTTCTTCTTCTATCCTTCGATTTCGATAACTCTTCTTAATCGAGATTTTGTTGAGTTGAAGTGTAGAGAATCAGTCATGAGGAGGAAGAGGGAAGATGGGAAGGAGGAGGGTTTGGGGATGGAAGTTGAAATTGATCGTCTCCCATTAGACTTGTTGGCTCATATATTTGCTCTCATAACTTGTTTTAAAGATTTGTCTCGGTAATTCCTATATGTTTCTGTGTTTTCTTTGCCGTGTGTGAACTTATCTGATTCTGTTCCTTTTTCTGGTATTTTATGATTTTTGAAGAGATGATTTTCTCTGCTATCTAATGCATGTGTAAAAAAACAGGGCAAGCAGCGTGTGTCGGAAATGGAGGCAGGGAGTGAATGAGTCGTTGGCTAGGAAAGAGAGGCTTAGCTTTTCTGGATGGATGGTGGATGATGATTCCATAACTCGTCTCGTTGGCCTTGCTTATGGTCTCAGGGAGCTTGACATGTAATAATTTCATCTACTTCCTACTTTTTTTTTTTTTTTTTTTAAAGTTTTCTCTGGAATCAGGATATTATATTTGGATCCACAGAATTTTTTAAAACTGGTGTGGATAACAGCTCTAAATAAAAAAGGGAATTCTATTTCACCTGATTGATAGAAAAAAAAAAATAAATAAAAAGTATAAATTTCAAAATTAATGATCTCACAGTTTACCTTTTCCCCCTTTTTTAAAGTGAAACAGTTGGAAAACGTCAGTGGAATTTATAATGGTGATAGTGATAATCTGGCGAAACTAACAGATTTCAGAGTATTGAATGAAATATCTGTTTTTAACCTAAGTTTTATTGTCTTGTTGTGGATTTTATATTTTCAGTTCAAGGAGTCGATGGGGGTGCCAAATAACTGATCACGGGCTCTTACAATTATCATCAGCTAAGTGTATTGGCAATTTATCTTCTATTTCTTTGTGGGGTTCTACTGGAGTCTCAGATGGAGGCGTAATCCAACTGGTAATAATAATGAAAGTCTGTTTTAGGGTTTTACTACTCATATTTCCGTTGAGAATGAGAGATTTTATCTAAATCTGCTGTGTCAATTTTCATTGGCATTTAAGATGCCAAAATGTTGCAGCTTCTGCAGAATGAACTTTTTGGCTTTTTTTTTTTTTTTTTTTTTTTTAAGCAAATGCATTTTTGGGGATGTCTTATCTGTTGTTTATCCTGTTACAGATTTCAAGAGCTGCTTCTTTGCAGCACCTGAATGTTGGTGGAACATTTATCACAGATGCATCTTTATTTGCCATTGCAAATAACTGCCCGCAGTTAAAGGTATTCTTACTATTTTCAATTTCAAACATATTCACCCTTTTTGGTGGTGGATTTTATGAGTAATGAATCATGATAAATGCAATAATTTGTAAATCTTGGATTCTTGAGAGCAAACAATTATTGGGTAGCTTCTGCAGGGAATCTCATTTGTATGATTACCTAATCTGTTTCAGACTATTGTTCTGTGGGGCTGCCGTCATGTGACTGAAAATGGACTACTAGTTCTTGTAAATAAATGTCGGGGATTAGAATCCATCAACGTATGGGGCATGAGGGTTCCCGTGGACTGCTTCATCGGTTTGGTTGCCATTAGTCCAGCTCTTCAGATAGTACCTAAAGGAATGATGAATGTCGAAAGGGTTGCAGTCTGGCCTGTATTTTAAGGTGCATTATTGTGGTTGCTCCAGTTGTGTACAGATTGTTCTCCCCACCACTACTCCAATTTATTATTATTACAATGTACATACTGTTCTTTCCCTCACTTGTCAAATTAATAAAAAACCAGAGAGAGACAGTCTTGTTCATTTGGGATTTGTCAATTCAACGATTGAATTCAGTTAATGGATAGTCAATTGAAGCCCTATATTCTTTTCTGTGTGCTGCAATTTTTTTTTTTTTTGTTTTTAGGATCAGTCACAATTTTCACCAACTGTATAGAAATTCCAAGAGAAGAAACCCAAAAAAAGAGTTATCACCAGGACTGAAGGTTAGACGGGGACATGAAACTCAAAAGCTCAATGTAGAAGGATTAGAAGAAGAGCTCTCCTTTTCTTTTCTTTTCTTTCTTTTTGGGGAAGGGGGGTGGGACTTTAAAAAGTGAACATTTATGAGAGTTTCTTCAAACTCCAAATAAATTTAAGGAGATGCACATATAAGGAATCATATTTATAGATAACAATTTTTCTTAATTAGTCACTGATACTTTGCACAAGTTCACGCTTACATACATTAAAAATTCCCCAATCAAACTGAAAACATGATTTGCATTGATAAAAATGTTAATAAAAACATATTGAATTTAGATTAGATATGGGCACTTTCTCTTTTCTTATGTCACTACACACGAATCCTAGACTAACTTCCTCCTCATTTTTACTTTTATCATATTTAAGGTTCTGAAAGGACTTCTCTAAATTTTATATATCTATTTAACAAACTAGCAACTTGATGCCAATATCCTGGCTAGCTAATTCATTGACCATACCAATCTTTAATTCTACTCTTGTTACAACAGAAATAACAGAATGAAGATGGGATACAGGCAAAAAAAAAAAAAAAAAAGATGGGATACAGGCATAGCACTATAACACTAGGAAAATAGACTGTGGAAGCTGCAGCAGTCAACTGCACAGAGCAGGGAAAAAATTCCATCAGGACCAATTGTTGCTAGAGTTGTAGTATTGGCTGGTTTGTTGTAGCGGAATCAGTTTCTATATAGGAAGCCACTGTTACTTGACATATTGTGAAATATCGAACCATATAAAAATTATTATTATAATATTATAATAAATACATAAAAAATATTAAAATTACAAAAATTTTATAATATAATACAATGTAATATATAATATAAAAGTATATAAATTATATAAAATAATATAATATCAGAATAATATATGTATGACTTTAAGCTACGTGTAAAAAAACAGGGCAATGGAAGCAGGGAGTGAATGAATATGGGCCATGAGGGTTCCGATGGACTGGAATCTGGCCGGTAATTTAAGGTGCATAATTGTGGTTGCTCCAGTCATGTACATATATGAAACTCAAAAGTTCAATGTAGAAAAACGTTAGCAAAGACCAGATTCTCCTAATGATTAGAAGAAGATTTCTCTTTTTATTTTTTTTTCTTTCTTTCTTTTGACTGGGAATGGAAAGAGTGAAAAACATTTAAGATACATTGTTCTTTCAAAGTATAGTATCCGAGTATTCTATGCCAGTGTGCATATACCTATTAGAGTTTCCAAACTCCAAATAAATTCAAAGAGATAGCATAAAAAAGAAATCAGGTTTATAGATGACAATTTTTCTTAATTAGTTACTGATTCTTTACAAGTTCACGCCTAGACACATTCAGAATTCTGCAATCAGACTCAAAACAGGATTTGCATTGATAAAATTGTTTATAGAAACATATTGGGTTCAGACTTCAGATATAGGTGTTTTCTCTTTTCTTATGGCACTTCACAAAATGTTGGACTAACTTACTCCTCAATTTGCTTTTTAACATATGTAAGGTCCTGAAAGGACTTCTTTGACCTTTCACTCACTCACTAGAGTAAGATTTGTATATCTATTTCAATCCAAAAATTTAACAAACTAGCAACTTGATGCCAATATCCTGACTAGCTAAATTCATTGACTATACCAAACTTTAATTCCGCTATTGTCACAACAGAAATAACAGGATGAAGAAGGGATACAGGCATAGCACCATAATACTTGGAAAAGTGACAGTAGAAGCTGCACCAGTCAACTGCACAGAGCCAGAAAAACTTCCACCAGGACTGGTTGTTGTTGGAGTTGTTGTATTGGATGCCACAACATTTTTACAACTTCCAAAAGACGCGCCTGCCTGAAAAATTGTCCAGAAATAATTCAGAACTTTTTAATATTAGGACTTGTTGCTTGGTGTGATATGAAAAAAAATATGCTTAATCACATCCACAAGGATGAGAATTAAACTTAAAAAAATTAGATGCACTCCAAGTATATGCCCCCTTTCTAATTTGAGAAGGATATTAGAATTCTATTCATAAAGCTTAGTTCCAATTAGCAAATATTATCTTAAAGAAGCAACAAGTAATTGATGAACTTCAAGACAAAATGCGTTAGAACCTGTATTTCAGTAGTCCTCTATGGTTTAAAAGAGGAAAAAACGTCTGAAGAAGGGGGTTGGGATGAGGGTGGTAGTTAGAGGGAGAGAGAAGATCAAAAGAGAAAAAACAAACAGTCATTATGTAGAACTGTTATTCAGATTCAGTAAATCTAGTAAATAATGCAAGTTCCTGAAGTAGAATATATATATATATATATATTTATATATATATTTTTTTTATTTTTTTCTTTTTACTGATTCCGGTATTTCTTCAAAACGAGCTGAGAGATCAGAACCCAATGTTTGGACTAGTGACAAGGTATAATTAATTTCCCAAATTACTTATGAGGGCAAAAAATTTGTACTTCTAGCTTGATTTTCATGAAACACCTTATTTTTCAATTGAGAACATGACCAGAAAAAGTAGAAACAACAATAAGTTTGATAATCAGAGTAGCCGCTTTCATATATGATTAGTGCCATTTCTATGCATACTTTTCAATTGAGGGAAAGAGACAAACCTGGCATGCAGTGACAGTAGGACACCCGCATAATGTTTGACCATTCATTCTATCAAGAGCATCAAAAACACCTCCACCATCGCTCCGCTGCAAAAAACCTCAAGTTAGAGAGAGAGAGAGTCTTAGTAAATTATATGAAATGCAATGTCTTTGAGTTAAAATTCAGTACCATGTAAAAGTTCACGGCCACAAAATTAGGCATAACATTTCCAGCAGCTTTATAACAGGAATTTATTAAGTCAACCAATGTAACAGAATGTT